>NW_004624808.1:8081885-8115455 GCF_000247695.1 Heterocephalus glaber
TATATATATAGCAGTTTTGGAAGTATGGCCATTTTCACTATATTGATTCTTCCTACCCAAGAACAAAGGATGTCTTTCCATTTTCTGATATCATCTCGATATCTTTTTTCAGAATGCTGTAGTTTTCAGAATAGAAGTCTTTTACTTCCTTCATTCGACTGATTGCTACATATTTTATTTTTTGAATGCTATTGTGAAAGGAATTGTTTTCCCCATTTCTCTCTCAGTGAGTCTGCTATTCCTGTACAAGGCTCTTAATTTTTGAGTGTTGACATTGTATCTAGTTACTTTATATTCATTTATTTCATCAGGTATATATTCATCAAGTAGCATAATCTAGTCTTATATTAAAAGTTGCCCTCAAGTATCTCATAGTCCATTGGAATGAATAAACTATACTGTTTTTATCATGAATTAAAAATTTTGCTTAGCAACAGTATACTGTGTATTGATTCCCTCTTCCTCAACCTCTCCCTTCCCAAGCTTTGAACTCAATAATAATGAAGTTCAATCACATTAAATGTACCCTGAGAGAGAACATCAAAGCCCTGAATATAATAATTAGTCCTGGATTTTGAGATCACTCATGGAGGGGAAGGCCATCTAGAGAATATAGGTAGTTACATTGTTACCCCCCCTTGGGTATCATTTATACTTAAAAATTCCATTTATTTATTTTTAAGAGTCAAATCTGATTTTAATCTGCATAAGATTTCCATTAGGCTGGGGAATAATTGACATGCACAAGTGAGACCTGCTTAAATAACCTGCTAACTTTAAATCTAGAAAATTAATTATCATCAGAACATGGCTCAGAATTAGAAGAGTGACCCTTTCTATTGGCAGTAATTGCTAAATTAGTGGGATGAACAGAATATTGAAAATGTTAATGGAAGAGAGAAGGGGAAAAGAGGGAAGTGGGGCATTAAAGGAAAATGGGTTCATTAAAATGCTTTTATAGAATGTGCTGAAAACAGAAAACCATGTTTCTAGGCTTGTTATCAAAACTCTTTAAATGCTCATTGATGTATCTATAAACTGCTTTTGTTTTCTGTGTTCTATGATGCCTGCATTAAAAATGTTACATGTGCATAAAACAAAATTATATTCAGAAACAATGATCTACACCCAGATTTGGGTACTTCACATCACATACACATACATGAAAGGTGATGTTTAAGGCTTTGTTCTACAGACTAGAGGATCTTCAGTCGACTCTTTTGCTCTCTCTAGATCCAAAGGAATCAGTACAGCCCATTTAAAAATGTTTCTTTTGGGAGAAACGTGTTGAAAGGAAACATTTGCAGTCTACATGGCAATCCTCAAAGCTTCTCATCCTGCTGAGACAGGGACTAAAATGAAACACTGCCACCCTAGCTGAAGATACAAGAGCAAGGAAGCAAATGGATGAAAACTCCATTATTAAGGATGAGATTTACCACATTACCTATTTCAATCAAGAAAGTATCTAGTCTTGGTGTGTGCATTTTGTTATTAGAGATAGATTTAAAGCACTAAAATAACATAAATGATACAGATATATTTTTGTTCTCTTTTTTATTATAGTTCCCGAGGGACCAAGTCTGCTGAGTGAGGTAGTCCTTGCTTGGTTCTCTTCAGGGAAGCCACGATCATGCCCACACTTCTTTTGACCTAGCTCCAATTCCAACAGGTCAAAGATATTACACTCTCTCCACACTTCGCCCTCGGTGCCCGCCTTAACCCAGGGCACTGTTGCTTCTTCTGACTGTAACAGAGAAGAACAATTTACACTAGTCTTCAGCCCTTTATTCTGGGCAAATATATTTCTGGCACATTATTGGATCTTGGGGTTCTTTGCATGTATCAAACTTACTGATTGTGCTAATAATACCTTCTTAACTTGCCTCTCAAAGTCTGTATGGAGCTCTAATCTTCCCTGAGGAGATTGGAGCAGCTGACTATTAACATCTGTGAGTCTAATAGTTCTCTAATATGTTCTATTGATGCACTCCATTGACATATTAGACTTTCAAGTGCTTTCTTCTTGTCAGTGATATTTCAACATCCAAAGAATTACTCCCCCCTTAATAGTGTGAGTAAACTGAGAAAAAGAAATGTGAGATTTTACTCTTGGATCCATGTATTCTCTTAATGTAGATTCGTTATTCCCTACCCAAAATATGATCATTATAACTAGCTGTTATAAATTCTGTAGATTAAAATTTCAATATTTACTGGGAAGAAAATAACCCTGAACTTAAAGGAGAGTAGAATAGAGATAATTATACACATGAAAGATATTAGAGACTGATTAATAATTTAATGAGCTTAAAAGATGTTATTTCTCTGATAAAATATAGTAGTATACAGGCAAGATAAACAACTTTTAATAGAAATCAATGTATAAAAGCTTACAAGATAGAAAACACCTTTTATACTGATGCTGAGTAATTTCTTAGTAACTATGCATTAACTATGTGGCATCTTTTTAATTCATTCACTCATTCTAATAGCTGATATTTATCTAATGCCTAGCAAACAAATCCAGAGCTTAGTGATTGCTGCCTTCATTAATTACCTGCTATACATCAAGATCGCTATGGTACTTTCTTCCAGGGCACCAGTGAGCATCTCCAAATCAATCAAAGTAGGTAGTTTCCTTGAAACATGTCCACCTGTTCTTCTCTGAATAGGGCTTTCCAGGCTTGGGCCAAATCCAAATTCTATTGTATATATGAGTCACTGCTAAGACACAGAGACACCTACAACCCCTGCCCCCACTGATGGACCTTCTTTTTGGGGAGAGGATGCTCACATTTTTCCACATTTGATAAAATTCAAGTCTCTTCTGCCTACTCATTCCGACACTGGATAAAATGACAGTGTCATACACAGAGAACAGAACAGTCCTTTGGTTGCTTCAACATTCTTTTTTTGGCCTAACTTTTTTTCTCTACTGAGATCCTGAGTCCAAATTTAGTGGGGATGACTAAGAATTTACCAGGATATGACAGAGTATTAAGTTCATTGAGTCCTTTCTTGCTATTTTCCAATAGTTGTACCGATTGCCAAGTTTTCCTCCTAGCGTTGTAGGTGCCATGCCATTCATGAGATACTAAATCACCCGTGCAGGATCTATTTGTGCAGTGACAGCTTCCTTCTATATACTACTGATTTTATTCTATGGTATTAAGGAAAATCTCTGCAGACTTTTTATTGGTTGATACTTCTTAGTTTTAGAATTTCAAATATTTAAATATGAATCTCTTAAATTCAAATTCTGTCACTACCAATCAAGTGATCTAATAATCAAGTATTCTTCCATGAGCTAGGCAATATGACCTTCAATGGGGGTGGTGGTGGAAATAAGTAAGATGAGTTTCCATCCATCTGGGGCTAATCATGCATGTGTATGTATCACAGGATCATGCTAGTGATGTAGATAGAATTTATAGGATCACAGATATGGATATAATCCATTCTGATTGGGAGAAATCATATGCTTCCATAAATAATCATATTTGACCTAGGCTTGGAGAGATGAGAGAAAAACCAGTAAAATGACATTGTAAACAAAGAAAACAAATGGCATTTGGAAAGGCTCATAATGATTCTGTGGTGGCAGTTGATACTGGAAGGCATGGTAGCAACTGAGTAATGGAAGATTTTAAACGCCACATCAAGTTGTTTCTCCTTTTTGCTTTTGGCACCGGGGATTGAACTTGGGTCCTTGCACTTTTGAGGCAGGCGGCAGAACCACTGAGCTAAATAAATTTCTGGCCCAGTTTGTCATTTTTATATAGGCAAGGTGAAACCTTCAAAAGTTCTTGAGGAAAGGAGCTTTGCTTTGGGGAGGCAAATCTGCCAGCAGAGGAGAAAAGATAAGTGTATTGGTCAGCTTTCTGTTTGGGGAAAAAAATACCTGACACAACTCAAAGAAAGAGAGGTTTATTTTTGACTCATGGTTTTAAAGGTTTCAATCCATTCACTATCTGCTGGCTTTATGGCAGAAACACCACAGTGGAGGAAAGCCATTAAACTCATAGCAGCCATGGAGTAAAGAATAGGGGAAAAGCCATAGAGGAAGTGGTCCCACCTCCTAATAGCCCACTCAGCTACAAATTGGCCATTGGCTTAACCCAGTGACAAGGTTAGTGCCCTCACAATCCAACCATCTCTTCAGGAGTTTCTTAATCCAGTTAAGTTGACCGTAAACATTAACCAGCACAACCAGGAGGAGTTCTTACAGGAGACCAGCAAAGAGGGAATAAAAGTACAAACTAGTGCAGTGGTGATAAGAATGGAAGGTTGAGGTCCTGGATCACGGACTATAGAGCATGTGAATGAATGAATGCATGCATGCATGAATGAATGAATGTAAAGATCCTCTGGAGCTAGACTGCAATTTCTAAGAGAGGGAATGTAGGGAAATAGGGTAGAGCAAGTATGGCTCTGTGCCTCGGTATTACTCTTCCCCTTAATCTCTTGTGAATTCCTACCTGTCTTCTGAGTCTCATCTGAAATGACACACTCTCTTTGAAGGTATTCCTAGGCCCCCAATCAGAAATGAGTCAGACTTCCTCTCTTCCCATATGATACCTCTTTTATGCTTCCCTTCCTGCGTTCATAGTAGCATACCTTGTGTCCAGGCTATCTGGATACTTGCCTGGCTCCTGCAAGTATGCAGTAAGCTGTCTGAGTGCACATATTATAAATCTATGAATTTTTAACACCATCCAAGCACATAATGGACTAACAGAAAATGTGTATAAAATGAATGAATGCTGCTATCACACCAGACAGTAAATGCAGTACTTTTGCGGGACCTGCCTCAACAAACACTGTGATCCCATCTAATTGTTCTGAGGTTAGCCATACATTGGTCATGTGGCTAAATGTTATCACCAGCCTTGGTCATATGTATTATTCACCAGATTTATTTTGCAATGCTTTCTGACACTTTATGCATGTAAAATCTACTGTATAAAGATGAATTTTTTCCAAATGATGATTTTATTCCCGAAGAACTTCAGCAAAATTCTATGCAGTTGTCCTCATCACTAGAGGAAATGTGGAGACTCTTAGTCATATTTCTTTGTAAGCATACCTTGGCTTTTCCTATGTCGAGAAATCCTATAAAGAAGAATTTTCACAGCCCATAAATAGAACTCTTTAGTTCTAACCATGTGACAGTTGCCCTAGAAGTACATTTCTTCTTGAGTAGGTTGAATTTGTGGAATCCTCTGAGAATCTGTACAGTGTGTACCTAGTCTGAAAAAAACCCTGAAGAAACTCCAGCCCATGCACCCTTGAGGCCAAATTGGGGAATCAGTCAGATCACTGAGTAAAATAGAGTTTTTAGAGTCTAAGCAAAGAAGAAAATTGAATTAACTTCTAGAGAAATGCTGAGGAATGTAACCCTCTTTGTATAAGTGACTTAGAGTACTTCAGATGTTGTTGTTCAGCTAGTATGCATTGCTTAGCAAGATGTCCACTGTTAAAATAAAGGAAGATAAGACCAAGGAGACACTCTTTATAAAAGACTGGTGGTTTCCAATACTGGTTTAAAAGAACTCAAAAGATATTATCAACAATCATTCTTGATAACATCTAAGCAAATTATCAAACCCTTATAGCTTCATTGGTATTTTTGTCACATATAGTTCAGTTAACATTTTCCTCATTCTCTTCCACTCAAAGTGGACTCTTCTGCTACTCTGCGGATTACATATAAATATCTGCTCATTTCATTTGGCTTAGAAATGGTCATTTTTAATGACTGTTATTGCCTACACACATTCACACAAGTGCACACACACGCACTCATGTATGTGCATGCACACAAACTAAAAATAAGGCTTTTAAAATTTTCCTAAAACAGTCAATGTTGGGTTAGGAGCCCTTCATTTGTATGGACCAATCCAAAGTAAACATGCCTAAGTGCATGTCAGAAAATCATATTCCAGAGTTTAAAGTCCCCTAGGCTGTTCTCTCGTGTCTACTTGTAGAATTACTGTAAATTCCTTGCTTTATATTGATTTGCTTATAAATGTCACTATAAGGCAAGGAGCGGATGAGAGGGATTATTTCTCTTTTTTTAAGTCAAGGTCCAGTGATCTAAAAAAAAATCAATTTGGTTTACCTTAAAGTAGAAAGTAGTCCCTTTGTACCATCCTTTTGAAAATATGGTCAGCCAGCATTGTAACGCAGGTCTTAGCCTCAGGCAACTGATATTCATGCTGTATATTATCTTAAGAATCCACAAAAAATAATTACAAAGACTGAATGTTTATTTTCTTATTTATTCTTGAAAGGAACCGAGATCCATATGAGAGCTTTATGCTTGTCTCTTCAGTCTTTGGCTCTCATATTTGTCCAATAAATTATATTTATGTGGCTAATTCTAATTTTCCCATTACCATTACAAAGAGTGGTAATCACTGATCAAGTAGTACTTAATACTATTCCTAAAGCACCATGTGAAATGTTTTATATAGTCTACTGGTTTACAGTGATAATAGTTAATTCTGTTAGAATAGAGTACCAATCATACAAGCCTTAACAAAAAATATCCTAAATTCCTGAAAGGCATTTCCAGTTGTTCTACATGAACTTTATAGCTATAAACATTGAGCTTTTGTTTATTTACTCTTGTTACAGGAACATTTCACACCTGAGTGCAAATTCAAAGAATCAGTGTTTGAAAATTATTATGTGACATATTCATCAATGATATATCGTCAGCAGCAGTCAGGCCGAGGGTGGTATCTGGGTCTGAACAAAGAAGGAGAGATCATGAAAGGCAACCATGTGAAGAAAAACAAGCCTGCAGCCCATTTTCTGCCCAAACCACTGAAAGGTAAAAACTGTTATTGTTGGTATTGTGGGTGATTGTACAAAAAAACTAATTTAAATCAATCCTTTATCACACTTTTGAAAATGAAGAATAATTCTTCCACAATTGAACAAAAATTTACAATTCTCAAAAAGAATACATAGATTACACTCAGGTAATAAAAATCATAAAAATATGAAGCCATCGACAAGAGCATTTATTCTCCTGATTTGAATTTTTTCATTGTTCATCTGCATAACAGCAACACCTTACTAAAGTGGAAGTAGCTAAATTGTTAACTCAAACAGGTAAGAACCTCAAATTATGCAAAAATAGTATATGGGAGGAAACGTGGATGTTAAAATGTGTACACACTTGACTCTCTATTGGAAAGCCCCTTAGGCCCATTCTAAGATCCCAACAATAGAGTCCCAAGAATTTTGACTACTAGTTATTACTACTAGATGAAAAGCAAATTAGAAATGTGAAAGACAGGAACAAATTCTGCAAGATGGGCATATTTGAAGTACTGTGAAAGAAAAGAAAATTCAGGCAAAATAGAGGAAGCCTTCACAAAGGTTAGCCAGCTCATGGTTAGAGTAGGAGTTTCAATTAGGGCCAGAATCCCTCCAGCCATCACAATCAACATAGCCCTGTGTTTTCCGACTCAGTTTCTGGAGACAGACTGTCTGAGTTTGAGTTCCAGCTTCATCTTTTATTAACTAAATAGTCTTGAAAACATTATTCACTAGTGTGTGCCTGAAGTTCATCTATAAAATATGGATATGATTATTTACATCATCATATTCTTACCTGGATTAAATAAGGTAATACAAATGGAGAATTTAGAACATTATCTACTGCATTATTAGTGCTTCATGAGTATAAGATAGTACTATTATTTACAGTCTGGCAATAATAATTATTACTATTTATTGAGGAATTATGCCAATATTTAGACTCTTGGAGAGTTTCATTTTAAAGTATGATAAAAATCAGGGTTTTAAAATGTTTTAAGTTTCAATATTTGTCTCACACAGTATGCTGTAGATCATATTGAAACTTCTAAGAGCTTTATTAAATGCATTTTTCATTAATCCTCTCATATCTAACTATAAGAGATAGAAGTTAGGCATTAAAATTCTTCATACACTACTTTACCAAGGCTATATTTTGCTTAATTTGATCTCAGCCACTCTCTACTGAGTACTTGAAAGCAGTACTTTTTGTGTTTGGCTTGAGGCATAGAAGCCTAGAAACCAGAAGAAAAGTGGAGGACCAGTGTGATGTGCCCAGATTTTTTTTTTAATTTTTTCTTAATTTCTTTCTTGTTTTAGTTAAATTTTTATTAACAAATAAAAATTGCATTCATTTTTCATGTACAAGATATTATATAATGTGTATATAATGAGGGACAGCTAAATTGAAATAATTAACTATTACTATTACTATTACTATTTTTGTGGTGAGAGCACTTGAAATCAATTCTTTTAGCAATTCTCAGCCCATTGGAAAGCCTTCATACTGTCTGCATTTGCTTTACAGTGGCCATGTACAAGGAGCCGTCACTGCACGATCTCACGGAGTTCTCCCGATCTGGAAGTGGGACCCCGACCAAGAGCAGAAGTGTCTCTGGCGTGCTGAACGGGGGCAAATCCATGAGCCACAATGAATCAACGTAGTCAGTGAGGGCAAACAAGGGCTCAATAACAGAACCTTGCCTCCAGGTACTGTTGAATTCTTGAGCAGTCCTTCATCCAAACGGTCAAATTTGTCAGTGAGGTGTATCAAACAAAACAGGCAGAATTCACTCTCTGATCTGCCAACAGAATTTATTCCCATCCATACTAAACCCCATCATTTCCATCAAGCTTGTGCAAAAGAATGCCAAGCATTATCAATGAACTAAATCTGGGAGAAGGACTGTCAGATTTTCTCACGATCTCACCTGTATTTTGGGGATGATTAACCAAAAAGTAGTTCACAGCACTAATTCTGATCAAAATTTGCTCTCCAACCAAGACAATTTCAAAGACCGTAATTGTTCTTTAAAAACAAACAAAAAAACTACACAACTAAACTAAAGTAAACTAAACGAAATTAGCTGCTTAAATGTTTTGTAGGGGCAAACACAATTACGTGAACCGTGTTGTTTTCTTGGCTTAATGTTTTCTATCTACGCTTGATTCACATGTACTCTTTGCTTTCGTATAGTGCAACTTCTGATTTCTGAAGTGTAATGCTTATTGACTTTGTGTCCCTTAATCCAAATCAACCAAATTCAAGGTTGAATCTGAATTGGCATCTCAGGCTCAAAGTAACAGTGTTCTTGTGATTTTACCAGTTGTTTTAGATTTGTAGTATCCTGGTCGAGTTCTTGTGCTGTATTTGTGTGTAGAAATTGAGTTGTATTGTCAATCCCAGTTAGTAAAGATAACTTAAAAAAAGATTATCTTCAAGTGTAGATTTCTCTTAATTCCATTTGTGTTAAACTTTGGTTGTGGCTTCTTGTGTAAAAAGACAGAAACTGTGGAACTGTGAAGTTGTCCTTTGTGTTGTTAAAATAAGAAACGTGGTATCTGTATATGTATGAGTCCTCTTGTCATTGTATTTGGCACGTGAATATTGTGTACAAGGAAATGTTAAGACTGGTTACCCCTAAACAACATATATTATACTTGCTACTGGAAAAGTGTTTAAGACTTAGCTAGGTTTCCATTTAGATCTTCATATCTGTTGCATGGAAAAAAGTTGGAATCTTGGCATACAGTTGCATGATATGTAAGATTTTGTGCATTAGTAATTGTTAAAATCTGTGTTCCAAAAGTAAACATAGCATGTGCAGGCAGTATTCTGTCCTGTGCACAAAACTTTAAAAAAAAAGTTGTTTAATATTTGTTGTTGTATGCCCAAATACGCACCGAATAAACTCTTTATATTCATTCAAAGAAAAAATCCTTCAATGTGCATTTTATTGAGTATCTTATTATATGCCACTAACTATATTAGAAGCTGTGGTTAAGCACTGAATTATGTATATTAGGCACTGCCCTCAGATAATCTTCAGTCTAGATACTCACATTAACATGAACACTTCTTAAAGTGTTTATTTGATCAAAGCTTCAGATTGGTACTGAGGGATTCTCATTCCCATTCAGTGATCAAATTGTACAAATGATATCTAAGCCCTAGTATTCTCTCTGCCACTCAAAATGTCGTTTTCCCTCTTTGTTACTCATTCCATTCCTTTGTAGATGGGATACATAGGACCAAATGTCTAAAATTCTTTCCACCTTTCAGAGCTGAAGAAAAATGTATACATTCTGTAGTGTCGATGTTTTCTGTCTCCCCAAAGCTGCCATTGCCTGATAGTGAATGCCTGGGAAGTAGTCAATATCTGAAGGGAAGGGTAGAATGACAAATCATAATTGATGCTGTTCAGAGTATATGCAAAATAGTTACCATGGTCCAAGCAGCCTGCTTTCACAAGGATAGGAGGCTGCATGTTCCGAAGATGTTTCGGCCAGATTCATCACATTCTCTGAACCCAGCCCAGCTTCGCTCAGTCACCTTGTGATTTCATCTTCAGGCCCACCGTCAATCCTGCCTGAGCTCTACAGCATAAGGCGAGGCTGCATGCCCATCTTGGATTTAGGAACCTTTTAAAAAGTTTTAAGTTACTTTAAACACTTGTAAATCTCACTCAATCTCCTCCCTTTATAAGTCATACTAATTTTCAATCAGTAAAGAGAAACAGTGTATTGTCTCCCTCTTCCCCAAGAAATTTAAGGTTTGATTATTGACCACTCTGTTGCTGGCCTTGTTTATTCATTATTCAGGGCTACTGTAGGTTGGATCATGATTTTAAAAATCAGCACTTTGTTTACTTGGGTGTTATGGCTTGTGTCTAGATGTCCCTCCAAAGCCTCATGCACTCATAGGTGGGGCTTTTTCAGAGGTGGCTGAATCTAGAGTGTGATTGATTCATGGTGCAATGCTAGGATTAAGGGTGCTAGGATTAAGGGTAGGTGATTATTAAATCAGTCCACTGATTCATTTGGCACCACCCTAATCCCAGTAGCCTAGCTAGAGTATAAAAGGGGCAGAAAGAAGCTGCCTGAAGTCCCTTGCTTTGCTACCTTCTGCCTGCTATAAACTATTTCTCCTCTGCGATGCCCCTCTGCCATGTCAACCTGCCTTGGACCCAGGTGACTATGGACTGAAACCTCTACAAACTATGAGCCAAATAAACTTTTCTTCCCTTAACTTTGGGAGTCATGTATTTTGTCTCAGCAGTGAGAAAAGTAACTAAGACATCAGGAAACCTGACATAAATAGGAAAGGATCAAAACTTCCAGGTTAAATAGTTTACTCCTAGCATTCTTAGCTGCCTCAAGTTTTTTTTTTTTTTTAGCAGAACAATGTGTTTAAATAAATCAATATGTAAATAAATAGTTCTCAAAGAAACCTCTCTGCAAGTAATGATACCACTTTCAAATATCTTCACTGCACACACGTGCACATTTCAGTAGCATTCCTCATAGCAAAAAATATGAGTCCTGCCACATCTTTAATGAAAGAAAACAAGATTTTGTAGTCACGTATTTTTGGAAAACACTGCAGACAGTGTTGACTCTCAGCCTCTTGCACACATAAGGATCACCTGGAAGATTTATAAGCCTCAGAATGAGTAGGTCTGGGATATGCCAAAGACTCCACTTCTAACAAGTTTCCAGGTTATACTGGAGAGGCAGGCTTTGGGAACCACCGGCATATGCAGTGCTTTGGTACATTGTGTTCTAAAAGGCCCATCATAAGGTGCTCTGCTTAATGAGAAACCCTGAGATCAACAAACTTATTTGGTTACAAATGTATATTTTCACAGAGTAAGTATTAACACTGCACCGGAGTGGTGGTCCTACAAGGCTTTTGTAGGACCTGAATCACCCATGGTGTTTTGTGTATTTCTGTGGTTTTAGGACAGGTCTAGGAATCTCCTGAATCAGACTCCTGCCACAGTTTGAAAGCCTCTTCTGTGGCCTAGCACCTGGTCTCACATTGTCATGACTATCTGAATGTATCTGGTGTAACCAAAATATACAGTGAAAATTAATTATAAAAAATATATTACAGTAAAAGACATACTGCCATTAATCCCTCCTCAAAATGCTCCCCCTCTCTTTGACAAACTTATCATGCTGGCAACTTTCTGAAGCGGTCTTGGAAGTCCCCTTTCATTAATGTTGTTAAGAGGTATAATAAAAAATACAGTGAACGCTACTGCTAAAAATATTAAGGTGTGTCTTCATCTAGCTTTTTCATCGGATCTGGCATCATGCAACTTCTGGCTCTCCCCTAAAGTCAAAATGACCCTGAAAATAAACATGTCAAATCAATTCAGAACATCAAGGCATCCATGACAGCACAACAAAAGACGACTTCCAGAACTGCTTCAGAAAGTGTCAAGAATGATGAGATAAATGATTCAACGTGAGGGAAAGATTTTTGAGGGGGATTAATGGCAATTGAAGTTTGTCCTCTTTGGAAGTATCCCAGTAATTTTCTCATCACTGAGACAAAATACCAAACATGTGCAACTTAAAAGAGAGGTTTACTTTGGTTCATAGTTTAGCTCATGGCTGGCTTGCTCCAGGGCAGGAAGGAGATGGTGGAAGGGTCTGGCAGAGGAAGGCTACTCAGGGTATGGACTCCAGGAAGCATCAAGAGAAGGCAGGAACCAGGGAGGGAGAGGTATGCTTCCAGCTCATCCCCCAGTGACCCGCCTCCAACCAGGGCACAATTCCTAACAGCAAACCAGCCATAGCAGCCCTTAATCCAATCAACTGCTACAATGAGGCTTTGGGGGACTTGCAAGGTCCAAACAACAACAGGAAGCATCTTATAGAGCATTTGTATTTCTACAGATATTCATATTTCTTCAAGACAACCTACACATTTTCTATTATGCTTTTCAAAATTCTTTCAGACTCTATTCAAAGCAACCTGCATATTTTAGATATTAGTTACAGCAGTATTCTCTTGCCCATACCAAAACCTATACAGAGATATGGCAGTGCCATTAACATGATTATTTCCAATTACAAAAATAGTTGGTAAACTGTAACTAGAGTAGACCACCATTCCCCAAATTCATGGTCATAGTTACAATGACAACTTGTCATACCTTTCATTGTTCTATGCACAAAATGTGGGAACCTTATTTTGCTTGATGCATTCATTTAGCTATCCTGGAATAAAAACACCTGGGTGCATGCTAGCTTTTTCTGTCCCCACAGGTATGACTTTTCCTTTAATGATCAAGGATGCTAAATGCTATAGTACAGTTAAAGACATCATATTACAGTAGCACATGCATACCCATGTTTATAACAGCACAACTCATAATAGCTATGTCTTGGAAGTGGTCTAATGTCCATCAAAGATGAGTGGACAAAGAAAATCTGGTATTTATACACAATTTAGTACTACTGTACCTCAAAGAAAGATAAATTTAAGTCATTTGTAGGAAAATAAATGCACTGTGGGACTACAGTGTTAAGTGAAGTAAATCAGGCACACAAGCTTAAATATCGCATGGTTTCTCATATATGAGAAACCCAAAGTATAAATAAAGAGCAAAATAAAAGATCAATAATAGAAAATAAGGAGATAGAATTTTGCAAAATGGAAGGAAATCAAGGGATGAAGGGAGGAGGAAGGAAGAGGATGGGAGAAGAGAGGAAAGGCATAAAAACGAATTAAGGTATGTTACGTACATGTACTAACTCCTCACAATGAATGTAATCATTATGTACTGCATATATAAATATATATAAATATATAGTATAC
Source organism: Heterocephalus glaber (assembly GCF_000247695.1). Next base: position 8,095,552 of record NW_004624808.1, read on the forward strand.
ACATAAAATAATTCGCTTGACAGGATATCTTCTAATCCTGGAATGCTTTTTAACTCAGAATGAGAGAGAGAGAGAGAGAGAGAGAGAGAGAGAGAGAGAGAGAGAGAGAGAGAGAGAGAGAGAGAAAGGAGGAAGAAAAGGGGAGGAGAAGGACAGAAAAATTCTCAGCTCAGATAAAACAGCATTTGAGGGTGATTCTTTCATGAACTATCACATCTAGGCTCTTTTTAATCTCTAAACATTGTGTCACTGTTTAGAGATTGGCTTCAATTTGTTATACAGAGAACAACCTATAAGTGTGCCAAATCAGTCAGCCCTTTTGCTAATAGGCATGAGTTCACTGTGCAGTATATCTCATCACATTTATCCTTAATGAAGAATGAAGACAAGTATATGACATCATGTGGGGGATGTTCCAATTTCTACGTGGGTATTTTATTATTTTTATTAAGAGTCAGGTAGTCATTTATCTTACTATGTTGCACAGCCAACTCTTGATCTCAAACCATCCTCCTGTCTCAGCCTTGTAAGTGTAGAGATTACATGAATGCACCATCATGCCTGGCATTCTATGTCGGCATTCTTAAAGAGGTTTGTAACAGCTGCAGTTCTTTCATCGTGTACAAAATCTTTCTAGAACATACAACATGGATGATGTTCAGATTTAGAATTCTAATTAAATCTATCAATTTTTCCTTTTTATTAGTTTTTGTTTCAAACACTGGTTCTTATCTGTAATATGAACACTTCACACAACACAACACACACACACACAATTAATACGCACACAAATGGATGTGCTTCCAAAAAGATTGAGGCATGCTCTGTTCCTCAGAGAGGATGACCACATGTCTCTTCAGTACGGTGACTACAATAGTCAAGTTAGAAATCCAGGGTTCTCTGGCTTTGGAAGCTGTTCTGGCAGCTTTGACACTCCTACACACTAAGGAGTACTGTCCAGGTTTGCCCCCTGACATGTTAAGATACAGGCACACATTTGGTGCTCTAAATAATTGCGTTCACGCTTAAAATTTATTTTCAAAGCTGTTTACAGTTAACAATAGAATAAAAGAAATATATGGGGTGATGACTGAGAAAACACTCAGCTTTGAGTCAATCTCTCAGCTTGTGGATGCTCTGGACATTTATTACCTTATAAACAATCAATGATCCACAGCAAGTTACTGAGGCCTGGATAAAGCACTCACACAAAGATAAATTGGTTGAGACCGAGTCAGTCTTCTGCACAATGAGCTATTATGGGGTTTAGAACAGGGACATTTTATTTCCTTACTGATATTAATAAGAAGTGAAGCTCCAATTAGAAGTAACCATTCAGTTTTATGTTCTCCATATTTGTACACCTCTCTGTCCTAATACCCTTGTACAAACTGAATCTTTACAACCCAAGCATTCTTTCCTTATCAAAAATGTCAAAACCAGAATGAACTGGTTCTCAAGGTTTAGCTACTCTAGTTCTCCCTTTAATGTAAAACAGCTGAACAAAACAGCTTGAGCAATATTTAGCAGATTTTAATAACATTTCAAAATGCATGACCATCATCTTCACCAGCACATGGTGTACCAGATACAAAATTGGTCCCACATTGTGTGTGTGTGTGTGTGTGTGTGTGTGTGTGTGTGTATTATGGAGCAGTTCTATTACCTCTTAACTAAAAGGGGCTTTGCTAAAGAGGGTATTAAAGTTCCTTGAAGTTACATTAAGTATAATATCGTGGTTAAACAGAAACCAAATACACACAGGTTTTATTTTCTACAAACTTAGTCGAGGGTAGTCAGTAGCTCTACAAGCATCAAACAGTATGATAGATGCTATAAAACTCTTTGATAATAAGCACTTAAACATACAAAGATTGAATATGTACGAACAGAGAAATGCAGGAGCAATTTTTTGTTAAGATGTTAATTGGGTTTCTGAAGGTAAGAACTAATATTTTTAAAGACAGCACAAAAATGATGAGGAATTTAAAGTAATAAAGTAGAAAGATCTATTTAAGAACCAAAAAGGCAGTAATGAAGAAGAGGAACAAAGGCAAACAGCAAAAAACAAAGCATAGTGTCAGACATCAATTCTACCATAATAATGTCAAAAATAAATGAATTGGCTGTCCTGCTACTGGATATATATCCAAATGGAAATATGATCAGTATCTCAAAGAGATACCTGCACAGCCATGATTATTGCAGCTCTCTCACAATAGCTATGATATAGATTCAACCAAGATGTTCATCATTAGATGAATGGATAAAGAAAATGTGTACATATATATACAACATAATATTATTTAGTCATAGAAAAGAATGAATTTCTGACATTTGTGAGAATATGTAAGTAACCAGGGAATATTATGTTAAATGAAATACAGAAAGTCAATTAATACATATTCACACTCATATGTGCAAGCAAATAATTTAATTTCAAAGATCTAGAGTTTGGAATAGTGATTGTTAGAGGTTATAAAAGGGAAAGGGAAGAGACAAAGAGGAGTGTTGGAAAACAAGTAGCAGAACACAGATAGGAGGAACAAGTGCCATTGCTCTGCTTCACAGTAATATGACTATAGTTTACAACAATTTATTACATATTTGATAAACAACCAGATTAGTTTCAAGTTTCTAATATAAAGAAATTTAAATGTTTAAAAAATGAAAATGGTAATTATCCTGTTTTGATCATTATAATATTATACATACATAAATGTATGTATATATCTCAAATTATCACACTACCTCACATGTATCACACATGTACAATTACATGTCAAATATTCTGAAAGTGAATGGATTGGATGTGACATTAAATGGACAGGCAAAAAAAGTAAATATAGATAAGTTGGATTCATCAGACTCGGTGAGAGATTTTTATTCCACCAGTAGGCAGGTTCAACTGCCATGGATCAACACTGAAGCAATTACAGAAAACACATCTTTGCCCATCATCTCCCTTTGCAATTAAGGGGGGGGGTGAAATCTCCAGGTGACAAAATGAGACAGACTAGATGAACCTGTTTGCCTCATTTGTCACTGTGTTGGCTATGGGTGGATGTGACTTGGCTGGTGGCCAGCACACCCCTCCCCCTTGTTCCCCTTTACTCCCCCTTGCACCCTGATGGACTGGGACAGTCTCCATATCCTCCCTTGCAATCTAGCAGTCTCCCTCCTAGCTATGAAACTGCCATTTTTGGCCCCTGAACCATTGCTCAGAGGCCAGCACTGCCCCTGCCACCCCCAAACTGTCTCATGGAGGCCAGCCACCCCAGACAACTCCATGTGGGCTGCACGGTATCTGAATCCACACTGCAGCAGCACCAGGGAGCCATAAAGGCCATGGTTATGAGCTCCAGAAGATAGACCAGAAGTGAACAACAGAGAGAGGGCCTCTCTGAGGCTTCTCAATGAAAATTGAAGAACACTGGGAAAGTGAAGAAAATCTCTCCAATAAAGGCACACTGGACCACTGTGGTTAGTAAGTTGGTGGGACCAGCATCTCCCATAGGAACGTGGACTTGCTTCAAGGGAAGGGGAGCCGGAACCTGCAGTAGAACCTTGCAGAGTTCAATCCTGCAGGAGATCAGGGACCCCAACTTGGGCCTTGCAGCCAGAAATCACCCTGAATCTCAGTGAACTATAGCTGGCTTGCTGAGACTAATCAACTTAGATCTGCACACTGCTGCCCACATTGTCTACCACAACAGCAGAGACATACCCTGAAGAAGGCCCTTTTCTTTTTTTCTTTTTCTTTTCTAAAAAATTTATATATTTTTTTCTTTTCTTTTTTTTTCTCTCTCTCCCTTCTTGTTCTGCATTTCTCTCCCTCTTTGTTCCTGTTTTGTCCTATTTTGGATTGTTTTTCTCTTTCTTTCCTTCTCTCAGTTGTCATTATTCTTATGGGAAGGTGAATATAGTTTCTAGCTTCCCTATTGCTATTAGTTTGTTCTGTTCTTGCCTTTTTTTCCTTTGCTCTCTCTTTTCCTCTTGTCTTCAACAGTTTCCCAAAATTTTCCTGATCTTCCTGTGTCCCCCTAGCCTCACTTCTAACCTTTTTCTCTCCTTCTACCTCTCTATCTCTCCCTCCTCAACTCCTTTAAAATCCTCATCCTGAAGGATAAATTTGCTATGCTGAAGGATTTAATACAAACATATTTTGGGCTGGTCCTCGCTTTTGACCTAGCTCATGCAGTTAAAGGTGACAGATTAATAGCTACCACAAATTGTCATTTTCTAAACTGTGTTTGATGCTATTGTTGATGCTGATAATATCACGTGGGCTAAGGTGGTATGATTGATCTAATTAGTTGTTCTCCCTGGTATACTGAAAACGAAATTGCCTAAGAGTCATTAGAGACTCAAAGCCTAATGACCAGCTATACCTGGAAGACACCTCTGAGAAGCAATCATTCCATAAGGCTTCTAAATACAAGCAATAAAGATATCCGCAATAAGCAATATTGAAGTATCAGCCCAGGAATTAAACCAAAAACAGCACCAATAACAAAAAAAGAAATGAGAAGACACCTAAACAAGGCACAAACCCAGATCTCCAACTCACCACAGGCAAACTCTGGGGGCATCAAATTGGAAAAATCTGATAATCAGCCACCTGGACATCCTGAACTGATAGCATGGGAAGTAACAAAACAGATGAACAAGGCTCTAGAAAAATTCAAAACAAAAATAATTTCCTAAGTAACTACAGAGATGGTGAGCAGAATGAAAGACATGATTAGAGACTCTAGAACAGAAACAGATAAAAACAACAGATGCTCTCAGGACCATGATGGAAGCCATGAATGCCCAGCATAGGAAAGAAATGGAAACCATGAACACCCAACAAAAAAAAAAAATGGAGTCCATGAAACAGATTCAAAACATATCCAAGAGATTAAAAGCTCCATTTCAATACTTTCAAGTAGTCATGGCAGAATGAGCCAATGTGAAGATAGAATATCAGGTATAGAAGACATGATTGCCAATAGTGACCATGAAAAGAGAGATTTCTGAAAAATAGTAAGGGACCATAAGAAATCAATCTAGCAGCTGCTAGATGATGCAAAGAAGAATAACAAGACTGATAGGAGACCACAGAAAAGCAGGAGAAAGTACAAATGACATTAAAAACTCTTCAAAGAAGTAATGGCAGAAAACTTCTAAAGCAGAGGAAGAGAATTTGACATACAGTTAAGTGAGGCATATAAGACTCCAACAAGCCATGATCAAAAAAAATCTACACCTAGACATATAATAGTCAAGATCCCAGAAACCCAACAGAAGAACAAAATCCTACAAGCAGTTAGAGAAAACAAACAAATCACATCCAAAAGAAAGCCCATCAGAATCACAGAAGACTTCTCAACACAAACCCTCAAGTCAAGGAGAGCCTGGAGTGAAGTATTTCATGCCCTAACAGAAAATAACCTCCAACCTAGATTGGTGTATCCAGCAAAATTAGCTTTCAAAATTGATGTGGAAATTAGATACTTCTACAGCAAAGAACACCTGAGAAACTTCCTGAACACCAAACCAGCACTCCAAACAATTCTAAAAAATATTCTAGAAAAAGACGAGGAGTGTCACAACCCCATGAGACCCAACAGAGTGAAGCCATCAGGCAAGGCAACAAATTAAAGGAAAGGGTGGGAAAAAAAATAAAAGAGCAAACAACAGGAAAATATCACAAGGATAAGTCAATACATATCAATTATAACCATCATAGTTAATGGCCTCAATTCCCCAATCAAAAGAAATAGACTGGAAGAATGGATTAAGAAGCAAAATACAATAATATGCTGTACACAAGAAACATACTTAATTAAAAAATTCATAGACTGGAAATAAAAGGATGGAAAACAATTTTCCATGCAACAGGAACCCAGAAAAAAGAGGGGGTAGGTATTTTACTTGCAGACAATATAGATTTCAAATCAAAACTAATTAAGAGAGACAAAGAAGGTCACTACATCCTTGTAAAGGAAACAATCCAAGAGGAAGAGATGACAATCATAAATATATACGCACCAAATACTAGTGCTCCCAACTATGTAAAACAAATATCAATGGACATGAAAAAGCCAAATAAGCAATAATACAATTGTAGTGGGGGATCTCAATACCCAACTGTCAAAAATAGACAGATCTTCTAAACAGAAAATCAACAACGAAATACTAGAACTGAACCAAACTTTTGAACAAATGGACTTAATAGATGTCTAGAGTGTTCCACCCCACAAAAATCAGAATACACATTCTTTTCAGCTGCACATGGGTCCTTCTCCAAAATAGACCACATGCTAGGTCATAGAACATGTTTAAATAAATGCAAAGGAATTGAAGTTATCCCCTGTATATTATCAGACCATAGTGCAATTAAACTGGAGATCAATATCATAAGAAATCCCAAGAACTTCACAAATACATGGAAATTGTATAACACTTTACTGAACAAACAATGGGTCACAGAGGAAATTAAAGAAGAAATTAGACAGTTTCTACAATTAAATGATAATGCCAATACTACGTAGAGGAACCTGTGGGACACAATGAAAGTACTTCTGTGAGGGAAATTCATAGCAGTGAATGCCCATATTAGGAAAACAGAGTGAGGTCAAATAAACAATTTAATGCTGAACCTCAAGCTCCTAGAAAAAGAAGAGCAAGACAAACACAAAGCTTGTACAAGGGAGGAAATTATAATGATCAGAGCAGAAATCAATGCAATGGAGACTAAGAGAATGATAAAAAATTCAACAAATTTAAGAGTTGGTTCTTGAAAAGAATAAATAACATCAACAAACCCTTAGCCAACCTTATACAAAAAACAAAGGAAAGGAAAAGCTCAAATCCACGTAATTAGTAATGAAAAGGGAGAAATCTCAACAGATTCAGCAGACGTCCAGAGGATTATCAATACCTACTTCTAGAATTTATAGTCCAAAAAGATGGAAAACACAGAAGAAATGGGCAGATTCTTAGATACATAGGAATTACCAAAGCTGAATGAAGAAGATATAAAAATTCTAAATACCCCGATTTCAATCAGTGAAATTGAAAATATAATTAAAAATTTACCAACAGGCCTGGGGATTTACCTCAGTGGTTCCACCACCTGCTTCACAAGCACAAGTGATCCCCAGTACCACACAAACACACACACAAATTTACAAACAAAGGAAAGCCCAGGGCCTGATGTCTTCACTGCTGAATTCTACAAGAAATTTAGGGAAGAGCTAATGCTACTACTTCTCAAAAAATAAATAAATAAATAAAGACCCAATCCAAAAATAGGCATCTGAAATGAACAGACATTTCTCAGACAAAGAAGTAAAAGCAGCAAATAAACATATGAAAAAATGTTCAACATCACTGGTCATTCGAGAGATGCAGATGAAAACAACACTGAGATTCCACCTCACCCCAGAAAGAATGGCTGCTATCATGAAATCAATCAATAACAAATGCTGGCGGGGCTGTGGGGAGAAAGGAACCCTTCTCCATTGTTGGTGGGAGTGCAGACTGGTGCAACCACTGTGGCAATCAATGTGGAGATACCTCAAAAAACTACGATTAGATGTCCCTTTTGAGCCAGCTATTTCCCTGCTGGGTATCTTCCCAAAAGAATTAAAAGAATCATACCACAGTGATATATGGGTTCCAATGTTTGTAGTGGCACAGTTTGTAATAGCCAAAACTTGGAAACAGCTCAATTGCCCTTCAACTGGAGACTGGATAAAGAAGATGTGGGGTATTATTTATAAAATGGAGTACTACTCAGCCATAAAGAATGAGAAACTAGAGACATTTATAGCTAAATGGATGAACATTGAGGCCACACTCTTAAGTGAAATAAATAGGAAACGTGTAAATACTGAATAGTTTCTCTGGTGTGAGAAACTGAAAGTGTAAATAAAATATATAATATATAAAATAGATAATAGATAATGTGAAACAGGAAGAAAAGGTCTAAAGGGGAAAGGGAAGTGGGAGAAGTAGGGGAAAGGAAAGAAGGGAAAGGCAAAAATATGAGAAAAGGAAAAAAATGGAAACAAAGTCTTTGTAAATAGGGAGCAGTGGAGGGGTTGAAGGAAGGGCAGGGGAATGGGGAAGAAATAAGAACCAATATATATCATGTAAAGGTAGAAATTCCCAATGTTGAATGTCATCATATTGCATACCTAAAATGTACCAATGAACTTAATGAAAAAAATGTATTTAATAAATACATGGGGTTGATTTAAATTTCACTTTACAGGTAAAAGTATATTAATTTGTCATGAGAGCACTTTTAACAAGTTTGACCTATGCCACCATCTGTAGATAGGCTAACTGTATTCTGTGGGAACAGGGGGATATGAATGCTGTTTACACAGACATGGTAACACATAGAAATGAACTCACATCACTCATCTCTCCAAGGGTATTGCGAGAAATGGCCTATTTTCTGGTTTGAGAAAAGCAATGTAATGCAGTCAGATATAATTTCCTTCAATTATTTTTTTCATTTTAAAATCATGATTCAATTATCCATTTCATCTGGGTCACTGATATAATTTTGCACAAAAATCCCTAGGTTGTAAGCAGAAACGTTATTATAAAGGACTGCAGACAACCATGTTTATACTATAACATAAACTAGAGCAGATCAAGCTTTCAGACCCCTTCTACCATGGGATACACTGTCTCATGTCTGAAACTGGCTTGGTTCTTGAGCCTGGGCTTGTTGTCAGGATGACACAGATCACTGCATAGCTCTACTAGGACTGATGGAAAATGAACAAACCCACTCAGCACTGATGAATTACACTTTTATTTCACTGGGTGGAGGAAGGTGAACTTCTCTATGGGATAAATGCAAGATGCTTCTGCAGCAGCCTGGAAGCTCACTCCTAAGAGCCAGAGGAGAGCGACCCTGAACCAAGGTGACACTGTTTCTTCATCCAAGCCCACTGTGTGGCACCACTGGACAAAGCCCAGGGAGAAAGATAGAGCACAGCGCAAAACTACCAGGACCTCACACAAATTATTTACAATTAACCACAGCACTGTATGTCACTTAAGTGAAAGAGAAATAGGCAAAAGGCACGTGCTAGTAAATTTAGTTAGAATGCTTGCAGGCTCCCACCACCTCTACTATCTGTGGACACAGGGTCCAACAGAGAGGGTTCATGATGATTATTTTGATATAAAAGATAACAGGAAACCTTAGTATTTTAAGCATTTATGGCAAGATGTTGGGAACTACTTGTAGCACAGCTTACCCCTTGAAAAGCTGGGGAATTTAAAGTTCTGATGCAATGAATCTGACTCACAATTTTAACTTAAACTTCATTTTGACATTTTCTACCTTCTTCTTTTGTGTAGACTGCAGGGTATGCAAGTGAAGTGATTTCAATAAATATTAAATGTTAGTTATTTTACAAGTAATAATGCAATACAATAAAATCACACACTGAACAGATCTTCTACTTTGTAACACTTCTTGTCTTTTCCTTGAATATCTTGGTACTTAAATGTAATTTCCTTCATTGACCTGCAGAAACTAAGCAAAAAAGCCAGGGATTGCATAGCAAGACGCCTAACACTTTAGTGATAAGAGATTGGAGCTGTCACATTGTCAAACATTGAAAATAACAAATATGCTGCAAATTAATGTTTTAAAATACAACCATTCGTGGGCTGAGGATTTAGCTCAGTGGCGCTGTGCCTGCCTGGCAAACACAAGATCCTGAATTCAATTCCCTGTACCAAAAAAAAAAATGTTACATTCAAATTTTAAAACAATAGCAAATTAAAGTCCTAATAGTTGTCGGAAGGTGACAGTAGTTCATGGGATGTGTAAAGAACAGCACAAACTCCACTTAGCTTTGACCTTTGCAGTAGCTCCTGCACTATCATTGAAAGACAATGTATGTTTGCCCAAGATCAAATGCATATTGGCTTTTGTATAAATTCCATTTTATCCAATGTTCAATCAACAAGGCTTATTTACACTTCTTGCTAAATTCAGGAAGCAACTGGATGTGATGTGCAGCCGTCTATGAGGGACAATGCAGCACCCTGTACTGACGGAGACAGCCACCTGCTCAAGCTCTGACAGAGACTCATAGGCAGCCAGAGAGGATCCTGTAGAAGCACAGGTTCATGTACAGTTTCCTCCCGGCCTCCTTCACCTGCTGGCGGGAAGTCAAATCACTTAGGAGCAATACTGACCATAAAGTCTTTCTGAGACTTACTTTTGAATCAAAACTCTCCCCAGGAAATTTGTTTCTTTTTTCTGAATCTAGAGATTCATTCTTATGCTCATAGAATTCTATAAGCAACTTATCTTTTATCTCAAAGCGCTCCTGAAGCCATCTTTTCCTAGAGTCCTGTTCTTCAGGGATGTCTTTTGCTTCAATATATGTGAATATAAATTTTTGAACATTCTCTGCATAGGAATTCAGTCATGGTCATAGTTTCTATTTGCTGTCCTTCTTTGTCTTTCCTTTCATAAACCACTTTAACATCATAAAAAAAAAGAGAAAGAAACTGCCATTTTCTACTCCAACATGAGTGTAGCCAGACAGACAGCATAGGACCCTTCACCCACTCCTGCCACTTCAGTTGATACTGTTACATTTTTTTAAAACAGAGAAGGCACCCAAGTGTTGAGAGCCATTCTATATAATTTTTGAGGAAAATCATTTCATAATGAAATTATGATTAGGACTGTCTAAGGCCCAATGTCTTTCTTGCCTGCAAGCCAGCTATGGCATGCAGAAACATAATTCCATTTTGCCTCTGGTCACAAATTGAGGCCTGAATGGTCCCATAATACTGTGATGCTCAAGGACAAGAGTACATCAGCTGAAGACATTCTGGCTCTTTGAGAACCTAGTAGTAATAAAAAAAGAGAAAGGCTTCACCTGGGGGAAGGACAAATTCATCATTAGCTTTCTAACTCATCCTGCCTACTATTATAAGAATGCTTTGCCCATCTCCCTGTCCTCATCCTCTTAAGACCCTTACCTAAAATCCTCATCAACTTAAGATCCTTATCAACATAGAATTATCACTGCCCTCTAAGTCATCTTATACTCCCTCCCATTATTGTGTGCACCCAATAAATAATGGCTAGCTTGGAGTGTTTGGGGCTTTGTCCACTCTGAGGCACTGACCTCCAGCCTCCTGTGTATTATGAATTGTCTTTCTTTCTTTAGCCCTTGCCGCCCCCCTTTCTAGGCCCATCAGAGGATTAATAAGCCTCCCATACCCAAGTAGCTAAGATCAGAAGGGAAGGATCTGGGCCCCTTGTTTGCATGCCCTGCCTTCACAACAAGCCTTCCAGGAGATTCCCTGGTTTCAGTACTCACCCTCACTGAAACAAGCCTCCAAGCTGCTACATAAGCAGCACTCTCTAGGTACTCCTGTGTTTTAGTGTAGAAGGGCCCCCTCCCCTGTACTAGCCCTGCGGTGTTGAAGCACAGGCTCTGTTAAAATAAAGTCACTTTGGTGTTCCTGTAAAAATAAAAAACTAAAAATTGTGTGAATAAAAGGACAGTGTTTCTGCTTGGGAATTTGAAAAAGTTCTGAGATAGAGGGTATTGATTGTCACATCACCATAGAAATGTATTATACGATTTAATGACTAAACTGTACAATTCAAAACAGGTTAAGGTGATAATTTTCAGACTATTTTTTCACAATTAAGAATGAAAGCATTAAAATCTTTAATTTAAAGCCAGAGATTGGCAGAATGTAGAAAATCACATGATATGCTGTCTAAAAAAATTCTGCAGAATCTATGAAAACAATAGATTGAGAGGGAAGGGATAGTAAAAGATAGTATCATGCAAAAAGTAATCATAATGCAGGAGGAGTAGGTATACTAATATTGGAAAAATTTATTTTAGGATGAAAACTAAGACTAGAACAAAGGGACATTCTTTAATGCTAAATGAATAAGTCCATCCAAAAGATATAAAACCTACCAATAGAACCCCAAAATATATGACACTAAACCACACCAATATCCTTAATCACTTTACTGTCACTGGGACAAAATATACAACACCCACAACATAAAGATCTGCTGGCCTCAAGGCAGAAACAAGATAGCAGAGGGACATGGCAGAGGAAAGGGGTTCAATCCATGGCAGTGAGGAAGGAAAAGGACCATGGAGGAGCTGAGGACAAGAATAACCTTTCCAGGCCACACCCCCAGTTATCACCTCCAACCAGGCCCCACCTCCTAACAGTGCATTCTACTGATGACTATAGCACCTTCATGATCCAATCATCTTCCACACACATGAGAATTTGGGGAGATATTTTTGATCTACACCATAACAATTGGTAAAGATGTAAAAGTCCTGAAAGAAAATATGAGCACACTAAATAAAACATCACACAGAAAGAATTATATACATCATGAAGAAACAGGATTTATTCCATGAATGCAAAGTTAATTCAATATATAAGAATTTTAAGACATACCATACTAATTCAATAATGAAAAAACAATCATTATAGTACATGCAGAAACCATTTAGCCATACAATACTAAAAAATTTCCAGGAGCAGAGGTGCACATTCTAATCTCAGCTATTCAGGAGGCTGAGACAGGAGGGACAGAAAGTGTGAGGCCAGTTTTGGCAACTAGTGAGAACTAGTCTCACAATAAAAATTTCTAGCCCTCAGTGCTAGAGTATCCCTGGGTTCAATCCCTAGCACTGAAAAAATAATAAGTATAAAAGGGAACTACTTCGACTTGATAAAGAACATCGTGTAAAACCTACAATTCCTTTTACAATTACCAGTGAAAGAATGAAAGTTAACCCGCCAACATTAGGAACAAGAGAAGATATCTGCTATCTCTATTCTTTTGAAGTTTTTACTGGAGTTTCTAGCTAGGGAAGTTAGGCAGGAAAAATAAGTGGGAGGAATCTTTATTGGAAAGGAAGGAGGAAGACTACCCTTATTCACAAATGACATGATGTAATACAGAAAGAGCTATAAGGAATTTAGAAAAATCCTATTTAAATTACAACTGGTTTCAGCAATGCTACATGTTACAAAATCAATATACAAAAATCAATTGTATTTCTATATCCTATAAATGAATAATCCAAAATGAAAATAAAGCAATTCCATTGGCAATGGCAACAAAAAGATTAAAACACAAAGAAATCACCGAAATCCAATAATTGTACACTGGAAAATGTAAATCACTATTGAGAGAAATGTAAAAGATATAACAAATAAAAAAGAGATTGCATGTTTATATATTAGAAGACTTTATGTTTGTATTAGTCAGGGTTTTCAAGAGGAAAAACAAATAGAGAAAATGGTCATAGAGGTAGCAGAGGGAGAGAAAAAGAATTTATTTATGAAGTCATTCCTTTATTTCAAGGAGATAGCTCACATGACTGTAGGGGCTAACATGTCCAAAATCTTCTGGGCAGGTGGGCAGCCTCACAGGCTAACAGCTCAAGCAGGAATTAGTGCTGAGTCTTGAGACAGAATTTATTCTTTCCCAGAAAACCTGTTTTTACTTTTAAGGTCTATCAATACATTGCATAAGGGTGACCCACATTGTCAAAGGTAATCTCCTTTACTTAAAGTCAACTCAGAGATGTTAGCCATATCTTCAAAATACCTTTATAGCAACATTGAAATTAGTGCTTGATTAAATGTCAGTATTAACCAATCTGCCATATAAAACTAATAATCTCATTCCCCCAAACCGATACACACATTCAATGCAATTCCTATCAAAATCCCAGATGCTTTTTGTATCAAAATTTAACAGCTTGCCCTGAAATTCATTGAGAAAATCAAGAGACTAGAATATCCAAAACAAGAAAAAAGATGAACAAAGCTGGAATAATCAAGATGGTGTGATATTGTTATAAGAATAGATATAGATGGGCCAGGGATTTAGTTTATTTGCACCACACCTGCCTCACAAGCACAAGGTCCTGAGTTTGATCCCGGGTACCAAAAAAAAAAAAATAGATATAGATCAATACAATGCAATTGAGAATATAAAAATAAACACATTTATTGTCAATTGACTTTTGTCAAGAGTAACAATACAATTCAATGGGAGAAAAGAGTTTTTTTTTAACCAAAGGTGCTGGAATAACTGGATATTGAGACACACATACAAAATATAAAGTTGAATGACTTGCACCATACATATGAAATCAAATTGTATATGAGGTCATTTATGTTTACATCTAAATCTAAAAGCTAGTTTTAAAACTCTTAGAAGGAAACAATTATACATCTTTATGAATCTAAATTTGGCAAAACCTTCTTAAACAGGACACCAAAAGCATGAGTAACAGACGAAAAAATAGACAAATTAGGCCTCATCAAAATTTAAAGTGAAATAAATCAGACACACAAGCTTAAACATCACGTGGTTTCTCTTATATGAGAAACCCAAAATGTAAATAAAGAGCAAAATAAAAGACAGATAGTTGGAAGTAGGGAGATAGATCTTTCTAAAATGGAAAGAGGATGAAGAAATAGAGGGAGAGGAAGGGGTAGGGTTGGAGATGTAAAAGGAATTAAGATGAGTTATGTGCATGTACCAACTTCCCACAGGAATGTAATCATTAGGTATTGCAAACATGTACTAATAAAAAATAAAGTTCATATAAAGAAAGGGAAAAGGAAACTTAAATAATTGGATGAAATATTTATAAATCATATATGTATATGCTAAGGGACTTGTACCCAGAATATATAAAGAACCCTTCCTTATGGCTTCTCGGCCTTTTGCTTAAGATCAAGTGTATAAAGAACCCTTCCAACTCAACAATAAAAAGACAATAATCCACCCAAATGTGCTCAAAAGATTGCAAAAAATATTTCTCCAAAGACTGCAGACGAGTAGCCAATAAACACATAAGAAGGATCTCAAAAACATTAATCATTTGATAATGCAAATCATAACCACAATGAGATTGCAATATAAGTCATAAAATTAGCTAGCAAAAGGATAATAGAACCTATTGGTGAGGATAGAATGAAGAAATTGGAGCTCTAAATACACTAAGGTGGAATTGTAAAATGTTGCAATCACCTTGAAAAATATTCTGGCAATTCTTCAAAATGTAAAACAAAGTTACAGTGTGACACAGAAATCCCACTACTAGGTATATGCTGAAAAAATGAGAATATATGTTCTCAAAAGTTGTACATGAATATTCATGGCAGCATTATTTGCCACAGTAAGAAGTAGAAACAACTCAAATATCCACCAACTGATGAACTGATGAATGATATGCTGTGTTCATATAATAGAATATTATTGAGTTATAAAAAAGAAATAAATCACTGCTGCATCAAAAATATATGTGAACCTTGAAAATATGTCACTAAGCCAAAAAAAAACCAGACAAAAAAGGTCGCATATTGAATAATTCCATGTATATTAAATCTCCAGAATAAGCAAATAAGCAGAGAGAAAAATAGATTAATGTTTGCCAGTATTTGGGTTGTTGAAAGATCAGAAAGCAGCTGCTTTTGAGGATGTGGGTTCTTCTTGGGGCATTGAAATAGTCTAGAATTAGTTAGTGGTGTAGGTTGTAAAGCTTTGTGAATGAATATAGCAAAAGCCACTGAATTGTACACTTTGGAAATATTTAAAAGTTAACAAACTTTGAAAAGTACCTAATTAGTAAACTTTGGTATTTAAACTAGTGTTAGTAACAAAATATGTCTGAAATTTTTCATAACATGTATGTCAAGTGAACACAACTGAGAATGTGTTAGTCACTTTTCTCGACACTGGAACAAAATATGCAACACTCACAACTAAAAGCTGGAGAAATTTACTTCAGCTCCCTTTTCGGTCCATAGTTGGCTGACTCCAAGGTGGGACGGCATAAAACAGGAGCATGGCAGAGAAAAGCTGCTTGCCTCATGGAAGCCGGGAAGAACAGTCAAGAGAGGATCCAGGAAGGGAGATGCCTCCTTCTAGGTCATGCTCCCAGAGACCAAACTCTTGTGACCTGATCCCACCTTCTAACAGCAAATCAGCTACCATGCCCCCATAATCCAATACCTTACAAAAGTCCTGCCTTTGATTGCATGAAGCTTTGGAAGGACATCTAGATGTAAACCCTAGCTGATCTGCAGGTCTAGGGAACAAAGCACCAGAGAAATGGACTTCAATTTTGCAGAGACCTTTGAGTTGGTATAGTTCCCCTCCTCTGTTTTGTGTAATGGTGTATCATTCTGATGATACAGGATTCCATATCACCAGGTTACTTCATATATTAAATATGAATTAATAGCAATACCTTTCTTATAAGTTTCTTATAAAGTTTACATTAAAGAAGTTAGAGCATAACAAGCAATATTAATAATAAAATAAAGAAATAAAGGTATAAAACAAAATAGGGCTCAAACATTTTCTGTAATTATCATCATTGCTGCTGCTATTATTATATTATCCCTTTGGAAAACTGACAGCAGCATATTACATAGCCCATAAGGGGTCTTTGTTAGAAAATCCTCTGCCAAAATGAATATTTCATTATGAGAAAGGAAGGATCCTTTTCTTTGTGTACTACTTACTACGTAATGCATGGCTCTGTAAAAAATTTGTAAAATGCCCAAAGGGACTTCCCATTAAAACATAAACATTACCAAATTAAAAACCACCACTGTGTATGCATATCTATAAATCTCTTTGTCTATCATCTATTTATTTATCTACATCTTTATTTCTATTTATCTCATTTATCTCTTTACATCTGTCTATTTATCATCTATTTCTATATCTAATTCATGACAATAGGACATACACTTTTTTATGAGAGGGTGTTATTTCCAAAAATGTCTTCTGAAACACTGAAACAAATGATGTTGTAGAATATTAGGACAAGAAGGAATCTTAGTATATTGCCTGAAATTTCATGCTTTGAAAATGTGCCCTCTTCTGACCTTCTCTTCTCTTCATTTATTTCTGAAATTCAAATTACAGAAATTGGATAGTTTAGTATTCCTCAGTATAATTTTGATTGAAAAGTACAGTCTCATATAAACAATTTTCTCACAGAAGAGGAAATGGAAAAATTGAAATCTATTCCTAGTCATACATTTGGTAATGAGCTTCTAGGTCCCAGACTGGTGGTTGGAGTGAGATGCATTAGAACCATTATAGAGTGTTATGTAGTGAGGTATTTGCATTTGAAACAGATATTTACTTTTCCTTCTAAATGTTTATGTGTCTTCATAAGTTTAAAGGAGTACATAGGAGGACTTGAATGAAAGTATCTAACTTTTCATAAATATCCACCATTTTAATGGGCAAATGAATTAAAAGAATGGCAGAAAACTGGTTTCATTTCTGGAAATCATGTAAGGGATCAAGAAAGCATAGACACACAGTAGAAATTTCCAAGATTTTTTTCTAAATATTAGGAAAATGTCAGCATATTGAAAAGAGAGGAAATTGTAGTACCAGCTGTCTTCTGAAAAGGCATCACAAAATCATGACCATAGGTAGAGGCAATCTTAGGAATGACCAGTCATCACCACCTCATTTGGAAGGGCAAGGGGTGACAGGAAGAATGGACTGTAAGGCCAATATAAAACAAGCTTCCTCGAGTCTTTTTTGCCAGTGAAGAACCACAATATGAACAAGCAACTACCCCAGAAGGCTCCAGGACACACAGAGCTACTAAAAGCAAATAGCCAGCTGTACAGTTGGCTACATTTTTGATAGCAGCTCAAGGAAGAAGGCCAGGCAGAGCCATCACATAACTGAAATTGAGGCTGAGCTAAAAAGACATCTAAATACAAAAAGCTGTCCCACAGCTCAATGATTTTATTAAACAAAGGGAACAAATCACAGGCACCAGATAAATTTTTCTCCAGATTTTTAAAACTGACTTCTCAGTACTCTCCTTCATCTCCATTACTGGTGCTTATTTTGAAGAGCTACCTGGTAGCTATTGGTAAATCTACACATATTTGTCTTTGGAACTAATAATGACTAAAAGTGACTTTTTTCAGTGATGAACTGACTAGAGGTAGACAGATACAAGGCTTTTCTATCTTCTTGCTCTGCTAAACTTAGTGTAGAGTTTTCCCCTTCGTGATTTTAAGAAGTTTACTGTATTTCCACGCTTCACGTCTGAATTTCAGGCAGGAAGACACAAAGTGTTAAAAGGATGTGCTACTTCCTATTATCCACACAAGGAATGTAAACATTATGTATGCCAAACACGTACAAAATAAAAAGGAAGGGGATCAAGAGATGGGGAGGGAGAAAAGGAAAAAGGGATGAAATAAAAAATTGAAATGTGTTATGTACATGTACTAAATTTCCCACAAGGAATAAAAACACTATATACTACACACCTGTACTAGTAAATTTAAAAATACAATACAATGCAATAAAAGGACATGCTAATTTCATATGCTCACATATATGTTCAGTATGTTTACATTAAAAGTTTCTAGATACCCTTACCCCAAAACATTAGCAGTATATCATTTGCCAAAGCCTATGTCACATAGCCACACACAGTGCAAGGAAGTCAGGAAATATATTTTACATATGCTTATTTTTACAATGAAGGAAGGCAAGGTAAAAAGCCCTCATGAGGGCCTTTGTTGCATCAAGTCCACTGTGTCTATCATATTTTACAAATGAAGAAATAAGAGTCATGTACATCTCTGCCTCTTCAAGGAAAAAGGCATATGTTAAAAAGTTATTTATAGGAAGAAAGTAAATTTTAGATAACTTGTGATTTTGCTGATTATTCTTTAAAATGGAGAGTGTAAAATAGAGATAAAATGAACATAAGAAAAATATAGAAAAAAGTCTTTGGCTATGCATATTGTGTGTGTGTGTGTGTGTGTGCGCGCACCTGTGTTTGTGTGTGTATTCAGTTATATACATTGGGTCAATGTAATATATATCAAAATAACCCCAAAGGGGTGAAGTTATATTATAAAAGTTGGTTACTTTTGAAATGAATTAAATACAGATTTAAATTTAAGGAACTGGAATTACATGCATTTGATTGCCTAATAAAACATTTCCTGCTATATCAGTATCTGTGAAATCCTCAAAGGTCTAGAAAAATAAATGTTATTAAAACTCTCATTTGAAAATGAGGTGTTAAGCTTCCTATGTAGGATTTGCCAAGTGTATGTCTTAAGCTGGATATATCACCATGTGTTTATTATTTATCTCTAAATAATATTTTAGCATATGTGCTGCCAAAGTAAACACTATCTCTAAATAATATAAGTAAAGACTAATAATTATTTGAGAGGTTGAAAGGACTGAGAAATATAGAGTTATTGATGTAACATGAAATCCCTCAAAACCACTGTTCAGAATGAAGAGGGAATTATTCTCCTCTAACTCAAGCCAAGTGAGAGCCACTTCCAAGAACTGTTTCATGAACATGATATGTGCTCCCTGGGATTTGTGTGATATAAGGACAAGTATTTAAGTACTCCCTGAAAAGTATAAATGTTAGAGGTTATGATAGCCCAGGTGCTCTAATGATAGCATGAGAAAAAAAAATGCTTCACATTAAGAGTTCAATTAGGAAGAAGATAAATGAATGTCCTATTAGTCAGATGCCGCCTCTGGAAGGGAAACTGATGAAGTCACTGTGTTACAGATATTGTTACTATGACCATCTGGAGATGCAAGGTAACTGTATTAGTCAGGATTCTCGTCACTGAACTTAACACCCAACACACACAACTGAAAGGAAGAGAGGTTTATAGTTTCCAGTAGGTTAGTCCACGGTCAGCTGGCTCCAAGGTAGAAACAACAAGGTGGGAAGGCATGGCAGAGGAAAACTGCTCATCCCTTGGCAGCCAGGAGAGGGAGGGAGAGAGAGAGGGAGGGAGGGAGGGAGGGA
>NW_004624808.1:8115555-8151405 GCF_000247695.1 Heterocephalus glaber
GGAGGAGGAGGAGGAGGAGGAGGAGGAGGAGGAAGCACCTTTCTTTCTAGGTCATATCCCTAACAACTGACTTCCAATTAGGCTTTACCTCCTAAGAGCACATTCAGGTATAAACTCATCAGTGGATTAATTTTCTATCAGTATAGTGCCCTCACGATTGAGTATCCTTTTAAAAGCTCCACCTCCAAACTTTTGAGGTACATTTTAGATTAAAACATAATATTCTGCCCCGGCTCCAAAAAAAATCATGTCCATTTCATGCAACATGCATTTATAACATCTTTAAAAGATGCAAAGTCTCATCAGTTCCAGGACTTCTTTCAAGTTCAAGTCCAAAGTCTCCTCTGAGACTCAAGACAAACTCTTTGCTATACACCACTGTGAAAATGAAAAAAGTTAAAAAAGATGGCACTGGATAAACATGACTATTCTAAAAAGGATGAATAAAGGGATATAAAAGAAATGGACCTAAGCAAGACTGAAACCCAGCAGAGCCAACATTAAATCTCAGAGCTCCATATCCAGCACCCAGGGAAAGATGTGGTAAGATGGGAATTCCAAAGAGCTTGAGGGCCCTGATTCTATGACCTTAGTGGTTGCAGCCAACATGACCGCTTGCTTGAGCTGGCTTTGCTCACTGCCAGTGGCTATCTTCAGCAGACATTCCATGTTCCTGGAATCTCCAACTTCCTGGGATCTCCATTACACTTTCATCTTCACTCACATAGCATCACATATTGGCCTCTCAGAGGTACATTGCTTGACCTTCTAGGCTTTCCTTTGAAATCTGGGTGGAACTTACCATGACCCCACAATTCTTTCATCCTGCATTGCCTGAAAAACCAGCATCCATGGATGACACCAGTGTCTGCTTCCAATTTCAGCATTAGCCTGGCTCACTTAGACCATGGTTGCAGAGACCTCTCAGTGCCCGAGTGACTGAAACACTTCCCTAGACATCCCTGAATGAATAGGGTGCCCTGGGACTCACTTCCCATAGCAAAGTCCTTCTAGTGAATTTATGCTTTTACACCCTAGAGCCTATGAATGGTGGAGTCTGGCCAATTTCTGAGATACCTACCAGCTATTTTCTATTGTTTTGATGCAAAACATTTAACTTTCTTTTAATGCTAATCTTCTAAGTAATGATGCTTTCTATGGCCCCAACTTTGTATGTCTATCCTTACCGTTGACTGTTGACACTTCTAACTTTTTAAAGCATCAAGCTCTGTTGTTTACTCCTGATTCTCACCATAGCTCTGACTAAAGGTTGTCAGCATTACCCATGGCAGAGTCTGAACCTTGGGCTGCCTTGAAATTTCCACTACTATATTAATTAATTCACCAGACTTAATTTCAGTCTCCCATAGTTTCAGAACATAAACCAAATGTAGACAAATTTGCTGCCAAAACATAACATGCATTATCTCAAGTCCAATGAAGTCTTTTATCCCAATTGAAAACTTCTGAGCCTGGCCTTTACCATCTACATTCCTATCACCATTCTGGCCTTCTGAACTTCAACTAGAATCACTCATCTGGCCCTATTCACAACATTCTAGGACTTCTTTAGACTGCATCTCCAACCTTTCCCAATTTTCTCCTATGAACCTATTCCAAAGGCTTCTGAACCACATGTCAGATATAGTCACAGTAACAACTCAACTTCTCTGGCAGCAATTCTCATTATTAATCAGTTTTCTTTTTGCCCAGACAAAATATCCAACATCCATATCTTAAAGAAAGAGAACTTTTTTGACTCACAGTTTCCAGTGGGTTCAGTCCATAATCAGCTGGCTCCAAGGCAAAAACATCATGGTTGAAGAGCATCATGAAGGAAAGCTGCCAATACCATAACATACAGAAAGCAAAGAGAAGGGATTAACCAAGTATGAGAATACACCCTTCCAGGTAATCTCCCAGTGACCCACCTCCAACCAGATCCCACCTCCTAACAGGTGTGGGAGGCTGTGAACTTGTAAATGAATTAATCTTCTGATGAGTGTTGTGTCCCCATGATCCAAACATCTTTCAATAGCTCTACTTCTAAACACATGAGACTTGTCGCCAGGGATTTAGCTCAGTGGTTTCGCCTCCTGCTGCGCAAGCACAAGGACCTGAGTTCGATCCCTAGTACAAAAAAAAAAAAAAGAAATCCTAAACACATGAGACTTTTGGGGGACATTCTAGATCTAAACTATAAAAGTGACTTTAAGAAGTGTGAATCACAGACATCAGGAATTAAGTGGGAAATCATGAAGAAGCAGCTCAAGGAGACACCATCACGCAAAAGGAGGTTTAGGAGAGATATCCCTGATGAGCAGGTTCTTAGAACTTATAAAACTATGAGTGAAAAAATTGATGTTTGCAATCTATGATATTTAGAGGACTCCTCTGCCTGAAGTACTAGTTAAGTAACATCTTTTCTATGTTCTCTACCTCTTTCCTTTCACATTTGTGATTGTTGAATTTCCATATGAAGTAAGTTGGGAATAATAGAAAGCAGAAAGCACTGCCTTTCCCTTCTCCTGAAGCAATTTATCAGGTTGTAGTACTCTGAAGTTAGGGGAGTGGAGGCATATTAAGTTGAATAAGGCTTGGAACATTGATATTACATTTATCTGGACTCATCGTTAACTGAACGTCACTACAGGACATTTTTGTTACCTAAAAATGATCTTGAGAGCAATGGAACACCCCAAAGTGTTCTCTAGGTAGACGGGAACAGTAAACTGATGAAGAAAATTTAATAGCAAGTGGTGAGAAATGATCAAACAGCTTCCTTCAGTCTCCACTGAGACTATGTCGCTAAATAAACAGATTACATGAAGTTACAAGACACAATTTAAATGACATAGATATTTCTTTGAAAAGATACACTAGAAAAATCTATCTTAGTATCTGCTACTTTAAGTACCAGATTATAAAATAACATCAGGGGCCAAAAAGAAAAAAGGTGTAAAAAGTGCAAGTGTACTTGTAATAGTGTGTAATTGCAGTATTTGAATGCCTGACATGTTTCCTATTTCTTTTTTTTTTTCTGGTAGAAGAACCACCACTTGCTACTTTTGGAAAGCCGTTTGACACACTTTTAATGGGATGAAACTACTTTGGACTACAATATAAGTGAGCACATGGCTCAGGTCTGGCTGCAGTATATCATTTCCTTAATATGGTTGGTTCAAAAATGGACACATATCCCAAGCTGGACCAATCACAGTCCTTTCTGGGACATTTGCTAAAATTGTGAAAATAAATGTTCTTATTCACTGGAATCAAGGGCTATGAAGCTGATGTAAGTATACAAATAAAACAACAAATAAAAAGAATCAGCCTGAGGTAAGCCAAAAAAAGAAGAAATAAGAGAGAACAATATAATTTTGATGATATAATTTTGTCTATGACTACAGCACTGCCTAAACCTGGGACTTTGCAATCAAGAATAAATTGCTATCCTTGTAATATATTGTGCATTTAAGAAATATTTGTGTAAATGATGCATACATTCCCTTTTTAGTGGTTAAGCTAGTTTGAATTGGGTTTTTGTCATTTTCACCTACAAATAATCTTGACTGATAGTGTTTCAATTTTAGCATAATTATCTTAGTGAAGAATACGTTAATTTAGTCATTTGGAACTAGGAAAATACAACTACTGTACTATTTACTTATTACCTATTTTATTCCTTTATCTGAAAAGCATTTCACCCCATTTTCTTTCCAGAAAATTTGGAGAGAGAATATGACTCTGATCTGCCCTTTTAGAACACCACTCCTAGCTAGGGTAAGTTCCTCAGCAATGAATATATAGTTTTTCACCTTTAAAATTACACAAGAAAATAAATTCCTTTATTTTTTGTTTTAATGGATGATTATTGTTGTTAATGTTGCTATTGTGTGAGTCACAAATAATGTAACTAAAAAACAAACCTACATACACTGGCAAAACACAAACTAATTAGGGCTTTAGACACCTGGTTTTTATTTCGGTAATGATAGTTAATTTATGTTTCATGTAATAGAAAATGAAGAATAAAAGGAAGGGGGCCGGGGATTTAGCTCAGTGATTCCAGCGCCTGCCTCGAAAGTGTAAGGACCCGAGTTCGATCTCCGGTGCCAAAAAAAAAAGGAATAAAAGGAAGGTTAAAAATCCAGCTTGCAAATACAAACAATACCAAAACAGAAATCAAGTCAAAGGAACCAAATCACAACTCTAGGTATAAAATGGACTTATAAAATGTAGAAAAGATAAACACACCAATTGCAATGAGAAAACTAAAATAATTATTAACAGAAAATTTTCATAAAATTTGTTTGGCACAGAAGGATCTATAAAATTCAAGAAAAACCATAATGTTTATGTCAACTCTTGGAAAGTTAATTTTTTCTGCAAATGTCACTGACCTTACTTACAGTGCCAACACCACTATAACTTTAAGATATGACAAAGATAATAGGAAAATAAAGTCATCAGTGATTTTCACGACTTGTGAATTGTTTCAGAAATGCTAGGAAATTCAATATTTGGAAATGTATTAGTGTCTTTCTCACATCAACAATTATGAAAAATCATGCTATCTCACCTCCTTGGTTGTCTAAGTAAATAATCTTTTAAACAAAGTTTATCGAAACTTCATTTATTACAGTAAAATAGTACTTTACACATTTATTGACTTTTGAAGAATATAGACAGTCTTGTAATCATTACAATCAAAATGTAGAACTTCTTTTCTATTATCCCCCAAAGTATTTTGTGGCATTAAAGCTCATCATGACCCCATCAATGCCCATTTCTCTCCCTACTGCATCCAGTGTCAGCCCTAGGCACCTACTCTTCTGTAATGTAGATTAAATCGTCTTTTCTCTAGTTTTATAGAAATGGAATAAAATATTGTGCACTCTTTTTTTGGGGGGGTACTGGGAATCAAACTCAAAACCTTGCACTTGCCAGGCAGTCTTGGAGCCACCAAGTTACATCCCGGGCCCTGGCATTGTGCACTCTTTCTGTCTGACTTGATTTGATCAGCGTACTATTTTTGAGGTTCTTCCATATTGTAGCATCTATCAATAGTCTCTTCCTTTTACCACTGAATAGTATTCTATAGTATTGATAAGCTGATAGATATTTATATTGTTTATAGTTTGGCTATTCCTAACAAAATCATTCATGTACAAGTCTTTGTTGGTATATGATTTTATTTCTCCTAGATAAAAATAGAAGTGTGGGATTGTTGAGTTATATCGAGTGTATGTTTCATTTTAATAAGACATTTTAAAATTGTTTTTCAAAGTGGTAATACTATTTTATATCCCATCACTAGTGTGTGAAAATTCTACTTTTCATCTTCCAACTTTTTAATAAATTTTAACCATTTAATGGTATGTTGTAATATCTCTTTCTGGTTTTAATTGCCATTTTCTTAGTGACTTAATGGTGCCATACAACTTTTTATGTGCTTACTGATCATTCACATCTCTTTTTTTGTGAAGCGTGTCATCAAATCTTTTGCCAATTTTAATTTTTAAGAAAAGTTATTAGTTTATGTTTATGATGCTTATTAAATACATTCATCATGAGGAATTGGAACATATACATATCACACCTTGATCCTTTTTACTTCAGCTTCCTTCTCCTACCTTCCATCTATTCCCATTCCCAAGCCCCCTTCCCATCTCTATATAGTCTATATCCTGTCTTAGAGTTGTGAGAGTTCTTTATCATAGATACAAGTATTTTATCATCGTGTTTTGCAAATATTTCTCTAAATCTAAGGCTTACCTCTTCATTTTCTTAACCATGTATTTTAAAGAGCAATACTTTTACATTTTCATGAAGTCCAATTTACAAATTTTCTTATGTGGTTTCTTGCACTTTGTGTTCTGTATAAGAAATATTTGCCTAACCAGAGGTCATGATGATTTTCTCTTCTGTCTTTTTCTGGAAATTTTATATTTTTAGATCTTAGATTTAGGCGGTGATTCAATTCAAGTCAATATTTGTACATGCTCTGAGAAAAGCATCAGGCAAATTGTTTCTATTTCCAATTGTTTCAGCACAATTTGTTTAAAAGACTGTCCTTTCGCCTCTGAATTGCCTTTGCACCTTTGACAAAAATAAATTGACTATGTATGTATGAGTCTATTTTTAAAGTCTATTTTTTCCACCAACAAAAGGGTATGTCTTTCAGTTGACAAAAGGATATGTCTATCCTTCTGTCAATACTACAATGTCTTGATTATTGTAGCAGCATTTTAAATTTTGAGATAGAGAAGTTGCATTCCCTAACTTTGTGCTTATTGAAAATTGTTTCAGCTATTGTAGGCCCTTTGAATATTTCTATATTCATTTTAAAATAATCTTATCGATAATTATCCCTCAAAGACCTCAGTGGGGTCCTAAATCAACTTTAATATGTGTTACTGATCAAATTGGAAAGAGATCATTTTCTTACATTTCCATAATATGTCTGTGTCTATCTCTATATATCTATCTACCTATCATATAATCTATTTTTATTTATGTGTCAACAGCCAGTATCATATTGACTGAAATGCAAGCGGTATTTCAAAGCCAGTGATGACCACTGTTAATATCACCAGTAATTAGCACCATTTTGGCAAAATGACAAGTGCTTAAGAACACTGGTTTTGATTTCTGACTTTGTGGGTTCAAATCCAGACTCAAGGCTTACTATCAGTGAAGTTAAAAGCAAACAGTATAATTTACTTGGTTCTTAGATTTGCATCTGAAAAAGTGGGATGATAATTTTCAACTACTCCTAAGGTTATTGTGAGAGCTATATTATACAGTGTGTATAAAAAGCTTAATAAACACCTAATGCATACTAAGTATTTAATGAATATTATGTTAGTACTGTCACTTTTGAAATTTCTAGATAATGCAAGGATAAATAAAATATAAATAAAATTTAGAAAATAAGAACTAATCCTTCCTTGAAATACTCTCTTGTATTGGCTCCCATGACACCACATACTCCTGGTTGTCCTTTGACCTCATGGACCATTCCTTTCTGTTTCCAAGCTGGAAAACTTCCTGATTTTCATGACATATACATGTTGGAGCAGCCAGGGCTAACCTCCATACAATCAATTTTATTATAATCTCAGCCACCCCAGTGCCTTTAATTTCCATCTACAGATGAATGAATTCTAAATTAACATCTCTAGCTCAGAACTACTCCCTGAAGTCATATTCAGCTACTTCCATGACATCCTCACTTGGGTGCTTAGGTGGAAACTTATGCATAATATGTACAGGTAGAATTATTGACTCCTTTTCAGTATTAACACCAGTGGTTTCCTGGACTTCTACATCTGCATAAATGGCTAGGCCAATAACTCAGTTTCCCAAGCCTCAAACAGAAATTATACTTCATTCTACTCTTAATCTATCCCATGAGCAACTATAATAATTTATAAGTTATTAAGATGTAATATGTATATGTATCAATTTCCTAAGATAAATGTAATTACCATGTATCGCAAACATATACTAATAATATATATATAATATTATATATAAATGGCCAGTTTGTATACTTCCCATCATTTCTGATGCTACCACCCTAACATCATAATCTCTTGCCCAGATTACATCCTTGTATGTACTAATTTTATGCTTCTGTCCTGCCCATAAATCTATTTCTCCATTTAGTATGCAAATTATTAAAAATTTAAGTTGTAATCAGTCACTTTTTTAGTTAAAATTACTTAACAGCTTTGCATCTCACTCAGAGTAAAAACCAAAATTCTACAAGCTTATACACATTCTACTCCCACCACTAATTCTCTGATCTTATCTCCAACTACAGTAAGTCCGGAGTTTAGTAACGACTTCCCTTCCAGGAGAACATTTGTAAATCTGATTCCTTTGTAAATCCAACAAAGCGAGTCTTATATACTTTTACACAAACGTATGATGTAAAGGATAAACACACACACATACACACACACACACACACAAATAGTGTAGATAAACTATTTTTACTTTTATAAGTTACCTTAAAGTGGTGGAACAGTACGACCTTAAATAAACTTTTACTTTTACAGTTACCTTAAACACGTGAACTACTTCCACGATTTGTTCACAACTTGAATGTTAATAAGTAGGGGACTTACTGTACTCGCTGACTTGTTCATTTTGGCACAGGAAACAATGACCACATTACTATTTCTTAAAAATGTTCGACTTAAGTCTGTTTCAGATCAGTGCTTTTCACGCACTTTCTTTTCTATTTGGAACTTTGTTTACCCAGAAGTAGATATTTCCATGCCTTAATCCCTAACTTCCTTCAAGCCTTTTCTCACTTATGATCTTCTCAGACCATATTGCCCACACTAATTAAAATTGTAATCTTTCTCTGTCATCATCACTTTATACTCTTTCCATGTTTCATTTTTTAATAACACCTACCAACATCTTATATATTGTAGGTTTTATTTGATCATTATCTTCTACTTTGAGGGTAGCGTTATCATTGGTCATGTTCTGTAGCTGAGTATACATCACCAATGTGAGGAATTGTGTCTTGACAAGATTAGGTACTGAAAAATAGGTATTTAAAGAGTAATACATCCATTTCAACTGGCATACTCAACATGAAAATAAAAATTAAGCACAGTAAAATCTACCTATTAAAAATAAATAAATATTGAAACCTAAATTTACTCATATAATAATTTACAAAAGGTTAGGACAAAAGTCCCACTTACAACAGCAAGAAAATACAACATAGCAATAATTATACTAAATATATACTATTTAGTATTTATATCAGTAAAATTTTGATATTTAAATAAAAAATAAAATTTACACACACACAAAAATGAAAAACCAAGAAAAGGCATATATGTTTACTAAAGTATTATTTCCTTAATAAGATGCTCTCTTATTCATAAGGAAAAACTGAATATTAAAGACTATAATAGCCATAGTGTAGGTAATCATAAAAATGAGATAAATTTTCAATAAATATGAAAATGCCCAGCTTCAGTAAAATTGGACAGTGGGGCTGGGGCTGGGGCTCTAACTCAATGGAAGAACATCTGCTCAGGTTATGCAAAACTTTGGGTTCCATCCTCAGCACCAAAAATAAAAAGGAGAAGGAGGAGGTAGCAAGGTAGGAGGAGGAGGAAGAAAGCAAAAAGGAGGAGAAAGAGAAAGAAGGAAGAGAAAAGGAAGGAGGAAGAGGAGAATAAATAATAGACAATAAGACAGGGCACTTTTTATTGACCTATGAAATGAAAAAATAAATATGAAAGTATTCAAGTTTGGAAGGTTTTGAAGGGATAGGAAATTTAGGGGTGAAAATAATCTCTGGAAGAGAATATAGTAATATGTGTAAAAATAACTCAATATTTTGTCTATGATTCAAAAACTTTAAATTATAAATTTTAATCTTATGAAATAACCATGAAAATTCTACAAAATGTTCATCACAGATTTACGCAAAAATTAAAGAATGTATATATATATATATATATTTGTTTATGAAAACGGTCAAAGAATTGCTTACCCATGTATAGAAAAGTACTCCAGTGAAATAATTCCAATTCTGCTAAACAAATTAATATGATATATACTACAATGTTTACAAGAATATCTATTGGCAATGATTATTTTCTTTCTATATATGTTTCCAAAATTTCAATATTTAAATTAGTATACACTATGTTAATATTTATAGAAAATAATAAAAATCATTTCAGTCTTTGAATTCTCAGCCTACAGAAACATGATCCAAATATTTTTCTGTTCATTTTAAATTACTGACTTGTGTTATTTTGTTGTAGCAACACAAAATGGACTGAGCTATTTTGTGATTGGAATTATATGTAGTATTGTAACTTATCAAATTCATAAAAGCACATAGTATAATGAAGATTAACAGGGGCTGGGAGAAGGAAGAAAAGGGATGTTACTGTGTGTTGGGTACGGAGTTTCAGATTTGCAAGATAAAACAGGCCTGGAGATCTGTTTCACAACAATGTGATTATATGTAAGACTATTGAACTATACACTTAAAAAGGGTTATTATGGTAAATATTGGATTTTTAACCCATACACACAAACCTGTGTAGTTTAAGGAATATAAACAAAAACTCAGTTCTAATGTTATGGCAGTAGTCTAAGTTATACATCTCCCAACTTTTTAATCAAATTCCTTTAGTTATAAATATTTTAAAGCACATACTCTAATATATGTACATTTAATTATTTATAAATTATTATTTATTGTTGTTTTAATATCATGTATTTTAAAAACATATACAATAAAATGATTAGAGAAAAATATTGAAGTTCTAATATTTTTTTTGTACATTTCAATAGACTACCTTGTATGGATTTTAAAATTCACAATTCCTGCTCTGGAGTCAGCAGCCTAAGAAGAAATGTGATGGTGGCATAGGTCAAAATGTTAATAATGCAAATGGTGAGTAGGGATTCAATTGAGGCTATAGTAAAGGCAGAATAAAATGGACTTGCCGAAAAAATACTGAAGCAATTGAATTTATACTGAGGCTATTCAATGAGATGGGGAAGATGGGAAATAAATCTTATTTTGGACATATTAAGAGTTAGAAGCTTATGAGGCGTGAGTTCAGATAATATATAAGGTAAGAGAGAGAAGAAGGCTTAGGAGTAAATCCTTATAGACTCTAAAATTTAGAGATTTCCTAAAAGCAGTGGAAAAACCAACAAAAATAGACGATAAGGAAAAGCTAACAGGGTATTAGGAAGACCAAGAGACTGTGAAGTCTTTAAAGACATGTGAAGAAAATATTTCAAGAAGGAGGATGTGATTTCCCATTTCAAACGCTGTTGATTAATCCTTAACATGAGACTGAGAATGGATCATGGGATTTGGCGAGGCAAAAGTTGTTTAAATGAAGTGGAAAGAATAAAAGCATAGGTATGTGAGGTGAGAAGGTGGCAATAATTATATTCTATATGTTTTAAGAGTTTAAAGCAAAATGATAGGACAAATTTTAAATCAAACTTTCATCTCAGGGACAAATCATACTTGGTCACAATGTATAATCTTTTTTATATGTATTGTTGAATTTAGTTTTCTAATATTTAATTGAGATATTTGCAACTATTTTCTTCAGAATTATTGACCTATCATTTTCTTTTCTTGTGTTACCTTTTTTACGAACTGCCATACTGTTTTCCATAGTGGCCGCACCAGTTTACAGGCTCCCCAACAATGGATACTGGTTCCAGTTTCTTTACATCTTCACCAACACTTTTTTTCCTTCTTTCTGTTTAATTGTAACCATCTGCTATGGTTTGAGTGTCCCTCCAAAATTCATGTTGGAACTTGTTCCTCACCGTACCAGTATTAGTGGTGTTTCTAAGAGGCCTTGTGAGTAGAATTAGTGATGCAATAAAAGTGAATACAATGATCTCAGAACTCCCTGTTGCCCTTCCACTCCTTCTGCCAAGTAATGACACAACATTTATTCCCCTGTGGAGGAATCTTGGGTGCCATTTTGGAAGCTGAGAATGAGCCCTCATCTGACCCTAAATCTGGGATTTGGAACCTTGAACCTGGATTTCACAACCTTCAGAATTGAGAGAAATAAATTTCTATTAGCCTAAATTTAAATTACCATCTGTATGATATTTTGTTATGGCAGCTCAAATAAACTGAGACAGCATCTAAATGATTTGAAATTTAGCTTAAAAGGGAGGCAGCAGACTGTGAGAGTAGCTGGGGGGGTATGATTTGCAGTCTGTAAGCTACTCTCTGAAGACTCTCCACATTCTCATACTCACATTCTTGTGTAATCCTCTCCCCTTGAGTTCTGGATGGATTTACTGACTCCAAAGATTAAAATGAAGCAGAAAGAATAGTGCATCATTTCTGAGTTGAGTACAAAAGTATGTAGCTTCTCTCTCTCTCTCTAACATTGGCGCTGGAAGGGTTACAAGTTGCCAGATAGTGAGCAACTTTTTGAAGAAGCTCAAATGGTGTAGTGACAAACCAAAGTCTTCCATCCAATAGTCTACAAGGAAAGAAGGCTTGCTTGCCAAGGACTATATGAGTGAGCATAAAAGTGAATCCAGCACCTGGAGGGTTGGGATTAAAGCTCCAAATGATAGCTCGATTACAACTTTATGACAGAATTTGAGCTAGATCCACCATCTAAGCTGTTCCCAACTTCTATCCACATAAACTGTAAGATAATGCACACTGTTTTCAGCTAAGTTCTAGGGAATTTGTTACCAAGCAATAGATAACTAACATGCGGATGGCGGAAATAGGGACTGTGGCTATAGAGTTTAGGAGAGTCTTATTCTTTTTAAAAGCAAGTGATGGCATGTCTGGGTTTTTTTTGTTTGTTTTTTATCATAAAGTAAATGTTACAGTGGAAAGGGGTGATAGAATCTCTGTATAAGTATCCAATACAAAAGTGGAAGTGTTGGTGTTGTACACAATGAAGTTGACTTCGTCGATTTTGTTGCTCAAGAATGTGGACATTCTCTTCTAATTGTTTCTATTTAGGAAAAGAAGGTGTCATAGTTATTTTTTTATTGATGAGACACAATACCTGACACCCACAACTCTAAGGAAGAGAGGTTTATTTTGGCTCACAATTTATACAGGTTTCTGCCCATAGCCAGCTGGTTCTAAGGCAGTATGGCATGGTGGAGGGGCATGGCGGAGCAGAAAAAGCCTATGGCATGGGAGTGGGAAGGAGGAGGAAGGAATGGGAATTGAGGAGGAGGAAGGGAGATGGTATAAATTTTCAGACCACTCCCCCATGATCCACCTATTCCAACCAGGCTTCGTCCAACATCACATATAGCTATAAACTCATCAGTGGACTAATCTATTGGTGACAATCACAGCCCCATACTTCAATCACCTGTCAAAAGCCCCATGTATGAGAGCATGAGGCTCAGGGGGGGTGCATCTATATATAAATAATAAAATTCTACCCCAGGCCCCCAAAATAATCATGAACATCCCTTTATGCAAAATGATTTAATCCATCCCTAAGAGTTACCAAAGTCCTAATAGTTTCATCATTGCTGAAAAGTCCAAGTCCAGAGTCTTCTCTGAGATTTAAAGCAAACTCTTAGCTGTGAGGTTCTGTAAAAATGAAAAGAAAGTCAAATACTTGCAACAGACAATGGCACAAAATGAACATTTCCACTTGAAAAACTACAAATAGGGGGCTAGAAAAGAATGGGACCAAAACAAGACTCAAATCTAGCAGAGCAAACAGTTAGTCCTGTAGTTCCATGTCCAGTGCCCGGGGCAATCTGTGGGGAGATGTGAACTCCAAAGGGCTTCTGTGGTCCTCCCCCTATGGCACTGCTGGTGGCTGTAGCCCTCATGATTTCTCTCTTGGACTGCATTAGCTCACTCCTTGTAGCTCTCAACACATTGAGGCAAAAGATTAGGATGTGGCAAACTGGTTGGGGAGTGGGTGTAACCTGTCAAAAACAAAGTTCCAAGATTCATGGTAGAACTGTTCCCAAAGTCCTGCACTTGGAACCAATCAGAGAGTACTATCGTCAATTCTTCTCATGAGAACTTGAGCAGGTTTTTGATAGGACAACCCAGATTTGACATCAGCCTGAGGAGTGGGAGATACAAAAGACAGCCACCATTGAGCCCTTGCCCACTGTACTTTCTCTTTCACAGTGGTCCCTCTCACCCCATAGAGCATACTTCTTTTCTACTTTTAATTGGCCCACACTCACTCTACAGAGCATGTTTCTTTTGCTACCTTTAATAAATGAAAAACCTTACTACATTTTGCATTTGTTATGTCCAACTCTTTGTTCAGGACAAGTAACCTAGAAAGAATCACTAGAAGGAGTCCCCAGCACCCCAGAACCTGGGAACAAGACGTTCTATGTTCCCAGCTTCTCCAACTTCCTGAGGTCTCCACTGCACTTTTGGCTTCACTCTCACAGCTTCACACACTGCCCTCTCAGGGGCACACTGCCTGGTCTCCCAGCCCCTCTTCTGAAATCTGGTTGGAAGCCTCCCTGATCCCACAACTCTTGAATTCTGCATGCACCTAAAACCAGCACCACATGGATGACTCCAAGATCTGGTGCCAGCTAGAGCAGTAGTCAAATCCTTTTGCATCTTACAGGTGATTACAGAGGCCTCAGAGTGCCTAATGGTTGAGCACAGTGAAGGAAGTTCAGGGGAACCAATCATTCTCCTTCTGGTGCCCTTCAGCTTGCTTCTCAAAGCAAAATCTTTCACTTTTGTGACTTTGAGACTTGGAAGGGTGGGGTCCTGCTGGTTTCTGTGATGTCCTGAAGCTATCTTTTCTGTTGTCCTGTTGTAAAGTACTTGGCTTCTTTTTAATGCTAATCTTTTCAGCAACCAAACCCTCATCTGCTCCAACTTTGCAGGCTTGAACTTGAGCTTCCTTTTTGGCCAAACTCAAAACTTTTTAAATCATTCTTCTGGGCCATTTGCTCTTGATTCATAATTTAGAGCTGGCTACAAGTTCCAACTAGATATAAACCATAACAGAAAGAATAGCAGTACCTAAGAATGGAAATAAACAGTAAAATTACACTAGTAAAATATAATTTTAAAAATTAATCAACACGTAATATTTGTACATGTATATGGTACAATATAATTTCATACATTCATGTAATGTGTGATGATCGAACCAGGGTAATTTGCACTTCTATTTCCTCAAATATTTATCATTTCTGTGTGTTAATGTGATAGCCAACCTGACTCCATTTGTGTACCTGACTCCATTTGTGTAAAGTCCAGTGATTCCAGGTGGTCTCCTTCCCCTTCCCCCTTGGGAGTCCCCTCAGTTAATGCATAACAGACCACTGCATCCTGTGTGAGTCTGCAACTATATGTTATCTTTGTGACCTTTTGGCAGAGCAGTCTACAAGTATGTTATCTTTACTACCTGGTAAACAGAAACCCCCCACCTGTGTGATACTTTGTTTTAACTAAACTGTGTGAAACTTCCTGGACCCCCACTAGTTTAGCAAAGTTCTGCTTCTGTGAAATTCCACTTGTGCTCCTCCACTCCCTGAGCCCTTCCAAATAGAAGAGCCCTTAAAGGAACTCTGCAAACTGCCTTTCCTTTGTCCAGAGTTGTTGGAGGCATGGGCCCACTCTGGAAAGCTGGCTATGATAATAAAGGATTTCATTTAATTCAGAGTGTGGCACATCTCTATAGTTCAAACTCATCTGGCCTATTACACTGGAAATCTTCAGGGTCTTCTATTTATAGTAATATGCAATGTTTGATAATAGTTAACTTTCATTATGAAGACACTTCAGATAATTTGAGAACAATAAAACTGTTGCTAGTTCATAGCACAAACAATCAACAAGAGGGATCTCTTCTAATTAAAAAGCTTCTGCACAGCAAGAGAAACCACCAGCAGTGTGAAGAGACAACCCACAATGTGGGAAAAAAAATCTTCACCTGCTGTTCCTCAGACAAAGGTCTACTATCTCGAATCTATAAAGAACTTAAAAAGATCAGACCTCCCAAATTGAAAGACCCAATCCAAAAGCGGGCATCTGAAATGAACAGACATTTCTCAGACAAAGAAGTAGAAATAGCAAATAAATACATGAAAAAATGTTCAACATCACTGGTCATTCGAGAGATGCAAATGAAAACAACACTGAGATTCAAACTTACTCCAGGAAGAATGACTGCTATCATGAAATCAACCAATAACAAATGCTGGCGGGGTTGTGGGGAAAGAGGAACCCTGGTCCACTGCTGGTGGGAGTGTAGACTGGTGCAACCACTGTGGAAATCAGTATGGAGATACCTCAAAGAACTAGGACTGGAAGTCCCATTTGACCCAGCTATTCCCCTGCTGGGTATCTTCCCCAAAGAATTAAAAGAATCATACCACAGTGATATATGTGCACCCATGTTCACAGCAGCACAATTTGTAATAGCTAAAACTTGGAAGCAGCCCAATAAGTGAAATAAATAGGACACACATGTATAAATATCAAATAGTTTCTCTAGTATGAGAAACTGAAAGTGTAAATAAGGACTAAAAGGCATAACAGATAATGTGAAATAGGAAGGAAAGGGGCAAAGGGGAAGGGGAAGTGGGAGGGGCAGGGGAAAGTAAAGAAGGGAAAGCAAAATTTATGAGAAATGGAAAAAATGGAAACAAAGTCTTTGTAAATAGAGAAGGGTGGAGGGGGTGAAGGGAGGCCTGGGAATGGGGAAGAAATAAGAACCAAGATGCATCATGTAAAGGTACAAGTTCCCAATGAGAAATGTAAATGTATTGTATACCTAAAATGTACCAATAAAAGAATTAAAAAAAAACTCTTGCTAATTCAAAGTAATTATGATTTTTTTCAGCTATAGTAAAAAAAATGTTCATTTAAACTTTTAGATTTCCCTATCCCTAAATTACACAAAGATCTCATGAATATAAACTTTGCCATAGCCAGATAGAATTACTACAGACAATATACACAGACAAATAGTATCAAGAAGAATATGTATTTGAAGGTGTCATAGAAGAATTTTGTCACTTTGAGACAAAACTGAGACCGGAATTGGAATTTATGAACTACAGAAATCCGTGTTCTGTCACATTTGGCCAGGGTAATTTGCACTAAGGCAGCATCAGCTTAAGTAAATCAGAACTGGAGAGCAGAAACTGGCTGAATTCTCAGCTAAGCATTATCAAGGGTTTCAAAATAATGAGAGATTTAGAAATCCACAAATAAAAGCAAGACAGTCTGATAAATTCCACATATAATGGAGTTGGAATTGACATTTTAATAACCCCATCATTGGTAAATGTACAGATAAAACCTGCCTTAACTCAAATCCACTGAGAAGTTCTCAGAGCATGATTAAAAGGAATTGAACAGTGATTCAGTGAATACTCTACCACAAATGAAAAGTTTCAATACATAATTTTTTTTGATGCCCAAGGTCTAACTACCATTCCTGAAAAGTTTGCTATGAGATTCACTTTCACTTTTCCAGGGTTTATGGGAAACATTTCCAATATGACATTACATATCTGGAAGAAAATTTGAAATAGATTGAAACTCCAGAATAATTATGATAACAGCAATTGAAATGAATTACATACATGAAAATAAAAGTTATCTTCTTTCCCAAGCCAAATCAAGGGATCAAGCCAAAAATGGATGGATCTTCTAACCCCAGTTCATATTAATTTTTGCCTTTTCAATACAATGTCCCTGGAAATCTCTGTGCTTACACATTGTGTGACACATCTGAAGCTTAATATCTAGATAATAGATGCTATCACCATAAAGATTGGTTTGGGCTCTGTCTTAGTCACTTTTCTCATCACTGAGACACGATGCCTGACACCCACAATATAGAGGAGGAAAAGTTTATTGTTGGCTTAGTTTGTTGTGGTTTTAGTGCAGTGCATAGTCAGATGGCTCCAAGGCAAGCATGGCAATGGACATGGCATAGGAGAAGCAGCCCATGATATCATGGTGTGAAGCAGAGACAGAGCGAAAGGGGGAATGAGGAAGAGATAAATCTTTCCAGGTTACACCCCCAGTGACCCACCTCTTCTGATCAGATCTCACCTCCTAATAGCATATCAGCTATAAACACATTAGTGGACTAATCCACTGATGATTATCCTATGATCCAATCATTTTCCAAAAGTCCCACCTATGAGGCTTTGAGCGGGACATCTAGATACAAACTGTAACAGCTGGACAAACTGGAAGTAAGAGGCATACCTTCATTAAGAAAATGGTGTATTTTCAGACCACCATGGCCGAAGAATTTTGTTTTGCCTGTAGAGCCACATGATAATTTGTTTCATCTCTCTTTTCACTTCTCTTTTGACATTTATTGCATTCTGCCATGCTTTATAGTTATTTGTTAGAATGAATCATAAACTGAGAGAACTTTGAATGTATATATTGCTTTATGTTCATGTGCAAATATAAGTTATTATGGCTGTATTTCTGATTCTCCTTCCAGCTATGCTAGGAGGCAAGTGACACTTCCCTGGTGCCATGAAGTTACATCTAGCTGTGTCACTTGTGGTCAGTTAAATGTGAGTAGGAAGTATGTTTGTCATTTACAAGTGAAAGCTGTATGAAGCAGGATATGACCCATCACATTCTCTTTCTCTGGCTTAGCAATTATCGAAGCACAGAGGTGGAGCTTTCCTCAATGTGAATCTTTTGAGTAAGGATGATTGCAGAAGATTCCTCCCAGCCAACATGCAACGGAAGTGTAGTACGAATAAAAATGCATTTCTGTCACTTGAAACCTCTCACGTATTGGGGTCTTTAGCTTCCGCAGTGTTAATAAGCCTGTTCTGACTAATTCATTTCATAAATCATAGTAATAACATGGTACCTCATAGATAATTTTATCTATGGTACCTCATAGATAAATTTCAAAGAGCTTTCAGATCTGAACAGTTTGATTCTCTGAGGAATCTCTGAGCTCAGTGGCATGCATTGTTCTTGGTACAGAAGCATATATGCTTCTATGATTTGGAATTTACCCTGGCATTTACATGAAGAGGACACTAATTTTCTTTCATATTGAGCTTACCATGCTATTAAACAATAATTGCAGTCAACACTATTTTATGAGCATTGCTCTTCAACATTATAGCCACAGAGTTCCAGGACATCAAATTTGGAAAATGGCATAGGGAGCCTGAACACACTACCTTCATTACACAGATGGCCCTGAGAAAGGCCATTGCTCAGATGACTGATGACCAGAGAAGGAAAGGTTACAGGCTGATGTCAGTGATGGAAGAAGGGTTATATGTTAATGACTTAAATACTTACAATCTAGTGGAGTGGGGAAAAGAGTACAGGAACATAAATAATGGATCAACTTGCACTCCCTATTAAAGAAACAGGAACCTAAATAAGAAAGGAATCTATCTCTCTAGACAGATAGATATAGACATCAGTAATATACTATGAATTTGCTTCATGATGCCTGGGTGAAAAAAATGGTCCATTTCTTAAAACGAGACCCATACCTATCACCATGTGCTAAACTAAGATCAAAGTGGACTAAAGATCTAAATATTAAAACAGAAACACTTAACTTGATGGAAGATAAGTTAGGTGGAACTCTTGAAGACATTGGCATAGGAAAAGACTTCATGAACAAAATCTCAGTAGCACAGGAACTAGCACAAAGAATCAACAACTGCGATCTCATCTTATTAAAAAGTTTCTGCACTGCAAAAGAAACCACCAACAAAGCTGACAGACAACCTATAATGTGGGAAAAAATTATCAGCTCTACCTCAGACAAAGGACTACTATCTAGAATATATAAAGAATTGAAAAAATTCAGACCCCCCAAATTCAAAGACTCAATTCAAAAATGGGCATCTGAAATGAACAGACATCTCTCAGACAAAGAAGTAAATGCAGCAAATAAATATATGAAAAGATGTTCAACGTCACTCGTCATTTGAGAGATGCACATGAAAAGAACACTGAGATTCCATCTCACCCCAGAAAGAATGGCTGCTATCAAGAAATCAACCAATAACAAATGCTGGCGGGGCTGTGAGGAGAAAGGAACCCTTCTCCACTGCTGGTGGGAGTGCAGACTGGTGCAACCACTGTGGGAGTCAATATGGAGATACCTCAAAGAACTAGGACTAGAGGTCCCATTTGATCCAGCTATTCCCCTGCTGGGTATTTTCCCAAAAGAATTAAAAGAATCATACCACAGTGATATATGTCCACCCATGTGTATAGCGGCACAGTTTGTAATAGCTAAAGCTTGGAAGCAGCCCAATTGCCCATCAACTGGAAACTGTTCTTATTTAGTTCTTATTTTTTCTCCCATTACCTGTGCACCCTTCACCCCCTCCACCCTTCCTTATTTACACAGATTTTGATTCCTTTTTTTTTCTTTCTCATAATTTTTCTTTTCCCTTCTTCCCTTTCCCCTTCCCCTCCCGCCATCCCCTAACCCTTGGACCTTTTCCTATTTCAAATTATCAATTATTCATTTTAATCATTTTCATCCTCGAGGCCATACTCTTAAGTGAAATAAATAGGACACACATGTGTAAATACCGAATTGTTTCTCTAGTGTGAGAAAGTGAAAGGGTAAATAAGGGTTAAAATGAATAATTGATAGTTTGAAATAGGTAAAAAGGTCCAAAGAGGTAGGGGTGAAGGGAGGGGAAAGGGAAAGGAAAGAAGGGAAAGGAGAAATTATGAGAAAGGAAAAAAAAATGGAAATGAAATCTATGTAAATAAGGAAGGGTGGAGGGGGTGAAGGGCGCACGGGTAATGGGAAAAAAATAGGAATCAAGATACATCATGTACAGGTACAAATACCCAATGATAAAGGTAAACATATTGTATACCTAAAATGTACCAATAAAAGAACTTAAGAAAAAAAATATAATTAAGCCTGGCTTAACCCTTTACCACTATGATTAGTAAGAAGTACAATCCCAGTCATTATTTTGAGTTTCCACATATCAGTTTATTTGTACAAAATTGTTGTAATTCATAAAATCTGATAAACTTGGGGAATATTTTCTGGCTTTTACTCCAATGTGACTGTTGAAAAAGTATTGAAGCCACATGAAACATTCAGATACTGTTAGTTCTCCTAGCCACAGCCTATATTCCCTCTGAGATAAAGTTAGGAATTTGGATGCTCACTACTTCTTTCAAACCCATGATTCTTAGAGGCCAGTCTTTTACACTATCCCAATATGAAAGTCTGCCAAATTCTAACTTTGTATGCAAGAATGCTACATATTCCCAATAGTTGAAAAGCTCATAAGCCTTTCATCTCTTTAGAATTGGGAAATCTAACTCTGAAAACTTCCCCTCCCCAGTCTATGCTGCTATCTGTGTGAATCTAGAAACATCTCAATAAAAATAAAATGTTAAACTTTCAAACCAAAAAATGGAGAAATTACATGAAGTATTCATTGGATACATACTAGGAGAAATATTCTCTAATACATTTTATTAGTCACGTTCCTGTTGCTGGGAAAAATACCCAACACCTATAATTTAAAGGATAAGAGGTTTGCTTGGCTTATAATTTCAATGGGTTCAGTCCATAGTCTGCTGGCTCCAAGACAGATACTGCATAGTGAAGGGCATGGTAGAAGAAAGCTGTACACCACATGGTGGCCAGGAAGCAGAGAATGGAGGAGCCAAGGACAAGAATATGCCCCTCTGGTCACATCATAGTGACCTGCCTCTTCCAACCAGGTCCTACCTCCGAACACATGAGATTTTAGGGCACATTCCAGATCCAAACGATAACATAAATACAAATTTTAAGTCTACATAAATCAATCTAGGAAATATAAAATGTCAAAATTGACACAAATTTTTGAAAACTTGATTAAGCTAACTACATTAATGAAATAAAATGGTAAACAAACAGCTTCCTTTTAAATGAACATCAGGCCCAAATATTTTTATAATTGAGTTTTACCAACTTTCAAAGAATAGTTAATATCATCTCAAATAAAATTTTGCAGAGAAACTCGTGTACTAGAGCTCCCAAAGACTTGACAAAACAGGTTAAGTATATTACAAGAAAAAATGAGAAAATTTTAAAACTGTTGATATAAATATTTATAACATAAGGTTAGCTAGCTGAGCTCAAGAAAATAATAGCACAGCATGACCAAAGTCTAACCCAGGGAATAAGAATAATTTGGTGCCAGAAAAAAAATATTTTAAGGGAAATTCCAGTTAAAGAGATCAAAGAAAACAGCTCTTCATGCTAAAAGTGCTTACAAAACTGAGAATAGAATGAAATTTCTTTAACTTTATAACAGTTTCCTACCAAAACAATCTACCATAAGCCCTCTTCTATTGTTTGTTTGTTGTTGGTTCTGGACATTAAACCCAGGGCTTCATGTGCTCCACTGTCGCTTTGCTACTGAGTTGCACTCCAGCCCCAAACAGTTCTTAACAGAGAAATCATATACACATTTCCTATAAAGTTGGAAACTAGACAGTGATACTGAATGTCATCACTACCTTCTACAGAACATTGGTTTTGACATAATGTTAATTTTGAAAATTCATTTTTGTTTCAACATGATGGATATATGAGAATAATTGCTTTTTTACTATTTCATTTTATTTTTGATCAATACATAATATTTGTACATAATTATGGAGTACAATGTGATGTTTTGATTTATGTATACATTAGGTAATGATCACTTCAGGGTAATCAGTATACCCATTATCTTTTACTTTTACCATTTCTTTATGGTCCAAATTTCTTCTTTTGAGTGTTTTGAGATATACAATGCATTATTTTGAGTACAACATGCACTTTATGTTTTCTTAGTCATGAGTTGTCCACAAGGTACTTTAGGAGAACACAGAAAATCACACCTGGCTGAACTGAGGCACATAGGAATACTGGAAATATATGTGAGTATTCACATACATATATACACACACTTAACACACACCGTTTCCCTCAGTTTACTATGTGTGTTGTAAGCTATGCTTCAAGATGGCTGGCATTACAGCTTTCCACCTGACTTTAGGTAATCTTTCTCTTACCACCTAACAAGAATTTACAAGCTGAAACCCTTACACTGCCCAAGTCCACAAATTTGCTTAAAATCTTTTCAAGGCAAACTGCCATATTTATTGAACTATATATGTATTTCTCAACCACTTACTGTGTGTAAATCTACAATAGTGTTTTTATTAAGTTCATATCCTTTTAATGTGTCACTGATGTACTTTTTGATTGTTGTAGCCATAAACCCATTTTACCGTAAGCCCTGTGCTTCTTATTGCATGATTTTGCATAGTATGGTGCCTTTTAGAAATGTATATGCCCTGTTAGAACAAACTGTACTAGAGGGTCTGGTCAATGCAGTAAGAAAAATAAAGGGATTTTTACCTTTATTTTACCTACCATGGATGAACAGATAAGATTATTGTTATTTACAAGATAATATGAGAGCTTACATAGACGGCACAAGAGAATTCCCAACAAACTGAAGAATTCAAAAAGCTTAATACATATCAATACAAAATTGCATTTCTCTAGATCAATAACAACTAAGTGGAAAATAAAATAGAAATAAGATATAATTTACAGTAGTAGACAACAC
The DNA here is from genome assembly GCF_000247695.1 of Heterocephalus glaber. The sequence goes on from NW_004624808.1 coordinate 8,138,701, forward strand.
TATAAATTATCTAAAACTTAGTTTAACCACAAAAGCATAAAAATCTAATAAAGAAAATGTAAATGTTTACAAAAGACTTTAACGAGTACAAGAATAAGTAGGAAAATATACTATGTTGTATGTATTTCTTCCCAAGATAATCTATAGATTTAGTCAAATTATAGCAAGAAAACCAATGTTAGTTTAGGAAAAATTAGGCAAACGGACTAAAAATTTATAGGAAAAAGTAAATATTTACAAAATGATAATTCTAAAAAAGTAAACTGAAAAAGACTCTTGCTCTAGGAAGTTTTAAAATGTATTACAAAGTTTTATTAAGGATATTATGTAATAAAATTCCATTTTTATTGAGTTTATTGGTGCATTTAGGTATACCTTATTATCATATTCATCATTGAAAATTTGTACCAGTACATGATATAACTTGATTCTTACTTTTTCCCATTCCCTGGCCCTTCCTTCAACCCCTCAACCCTTCCATATATGGAAGCTTTGTTTCTGTTTTTTCCTTCTTACCTTCAATTTTTTTCTTTCCCTTCCATTTTTAATAAATGAGAAAAACTGGTTTACCATATTGAGTAAAGGAAATAAGATCTATGCCTCTCATGTGTTCAAAATGGCAATGTTATGGTCAAATACTATGCAGTAAGACAGTAGAGAGATGGTTGCATCTACATTTAGAATCACTAGAAATGGGACAGCTACAGGCGTAAACCAATATAGGTATGTTTTCCGGAGTCACAGACTTTTGAGCAACAATGTCTTTGGTGATCTGATTTTTCTAAACAAACCTAGGTTAAAAAAAATTATGGCCAAAAGTGAGGTGGATTCTTGTATAAAAGACTAGAATACTTTGTGCTTCAATTTTGTGAACTTGAAGCCTAATATATTTTATATAGAAACATTCATCACCTGCATGAATATCTGACAAAATATTTTCAAGTTGGGAGCGATAAAAAGATATTCTTTTAATATATGTGGCACCTAACATTCCTGGTACTCACCCACGAAAGCCTTATAATACCCTCCAATCATCAAGACAACTAAACTTCCAAAATGTCCCTTTGGGAAGAGTGGTTCCCTTTGTGAGAATAATTAGTATAGATGTACAAGAAATTCATGTAAATGAGTAAGATAAAAGCAGGACATACATAATAGAAAAATGGATAATATTATGAAAAAATGTTCAGAAAAGAATCACACAAATAACAAGTCTAAGAAAAACGATCAAACTTATTAGTAATTTAAAATATGTATGGTGAAATACTATAATATTACCTTATAAGATACCCCAAACTTTAAAATCTGGATAAATAAGATCCAGGGCAGGAAAGCTGTGCTTATTTTGGAATCCTTAGCTATGTTTGGTAGAAGTGCAAACTGCTGTGGCCATTATGAAAAGAAATTTGAAAGCTTTTATTGAAAACAGAAATGTACATTTCCCAGAAGCCAGAGATTCCACTTTTGAGTACAGAACCCAGAGAAATTCAAACACGATCACCCAAAGATACGCAGGAGTGCACTTATTGCAGCAGGGCTAGCAATAGCAAAGTACTGGAAGCACCTAAATAAATGAATAAGGTGAAGAATATGCAAAGAATAGAATATTACAAGGAGTAAAAACTAATGAAATTGATTGGGACAGATCTCAACAACATAACACTGAGTGAAAAGAGGAAAAGAACAACAAAATGTACAGCATAATATAATTTTTCAAAATATCAAACACAAATTATCTAATTGTGGGCACTAATGTCCGGAAGGTAGCTTGAAAAGATTCATATAAAATAGACCAGAGAAACTTCTTACATTTTATATTACTTCCAGGATTTTGAGGAGGTTTGGGCAGTGCTTAGACTCCAACTCAGGAGTCAAGAGCTCTTCCAGTGCGTAATGATTCTAGTCCTCTCGGTAATTTTTTCTGTATAGTATGGTATAACCTGAGTGTAAAATTGATGGTGTCATATTTCTTTGAATATTGCCTGTATTTCAAAATAAGAGAATGAAAAGTAATTTCCTCTTTCCCTTTATCTCCTTCTTCTTTCTCCCTCACACTTACCCCAGGGTTATCAGGGCTTTTTGTGCTGCAGATCTCATTTCCATTGGCTCAGGGAAGTATGCAGAGACCAACACTGATTTTTGCCTTGAGGATAGAAATATAAAGTCTTAAATGCAGATAATTTTACAAGAATCATCAGATCATAGCACATTATATCAGACCATTCTTGACCACTATAAAATATTAGTAGTAGTAGTAGTATTTTGCCCAATCCTACCCGCTTTACTCCAAATAAATACATAAACAAATACTTGGAAACATACTTGCAAATAAGCATACATTGAACTCTGCTGATAATCTAAGAAAGGCACTTTTAAAGAAGGCAGTATAAGGTCATTTTGTACATTAAATGGCAAAAAATGATAAGCGGTATGTCATACTTCTGGCAACCATGTAGCAGAACCAGAGTCCTTACATGTAGGAAACTTTATTTCAAATTTATATATCTTTTGGAAAGCAATTTAAAATATGCAATAAAATATTCATACTATTTCACTAATTAATTCCACTTCTGGGACTTTTGCTTAGGAAATTATTCAAAAAATAGTAAATATTATATGGACGAAAGTGTTCGATGTGGCAATGTTTAAAACAACCATCCTAAAAACCTAATGAAGGGAAAATGGGTGAAGAAAGTATCCTGAAGTTCTTCATTGAAAAATTACACATTTATTAAATTTATAACTAGGAAGAATAGAAAATAGCACCTGGAATATTTTGGCTTAATATCAACATGATTTAAAATGTAAGAGACAAAGAAGAAGGAGAGAGAGAGAGAATTCATGATGGCATATTGTAAAGAAAACATACAAAAATGTTAATAATACTTTCATTAGGATGGAAAGGGATTATATTGTTGCATGAATAAATGTATGTACTATCTAATTTGTATCTAAAATATACAAAAATTATTCAGACATCTGAACCCAAGATAACTATACTGTTTCTATGTTATTAATCTATAGCTTTAAAGTTAGAGAACCATTTTCTATGTTATTGAGAAGTTCCAGCCTGGGGTTAATATAAAGCAGCTATTTATAATTCTGGATGCTCATAAAAATATGAGGAGTTTAAAAAATAGTGATACTTAGGTATATCTCCAGAGATTTTGATTAAATTAGATTAGGGTTGGGCCTGAACATCAGGATTTTTCTTTGTGATATTTGTTTTGTTTTCAGCCTCCTGGGTGATGCTGCTTTGTAGCCATACTTGAAACCACCAATCTATGCAAATTTTGAACTTCCTTTTTCTTAATAAATTTCAGCAGTTACCACAGTAAAATGCATAAAAGCAGCATAAGAGACAAAAGAGACACTTTAATGTGGTGAAATTTAAGAGAAATCAATGTATTACCTTAAATTCAAATTTGAACTCTTCCCTAAAAATCCCACAAACAATAAAAGCGGCTCCTTTATAGGATGTAGGTGATGGGGCTAAATCTTTGCACATGGAAAACAAAAAGCCTTAAGTATACTGAAAACGTACTCAGTACTGGTCTGCAGTTTCAATGTCTTCATAAAAATGGAGTGTACTTGGACTGCCTTAATAGATATACAGTATCTTGAATGAGGGAGATGAGTCTTCTCTACTTTGAGTTTGTCAACTCACTCTGGGGAACTTCAGTGTTTTCTGGCTGCCACTTGTAAGGTATGCTTAGGCTTTTAGAAAGGGACGAGGATGGTGATAGGAATTGAAACCATGAAGGATCTGGAGCAGATGACGTCAAAAAGGGGAGACATAAGTGTGTACAATAACTCTCTTCAAATGTTTACAAGGCTGTCACCTGGAAAAGAAACTGCCTAGAATCATGAAAAAGAAAACATTAAATATGTCCCAGATAGTGCTAAACTAAGCATGAGAATGAATGGTTGAAGAGGACAGATTTGCAGTCAGCAAAAGTTAAAATTTTTAATATATAAAACCCTTCAAACAAAGGACTGGATTAGCAAGGTGCAGCCCACTTACCCAGGAGGCTGAGGCATGAGGGTTGTGAGTTCAAGGGCACCCTGGGCAATCGGCAAAACCCTGTCTGAAATTTAAAAGAGAAAGCACTGGACTCCCTGATGAGATAGCAAGACATCTATCATTGAAAGTATTCAAGAAGAAGGAAACAATTATTTTACACGATTGCTTTACTGCCAGTTTAAATACTAGAGGGAGGATTCTGAGATGTAAACATAGATGTTTTCTAATGCTTCTTCTGATCTTCAAGAGCTCTATGAATTGTTACTATTCCAAATTACTCTCCTCAACTTCAATTTCAGCCTATATGGTTTTGTATATAAAATTTTGCTTCTAACTTTTATTTAGATTAGTTCTACAATCTCTTACTAGGTTATTTCCTATGCAATGAGGCATTCAGAATTCCCATTCAGTTACTTTCTCTTTTTCTTTGGCTGCCTTCTCATGGTCTTCTATGGGTCAAATTGTACCCTAACACCCTTCAAATTCATCTGTTAATCCCCAAAATGATTGTATTTGATTGTAGTGCATAAACAGAGATAAGTAAGCTTAAATAGAGTCATAAGGATGGAGGCCTGCTGCCAGAAGAATTGTGTTCTTATAAAGAGACACCAGACAGCCAGCTCACTTTCTCTGTCTGGACACACACAAAGAAGATGTCGTGAGGACACTTAGTGAGACAGTCACTGCCTATAACACAGAAAGGGAGGTTTTCTCCAAAACTGACATGCTGGCACAGCGAGCTTGGACTTTCACCTTCTAGAACTGTGAGAAAATAGATATCGGTTGTTTAAATGAACAAAAATTCACTTCTGCATTAAAAAGAAAAACACAAGGTCGTGTCCTTTCATCATTGTCACTTTTTAGTAGGTCACTCGGGCTGTCCTTTTCAGTTTGAGATGAAGGGGACTGCTGATCTTTGTGTCAGTTTCTATCAGACAGAAACCTATTTCCTGATAACCCTCTCTGCATTCCCATCCTGCAGCCATGTCCCTTGGTGTCTTCTTTGAAGAACCCTACTGCTCTGCAGAATAAGTACCCATATGCTCTGGGAAGATGGGTGTCTCTCCAGCCTGAAACAGACATGGCAATCCCATTACCTTCTTGACAGTGATCTGTTTAGGGGTGAGTGTGTGACCTAGTTTTATCTAAAAGCATATAAGGGGCATTCTTCCCAAGGAGCAAGGAGTGGAGCTTCTGGAAAAGAGTCCCAGCCCGTTGAATAGGAGAGTATCTCAGACCCCTGAAGAGGATCCTGATCTCCTACTCAGTGCTACGGTTCAAGGCAAGAAGAAAAACTTGAGGACAGAATCCAAGTGAAACGGGGAGCTGGTATGGTCAGTGCTGAGCAAGTAAAGACCACCAAAATAGCCAGAAGGCCAGTATTTATTGGTGACACAAAAATTGTTAGGCTGGGGTGAGGGGCCTGGTGTGCTTAAGTTGCTGATGCAGGCAAGGCTTGAAAAAGAAGGGACAAAACATTCTTGCTTTAGGAACAAAATAGACCAGATACAGGTTGTGGTTAATGATTAACATGTCTTTACAGTTGAGAAGGTTTCAATTCTGGGAAGAAATTTGGGTAAGAGTCACTCTGACCTCGACTCTTGTGTTATCTCATATCAGAGCCCCACAGCTCCATGGACTGCTTCTCTGGCCTCTGCTGTGATCGTTGGCGGGGGTATAATTTCTAATCCATGCACCACCCCAGGGTCCCTATGAGTCACACAGGCTTCAGTCAGACTCATTTTTTAAAATAAGCCAATTGTGGGGTTAACTCTTTACAGCCTGCACTGCTTACAGCCTGCTTTGGGCATAATCAACAGGGCAGACTCCCACAGCAGAGGGTATAGTAGGAGAAAGCTCTTTTTCCCATTCTGTCATGTTTGCAGACAATGTGGTATGTTGAGCTGTGGCAGCTATCTTACAGTCATAAGGGGAAAGCCAAAATAATTGTAAAGATACCAACTCAGAGTCTTGCCATTACAGGTAAGTTTAGCTATAGAGTTCTTATCAAGCCAGGTAATAAATCTCTATTGTTTCAAATCAGTTTTAGCTGGTTATTCTGTGCTTGCTACCTGAATATCCCGACTAATAGGGTCCCAGAAGAAAGCAAGTTGAACAAACTGCAGAACCTATGTGACAAATACAGCTATATAGGAGATGCTTCTATACTTGAGTGGCAATATAATTAATTAACCATGAAGGGATGTATATTCTATCAACTTCTCTATCTATACCTACCTAGCTATTTCACTTAATAATCAAGTTAAGTGACATCGAGGTTCCTCAAACCAATTTGACTCAACAATCATTTGAGCCATGGCTAGTCTTAACCTCTGCAAGATCTCAGCTACAAACTTGTTAGGTTCAATCATTAGCAAGCTACCTGAAGATTAGTGCATGAACACCATTTTGCAAATGAGGACTCAGTGGTCCTATGCAAAGAGTCTCTGACATCTAAATCCACATATTTAACAAGTCCATTATACTGCCTCCTGTATTGAAAGATAGCATGATAAATGAGAGGAGTGAGAGACATTCCTAATACATAGGAAAAGAAGATAAGATGCCACAAATTCAGTGCCACTAACAGTGAATAAGATGCACTTTCTTGAAGTTAAAAGTCATAAAATAAAAATTTCTGATGGAGCCAATTTACCAGGCACAAGACTTATAATTAAGTGGAGTAGAGGGAAAGAGGACACCTGATGGCTTGCAAAAGAGTCAATATACCTTCTTCATCAACATTCATGGACTTAGTACTCACCACTAGCAATGCCACCTAGAATATGTTAAATGGCAATGTTAACCTTGTGTCCTAGTCTGTTTTTTGTTGCTGTAACAAAATATCTGAGGCTGAGTACTTTATGAAGAAAGGAGGCTTATTTAACTCACAGTTATGGAGATCTGAAGGCATAGAGCTAGCATTGGCTTTTACTGAGGGACTTGTGATGGAGGCCATCACATAGCAAGAGAACAGAGTATGTGCAAGAAGGTTATGGTGCAAGAGCAGAAGCAAGCTAGCAATCCAAGAAGGTCAGATTCCGTTTATAACACTCTGCTCTTACAATAGCCAGTGCAGTCCCACAAGACATAATGTACTGCTTTGAGATGGGCATTAATATTTTCTGAGGGTGGTGCACCCAATGAATAATCACCCTCTCCCACTAGATCCCACTTCTTAAATGTTGCACCATCTCTCAATACCACCACACTGGGACCTAGCTTTCAGCACATGAACATGGGGCGGGAGCATATTCAAATCATAATACTCGCTCATCTCACCATATCCATTTTAGAAGATCAACTTTTGATCAAAAAAGGATTGGCTAATTTTTAAAATTTTTGTACTACCTAGAGTTCTATAACTTTTTGATTTTTCTATGCAAAATTCCAAATAGCTCAGCAATAAAACATATTGTAAAAACATATTTTCCCTTTATCATATTACAGAGATACTAGCATATCCATGTTTATAGACGCACAATTCACATTGGCTAAGTCATAGAAGTGGCCTATATGCTCATCAACAGATGAATAGATAAAGCAAATGCGGTATATATACACAAAAGAGTACTATTCAGTCATGAAGAAGAAATTTGAGTCACTTGTAGGAAAATGGATGTATTTTGAGACCATAATGTTAAGTGAAATAAATCAGACATAGCTTAAATATCACATTGTTTGTCTAATATGAGACCCAAAACACAAATAATTTAAAGAGGAAAATAAAAGAGATGTAGGCAACAGGGAGGTAGACACTAGAGACAGGAAGGGAATCTGGGGAAAAAGGGAGAGGGCAAGGCAAGCAGGAATGGCTGGGGGGAAAGAACAATAAAAATGATCAAGATATGCTATGTATATGTACTAATTTCCCAAGATTAATGTTAATATTAGTATATTGCTATCCTATATAACATATACCATTAAAAATTTAAAATACTTGGTTACAAGTCATGAAAATGTTCATTTAAATAATGTCATTCCATCAATCAACACAAATAGCCTAGTAATAATACCAATGATGACACCTTAAAAACAGAAATATCTTGTGTGTAAAGTCATTTAGAGAGAAGTCACAGCATATAGGTATTATTCTCAAAGACAAAGCTTCCTATATGAATAATCTGGGGAAAATCATTCAATCCTGGAACTCTCAGTGTTCTTCAGATGTAAAATGAGGGTGCTAACACCAGTGCTATGAACGTCACTGTGCTGTTTTAAGACTAAAATGAAATAATGGGTTAGAAATCCTCTTGAAAATATAAAAGTACTCAACACACAAAATGTTTTCATACTCTTCATCTAAAACATTCAGAAATACCCATCTTGGTTAAACCAAAAGTGGCTCTAAGCATCTCAAGTAGGTACACATGTATCAAGAAGAAATCAAACAGAATTATATATTGGTTTGAAGTTACTGTTGCATTTTTAGGTTGAGATCACTTCCTGTGGGAGAGATGGAGGAGGAAATGGGGGTGGTAGAGCTTGTAGAATTTAGGGACATTAACAACATCCTGAAAAGCAGATTACATGGGAAACTGAATCATCATTAAACAACCGTCACATTCCTTGAGAAATCTATTAATAAGTATTTTCCAAAACCTCATAAAAAAACAGCTAGAGGGGTCTATACCTGAATGCAAATAATACATTCATACAATTTTGCAAGAAATCATGATGGTGTCAAAAATCGATGGTCTTTTTCTCTAGTTTCATCTCCATTAGAGACAGAGTCAAACAGTCACATTTAATGGAGCTGAGATTTATCTGCTGCTTAGGTGCCTAACATGACACTAAATGCCAGAAGGATTTTTGTGAAAGAATTATGAATTCGTTTTTAGTTGCTGCTAGCTACCATCAAAGCTTGGAAGCACAGGCCTTAGGGAGTTTGAAAGATTGACAGGTCTACAGCTGTAGTTCAGAGGTGAAAGAGGTCTGTTTCATTACAAACTGCCTCATTCTGCAGAGCACTAACTTGCTCATGTATTTATTTTAGCTCATATATTGCTCATGGTCAGCCCATTATCCTTGATTAGCATAAGTTAATCTTAACAAAAATATGCTTCGGTGTAACAAAAATATGCTTGGGTGTAGAGTGACTCATCTTAATGGTTTTGATTTTATGCAATTACTAAATAGGATTATGAAAAAATCTGAACTAAATTTAAGTAGCTAAAGAGATAGCAGATGCAAAATTTGTTCTGATTGTTTTTTCTCCACAGAAAGGAAATAATTGCTCAGAAAATAAGTTCAGGATCATGTTATTATAGGGCCTCTTACTCAGTCTCCTCTACAGGATGTGTATTGTGCAGCTGACATAAAAGCACACAAAAGCATATAAAAGCACAAGGATAGTGATTCTCAGACTTGTGTATTTATTCCTTTTCAATATATTATTTGTTTTTATTTTGGGGGTTCAATATCATTTTCTCTTACGTAAAATGAAGCATTGAGTTTGGATTATCTCCAAGGTTTCTTTAAGCTGAACAAAATATTATTCTAGTTTTCAGGAGTGCTAATTTTCATGAGAATGATTCAAAGGCTGTTACTAGTCAAACTTTCTTAAGGATAGCACGAAACTTGGTTATAACCCTTCTCTATGGCTACATCTTTATGTTGAAATAATAACCTTTACATTTTAGGATTATTTTAAACATAAAACTGAAATGGTGATGCACATGCAGGGTGACTCTATAAGATGTTGAAAAGCACGGATTTAATTCAAAAGAAGTTTGATTATGAGATGTCAAAGGTGTACTAGGAGAAAATGTCCATGACCTTGTAAGAGAGCCTCACTTCCCAATCTACATAAAACTACATGTAACTTGAAGTGTTTCTCTATTCACTTTAGCAAGAAAATTTAAAAAGCAGTTTGATCAATGCATATGTTAGAAATGGGATCTACAACAGTTATTTTTCTTGCGGTGACTTTGATTTCAATGTAAGGGTAATCAATATTTCATGAGTTCAGACAACTATGAGATCTCTGAGTTTCCTGTAGACTGGTAGGACAGCACTGATTCCAGGCCCTTCTACTGGGTCTCCTAATAGATTTCTCTGTTTACAAAACCCCTCAGAAACACGATTCAGAAAAATCAAAACCAAAGCAGCCTCTGCTCCAAGAGTGATCCTTGGCAACAAGAAATCTTATTGCTCACTGAGCTCTGTCACTACCTGTCACAAAGCTTTCTCATCAGGGCAGGATATATGAACTCTGGTTCACAGTTCTGGAATAAGTGCAAACATAACAAACCAAAAAATAAATTTCCCAAGTAAGTCAGGAAGCAATGCCTAATTTACTAGAGTGGCCACAGACTAGGAGGAATTATGAGTATCCGTGAAGTAATAACATGAAAAAAATACATACTTAAGATATCGTCACTCCTAGCTCTGACAATTGAATTGTAGAGAAACAAGTAATTCTCTGTCTATGGTCAGTTTTAGAAGGATCTCAATTTAATATATCTAAAAGCTTTGAATAACTTCACCCTAAAATACCAAGGAAGTCACATAAAAAGATGAAAACTCAGATAAGGAAAATGTGGCATTTATACACAGGAAAGTACTATGCTCCCATAAAAAGATAAACTCAAGACATTCATAGGTAAACGGATGCAACTTGAGAATATAACGTTAAGTGAAATAAATCAGACAAACAAACTCAAATATTGCATGGTTTCTCATACATGTGAATATATATAATATATATAATAAATAAATATATATAAAAAATATATATATAAATACAACATCTATACTAATTTGTTTCATTTATACTAAAAGTTTTAGTTCGTTGAAAAGAAATTTTGTATTATTGTTTGTTTCTTTTTATAAGAATCTTTTTTGGTTCAATGAGAGAAAAATGGGGCAAACAATTCCTTTCACAATAGCATCCAAAAAATTGAAATACCTAGGTATCAACCTAACAAAAGAAATCAAAGACCTCTACTCTGAAAACTATGGCACTCTGAAAAAACAGATTGAAGATGATATCAGAAAATGGAAAGACATCCCTTATTCCTGAGTAGGTAGAGAATCAACATAGTGAAAATGGCCATACTTTCAAAACTGCTATATAAGTTCAATGCAATCCCAATTGAAATCCCAGCAGCATAATTCACAGACCTGGAGAAAACAATCCAAAAATTCATTTGGAACAAGAACAGACCTAGAATAGCAAAAGCAATACCAGGCAATAAAGATAAGGTAGGCGGGATCACAGTCCCCAACTTGAAACTATTCTACAAAGCTACTGTAATAAAATCAGCATGGTACTGGCAAAGAAACAGACCTGAGGACCAGTAGAACACATTAGAAGATGCAGAAATAACTCCAGACACACTTAGCCACCTCACCTTTGACAAAGGAGCCAAATACCCTCTCTGGAGAAAAGATAGCCTCTTTAATAAATGGTGCTAGAAGAACTGGGTTTCAACTTGCCAAAGATTAAAACTAGACCTATATCTCTCACCATGCACTAAACTAAAATCAAAATTGATTAAAGATCTAAATATTAAAACAAAAACACTAAACCAGCTGGAAGAGAGGTTAGGTAGAACTCTTGAAGACATTGCGGTAGGAAAAGATTTTATGAACAAAACCTCAGTTGCCCGCGAACTAGCACAAACAATCAACAAGTGGGATCTCTTCTTATTAAAAAGCTTCTGCACGGCAAGAGAAAAGACCAGCAGTGTGAAGAGACAACCCACAATGTGGGAAAAATTTTTCACCTGCTGTTCCTCAGACAAAGGTCTACTATCTTGAATGTATAAAGAACTTAAAGAAAAAATCAGATCTCCCAAATGTAAAGACCTAATCCAAAAATGGGCATCTGAAATGAACAGACTTTTCTCAGACCAAGAAGTAGAAATAGCAAATAAACATATGAAAAAATGTTCAACATCACCGGTCATTCAAGAGATGGAAATAAAAACAATGCTGGGATTCCACCTCACCCCAGAAAGAATGGCTGCTATCAAGAAATCAACCAATAACAAATGCTGGCGGGGTTGTAGGGAAAGAGGAACACTGTTCCAGTTCTGGTGGAAGTGTGGACTGGTGCAACCACTGTGGAAGTCAGTATGGAGATACCTCGAAGAACTAGGGCTGGAAGTCCCATTTGACCCAGCTATTCCTCTACTGGGTATCTCCCCCAAAGAATTAAAAGAATCATACCACAGCAATATATGTATGCCCATGTTCACAGCAACACAGTTTGTAATAGGTAAAAGTTGGAAGCAGCCCAATTGCCCATCAACTGGAGACTGCATAAAGAAAATGTGGGGTTTTTTTTTTTATAAAACGGAGTATTACTCAGCCATAAAGAACAAGAAACTAGGGACATTTATATCAAAATGGATGCACATTGAGACAATAGTCTTAAGTGAAATAAATAGAGCACACATGTAAATACTGAATAGTTTCTCTGGTGTGAGAAACTGAAAGTGTAAATAAGGACTAAACGGTATAATAGATAATGTGAAATAGGAAGAAAAGGGGCAAAAGGGAAGGAGAAGTGGGAGGGGTAGGGGAAAGGAAGGAAGGGAACGGAATTAATATGAGAAAAAGAAAAAATGGAAACAAAGTCTTTGTAAGTGGGGAGGCATGGAGGGGTTGAAGGGAGGGCTGGAGAATGGGGAAAAAATAAGAACCAAGAGAGATTATGTAAAGGTGCAAATTTC
>NW_004624808.1:8169657-8185197 GCF_000247695.1 Heterocephalus glaber
CCCTTCCCTATTTACAAAGCCTTTATTTCCATTTTTTCCATTTCTCATCATTTTTCCTTTCCCTTCTTTCCTTTCCCCTGCCCCTCCCACTACCCTTACCCCTTTGGACCTTTTCTTCCTATTTTGCATTATCATTCTAACCAATGGTACATAAAATGTGTACATTTTAAAATTATACAAATTTTACTAAGAAAAGAAGTGTACAAGTGTAATAATCAAGTAGCTTGGAGAATGGGGGGAGGGATACAGATAAAAAAGAATGATAGAGTATTGACAGTTATTTAAGGTGAATGAATGAGTACCTGGTTTCATTAAATTTTGTTGCTTATATTTGAAATTGTCTGTAATAAAAAGTAAACTATTATTAGTTTGTAGTACCTTAGTGTAAGAATTTTCTCTAACATTCTAGCAGTCTCCATTAACTAACCAGAATTGGTTTATAGAGTGTACTCCGTACTCCAGCATTTGTTAAACACACATACACACACACACTCATAGAAAAAATAACAAAAATTATTCACTCTACCATGTTAAAGTGGTCACCTCCAGGTAGAAAAATTATGGGCAATTTTTACCCTCTCTATATTTTTATGCTTCCTCCAACTATATAATTAGGAATATGGACTTCTTTTACACTCACAAAAAGTAAGCCATATAAAAATGTTAACTATGATTTTCATTGAATGTTTCCTGTATTGTTACTATGGTTTCAGAAATTCAACAGACTACCACATCTCACTCTTAGGAAAAGCAACTTTGCTAACTGTATTCTTTGTTAGAAAAAAATAAAACTTTTGCCAAGGTACGAGCCTCCAGGGTACTTTTTTTGTAAAGATAAAAATGCAATACTGCACAGGAGATCTGCTTATTAGACATTAGGCACACTCTCTAAAGAAGCAAAATAACTTCAGAAATTTCCTGCCAAATTCACAGCTAAACTGTTATGCAAATGTAACTACATCTAAATTAAAAGTGCTGAGATGCTACAGCCAACAGACTTTGAAGTATGATTGCTTTTGGTGGTATAGGCAGAAAGGTTGGGACGTTTTTAAGCAAACAAGATGCATCACAGTTTATTTTGTTTCTTATCTGGATAGGGGTTTATAGTGTACAAGAAAGAAAAAAATGCTAAGTGAAAATAAAATAGTTTGAGGGAAGAACAAAAGAATAAGACTAAATATGTGGGGTAAAGATACTGAAACTACAAAAAACAAACAAACAAACAAGGAAACTGGGCATGAACTTATTTGCATGTGGAGTCTGTATGCCTTATGAATGATACACAACAAAAAGGATGGTAGCTTTTACATTATGTACATGAAAGTCTCATTTTTTAAAACTTTTTTTTGTGTTTATATCTCACCTTCCAACTTAATTTTAAAATAGCTAATTCTTAAGAGTGGAGAAGCTATGTTTTACTTCTGGGGTATAAACTGTAAGAGTGTGCACTACCTTCTGGAAAGCTACACCCTTAAAACCTTGTTCAATGCTTGAGACATAGCAGGCACTCAGGATTTGTTGAATGCATGATTGGCCATTCTTAACAGCATCTGATGGCTTCCCTTAGTAGTAATACTGTAGGCTATGTATTTAACTACTTATCCAATTATTTATCTATCTCATGACTATTTATTAAGTATGTGCTATGTGCCAGGCACTCATCATGGTGCTTGGAACAGGGCTTTGAGCAAATTCACATCCCCCTTCTCATGAAATTTACATTCTAATGAAAAAATTGCTATCTAGACCATGTAGCTGATATAGCGGAGTTTCCACTGGCTTAGTGTCATTTTCAACGTTACTAAACTGAGGAAGTCTTTGATACATTGGGGAACATTTCACTCTTTTGGCACTTTGCTTTGATAGGTAAATGTGATTAAAAGTGGTCTACGGTGACAAGTATAAGCACACATGATAATTGTAATTGAATGATTTTCCAAGATAACACATGAAAATTGCCAGAGAAACATGTAGTTCTTAAAGATTGAAGCCTATGAACCGGGAGAGAGCTGGTTACCGATAGAAACAGATTCCTTTCATTGACAAAGATAAATTGTTGCACTATGACTCTCCTCTTTCTAATTTCCTGGCTAGTCCAGATCCATCAATACTCCTTAGACAGCACCCATTTGAACCTCTGACAAGTATTTTTTTGGAGGCCATTCTTTAAGCTCATTAATGAAAAGCAGTACTGCAGCAACTATAGACATATCCCACTCTGTTTCCTGGCCTTGCTCCGTCTGGTATTGATATTACAAACAGCTGAAATCAGTACATTGTGATACTATGCAAATTTTCCTTGACAGATTGAGCTAAGAATAGTGTGCATTGGGCTATTTCACTTTATTTGCTGTATAGATGAATTTGGCATTTTTAAATTAAAGAAACTTACAGAAATTGAAAACTAAATCTGCATTAGCAATGCTTTTCCTTATGAAGTTTAAATAAATGCCAGTTTGAAGAACAATTTTAAGCTTGCTGAACTTAAAACTAGGAATTCAGAGAGGAAAACAAAAGAGGACATTGAGAAAGCAAGCGTTAGTGTTTCTCACGATGTCCTTTTGGATGAGTTAGAGAAGAATAGGCAAGATGCCCAGTAGAGCTCGGGAGAGTCAGCCCCCGTCGATTTACTGTAGCCAAAAAGGTACTGAGAGTAGCTCTGTGGAATCCTAGAGGGAATTCTCTGTATATTATACTGCAGAGCTGGAAGTTTGGGCCTTTTCCTTTTCAACAATTTTTAAATGACTTTGGTAAGGGTACTTAAAATATGCATATAAAATCTGCTTATGACAAGAACTTACTGGGGACAGTGAATGTATTGTTAAGACATAATGAAAGGTCTCAGATTTATCTCTTGGTCTGCATCTGAAATACAAACCTTGGTTGATATAAATAAATGCATTTGATATTGAAAAGAGCTACTTCTGCAAGCAGAGTTTAGGGAGATGCTGACTTATGTTAGGGGAAATCTTAGTTCAAAATCAGGGGACCTACTTCCCTTTCAAGCCCTAAATTGAATATTTTTATGACTCTTCAGTAAAATATTTTTGAACTCAAGAAGAAAGTCAGAAAGGCTTTTCAACAAAGCCCTGTTTCTTCTAAAGGTAATTTCATGGTACAATTAATTTTTACCTCTAATGTTTTTTCAACACTATGCTGGTAACGTTTTTTTCCTTTGTTTTAAACATCTTAAAAGTAAAAATTCCATCCCTCTTCACCTTCTTGGGAGTTGAAACTCACCATATTATTGCTTCTTAGGTGTGATTATATTCTAATAACATTATATTAAGATAAATGTCATGGTCCCTAATTATAAGTTTTCTCACTTGGAACTACTGTCAAGTAGGCTTTCTGTACTTAAAAAAAATCACAAGGTAACCAGTGTACCTATTGTCTCAGGACTAAAAGCAAAATACAACATTTTTCTCAGTGCATCTCACTTTTTGTTCCCTTCCCTTGAAAAATATGCAATGCACAAATTATAATTTGGTAGGATGGGCCAGTTCTTGTGATACTCCTCTCTAGGAAGGTGAGCAACAATTTCTTAAGTCAATTTTTAGTAGATGAAGGATTTCCATATGTAAAATGGCCAAATTCTCTCGGCTTAGAAGCTCAGGAGTTTCCAAGACTCTCCTGTCACAGTGATAAAATAAGCATATCTAAAAATTTCATTGTTCATTTATTACTTTTAGTTTTGGTGGTTTATTTATTGAAAATATAATAGGTAGGTTCCCAAAAAGTTAGTGTAATTTTGGTTTGTATTTATCAAAATTGAATGACAAGGAAAGTAGATAATGGTTTTGCTTTGTTATATACTAGTTAGACCATTTTTGTGTACTGTTTTCTATTCTGAGCACTATATTGGCAGGGAGAGAAAAAAATGGTGAACAAGAGCATATCCACATACAGCTGTCTGTAGAGAAGATGAATATTCTGGACGGGATATGAAATGGAGAACAGATGAAGGACCTGTGTAAATTTAATCGGGAGAAGAAAAGACTAAGGAAGAACATGGTAATTGGCTTCAGCTGTTGAATGCCTTATGGCAAAGGAAGAATTGAACCATTCTCTGGACTCTACAGATTGGAAGTAGGACTAAAAAGTTAGTTTCAAGGAGGCAAAGTTTAGCTTGATTGAAGAAAAACTCTTCTAGCTGAACTTTCCAAAAATGAAACAGACTATGTCTTAGTCACTTTCATAGTGCTGAAATACAATGCCTGACACCCCCAATTTAAAGGAGGCTAGGCTTATTTTGCTTCCTTGTGTCAGTCCATGGCTGGCTGGCTCAGGGCAAAATGGCATGACAGAGGGACATAGAAGAAGAAAAGCTGCTTATATCATAGAGGCCAAGAAGCAGAGAGAGAAATGGGGGCGGGGTGGGGGAGACTTCCAGGTCATGCCCACAGTGACTAAAGGGCTCTGCCTCCTAGCAGCAAGTCAGCTTTAACACCCTCATGCTTTAATCACATTCCAAAAGCCCCACCTGTGAGCTCCTGAGGCCTTTGTAGAATATTCTTAGTCTGAACCATAATGGACTATAATAAGGAAAAGAGATGTTCTTAGTAATAGATGTGCTCAAGAATGTTAGAAGTGGATTTGTAGAGGGAATCTGAGCATTAGAAGGGGTTAGAGCAGAATGGTTTCTTCTGGTCAAAACTTTTAAACTTGAGCATGAGGCCTTGATTTGAGCATTGACATTTTTATTCCTGCCTGGCACCTCATAGCTACCCAGTTAGCAAGTTATTTTGAGTCTTTCTTTACAATATGTCTTGTCTCATTCTTATATTATTGCCCTGGAGTGTTCTGAATATTATTACAGTATTTGCAGAATTGGAAAGATCTATCAAAATAAAAATTCACACATGCTTGTGGAAGACTGTTTACAAAAATCTTCACAAAATATTTTTTCATCTCTGTATACACATCTTTGCAATGTAAATTTGTACCAACTTTCATCAAGCGATGGCTTCTTTTCCTGCTCCTTGAATCTGGGATACAATAATTTTTCTTTGATTCACAGAACATGATAGAATTGACATTGTATCACTTCCAAGTTTAGGCCTTAAGAAGTTTTGCAGCTTCTGTTCTTATTTGTTTGGGTCACAACTGCCTTGTGAACAGACCTGGGCTAATCTCCTTGAGGATGAGATACTGAATGGAGAGAGAGACGGGTGGAGGGAGAAAGGAGTCTAGCTCTCCCATCTGTAGCAGCCCTCACAGGGGTCCCTGACAGGCGAGGGAGGCCATCTGAGAACAGCCAATTCCTGGTCAACCCACCAACACATTGAAACTACATAAATGGGCCTGAGTGGTGTCATGTGGAACGGAGATGAATCCTGCCACTTGAGCCCTGTCCAAATTACCAACCCACGGAATTATGAACAAACGGTTGCTGTTTTACAGGGCAGTTTTTTATGCCGTGATAGAAACTGACACGTGCTTTTTGTCCAGTGAATTTTGATTCTAAAACTAATCTCACGTAAAACGTATGTGCATATAGATTTACTACAGTGTTTCCAACAATGATCAATTTTTTTTTTTTTTTTTTTTTTTTTTGGTACGTGGGATCGAACTCGGACCTTGCGCTTGCGAGAGGCAGGTGGTGGCAACACTGAGCTAAATACTGGGCCTAATTTTTTTTTCTTACAAAGGAGGTTGGTTAAAAAATATCTGTTTAATGGAGGACTCAACACTAAAGAGCAACAACATGATTCTCTACACGTGTCGAAAAATGTCAAAGGTGTATTGGTAAATGAAAAAGCAATGTTTAAAACAGCAAAAGCAGTTAACTACATTAAAGCAAGTAGACAAGGGTAGGCATATATGCATAAGTTTGTATGCACACAGGAACTATTCAGAAGGATACATAATAAACTATCAGTAGTTAGCTCTGAACTGGGCTGAAAGCTGAGGAGGGGAGAGGCATTCATTATTGCTTTAAACATTTTACTTTGAGTGTATAGAATTTTAAAAATACTAATTAACAGTTAAATGAAAACAAAAGCAAACACAATGTCTAACTGCTCTCTGTGCTTGCAATCTAATTTCGGCAATGCATGCTGCTTGAGATCACCAGGTTAAAATAATTAAAACATCCTTTTTATCAGGTCACTTTTCTGCTCATTGACAGTCATTAACTCTCCACTCCCTAGTGGTGATCTCTGAACTGAGGTCTGTTCTATTTATATACTTGAGTTCTAAGAAACAGCAAGAGAAGAAGGTTCTACTAAGAGTGAATGTGCAGACATGCCCTGGGTCTTCACAGGGGGTGCACCAGATAGAGGGGTTCATGGTAGTACCCTTGCTCATCCTGGCACTTTCTGCATATCACAACTAATTATGGTTTCAATGAGCCCAAGTAAGTTGATTTGCGGGTTTTTAAAAATACAGCTTGAAATAAACAAACCTTCATAAAATTGACAGGTAACTTAATATTCATTCAGTGACATTCAGCTTTGAGACTAATACAAATAACAAAAGCAAAAATTAATGACAAGAAAATGACAAAACTGACAAGTTTTCTATCTTGGGTACAAGTTCTTAGCTATATTTTAAGGCAAAAACAATAACTATCTAATAGATCTGACAAGGAGTTAGACAAAAGGAAAAGAAAGGAAGGAAGATAACTCCAGAGTTTTAAAAGATTAACATCATGCATTATTCATTATAAAACTTTCTCCAAGTCCCTTTAACGATAACGAAAATTTTGCTTCAAAACTTGTACTAAACATCACATGCCACTGGGAACACAGTTGTTAATTTGTCATAGCAAAGTAACTGAAATAATACATGGGAAAATATGATAATAAAATGAAAATGCATTACTTGTCAGAAAATACTGTCAGAGAATGTAGAAAAATTATTGTGGCAACTCAATAAAATGAATGAACATCAAAATCATTATGCTGAGTAAAAGAAGCTAGACAAGAGGGTACATACTGTGTATTTTCAAGTATACAAAATTCGAGCTGCCTGGGGCCAGGATTAGAATGTAAGAATCGATTGTAAAAGGGCTTAAGAGAACTTTTAGGGGTGATGGAAATCCTAAATGTGGTGGTCGATCCATGGTTGCATGTATCTATCAAAACCTGAACTTTTTAAATGAATGCAGTAAATAATTAAAGCCAACTAAAAAGAAATATTAGAAAATATATTAAATTTAGTACATGAAAGGGAAAATAAGTAGTGGACTAAGTCTTGGAAATAATGGTGGTGAACAGAAAAATGACTTTGATCATTCATGTTGATTGCAGATTATTTGGGGAAGAGGTTAAAAATAAAATAATCACAGAGAGTTACAGATACCCTCCCCAAAGGACTAGGAAGAAACATGGGGGTTGTAGGAGAGCCTGTAATGAAGAAATATACTCCAGGATATGAAGTTAGGGAAAGAAAGTAGAAATTGGTCCCAAGAGATGACAAATTATTAATTCTCATTTGGCACATGACACAAACTTTTTCTGTGGATTTGATATGAATAGATACCCTCACTCCATAAATAGACTATAAACAATTAGAGTGTGGAGCCCATACATATTTTGTCTATTTGTGTCCCTCTCTTACAGTATCTAGAAAAGAGTGTGCACTTAGGAAATTATTTACCAATTGACTGATTTGCCTGTAAGTCCAAGAGAATAGATGCATTCAGTGTTTCCTCCAAAGGGAGCTGGAGAATATGGGAGGAAAGAGCCAGTATGACTAAGCACTGTGGCTTTTGCTGCCTCTTGCTGTGCTTATCCTCTAGCCTGCTCTTCAGGTACTATATCTTAGGAATTTTTAGGATATCTCAGCCCAGGCCTTGGTATAGGCATTTTCATCTTAGTTTTTCACTTAAGAAATTTAATCTCTGCCTTAAAATTCTCTTTTTGCCTTTTAACTCAATCAAACATTTCAAGTCACTTTGACGGTATTAGACACATAGCAAGGACTTAAGAAATATGTATCAATCAGTTGAAATGTCAACCTCAGCCCATAAAAGCCTCACTGCATTGTCCCAGAGCATGAATTCAGCATCTATGTCTATCAGAAACTGACCTGGAAATATCTCTCCCAAAGCTGTGCTGTGGGTGCCATCTTTAAACAGCCCCGCATTTAGCTGTTACCACATATAGCTTTTAACAACCAGCATTTTGGACTGTAGCAGCAGGTCTACATGTCATCTGTCTTAACATGCTGTTTCAGGTCACTTTTTGGTCAGGTTGCTCTATTGTGTGAAAATTGGCCATTAGCACAGTTAAAAATAGAGAAATGACTCTTCTACAGATACATGACTTTACAGGTATAGGATATGAAAGGAGTTGATGTCCCAGAACAAAGAGAATATCTCACCATTTTTAAGAGAAAAAAAATCTTACAGAAAGTGCTGGTGGATTTTTTAAAAATTAGAAGTAAGCAGACAGAACATAGATAGGATTGACCTCAGCATGACCACTGATTACTTTATGGACTGGACTGTCCATTCAATTAGAGGGCTTTTGGTGTTAGGTCTAGTAACAGTCTGGCTCTTTACAAAAATGAAATGTAGGAAAAGCAGTGGACTACTTTGTGAAACTGATCACTATGTAAATTATGCTGTGGCAGTTACTTCTTTTGTAAACAAGGGCATGAGAACTAAGGAAATGATTGAATCATTCTGCAAACCATAGTTTACAGCAGTCTTCAGTCTACAAAAGCCACTGTGCTTTGGAATACTGAAAGAACATGTCCAAAGTTAATATAGAAGGAAACCATAGACCTTCAAAACTTCAAATCAAGGAACATTGCACTACCAAAACTGCATCAATGAATCATGTTATGAGGTGTACCGCATGCTATGGCAGACTGGCTATTATTCATGTCACTGCACTGTATTAGTCTTAATATTAGAAAGAAGACATGAAATATAAAGGTGGCTATTTCTGCATGTAAGAAATCAGAATGATGATGTAGTAGGTAAAATTGGCAACCACTTGTTAGCGTGAACAAATAACTCTGCTAGGATGCTTGAGGAGCTGCAGGAAAAGAGCTTTATTTTAGATAATTTGTTAACCACTTTGTAAAGTGGCAAAGGTTTCATTCCTTTTAAAATGCAGTTTGTTTTTAATCATTTCAATAAGGATGCCTTTCCTTTGCTTGAAAAGTGTTTTTCTGTCATCTTAAGTTCTTATAACAGCCCTAGTAAATAGTGTGAAATGGTGTTATCTTATTTTGTACATGTGGAGTAAAAGCCCATAGAAGTTAAATACTTTACCCAGTGTCATCAGTTAGTATGCAACTGAGCAGAAACTCAAACTTTACATCCCTTGACTCTCAACCACTTTGTTGAACTGTACCGCTCCCTGTATCCTGTGGGATCTCTTTTTTAAAAATACAATTAATCTATCAAAATGTATTTGTTCTAATTAGTGACTTTTTAAAACCTTCAGAAGCATTTTGCATGTGGATTTGGTTTTGATGATATAGAAATGCCAACATTAGATTAGGCAAAAAGTCTGACCTCTGTTCTTGGACAAGACTAAGGCACCATACCTGGCCTGTAATCTCAAGAGTATAGGGATCTTGCCCTTGGTTTTTAGTGTTGATTAACAGTATTGGAGGGCAGAATTCAGAATTGAAACCAAGTAAACATGCAATACTACCAAGAATTCTAAAAGAAAAAAAAGTATTCTAAATAAGAGTTAAGCCAATGAATGAGCTGCATCTACAAATGAAGTCAGATAAGTATAGGCAGTATAGGACCAAAGCATGATGGATGGTGAAGCGTGGAAGGTGAAAGTAGGGAAATTTATGAGCCTCTTTTAAGGGCACCTTCATCTTTGGAATGAGTGGAGAGTTTATTAAGACTTTCATCCTGGCTCAGATACATAGGTTGAGTCTAGAAACCATTTCAGAATGCCAGCTCACAAGGTACCCATTTCTTTCCTTTCAGGTTCTAAAGGGGTAATGAATGGATACTTCATTTTGCTCAAGGATGTATTACTTAAAAGAAAACTTGATGGTGTATTATTGAACATTAATATAGAATTAATTGTACATTAGCCATTCCAGTTTAGGGAATCATTGTGCCTTTCTTAAATATGCTATTAAGTAAAATTACCAGAAAAATATAATGTCTGATTGACTTAGATAATTAAAAAGAAAAATTTAAATATAGTACAATAAACCTATTGGTTTTCGGGTGTAGTTTTGATTCCCAAAGTGCCTATTTGGTAATTGGGAAAATACAAGGCATAACTGAAAAGTACTGACTGATATTCTGATATGCCACCTATTTCCAGGAAGTCATTTGCCTCTGTGGATTCAGTGGAATAAAACACATTATAGAAAGGTTACAAGTGCATTTCATTTGCATGTGTGAAAAACCTTTAGTAATTCCTCTGGACAGGCCATCATGAATTTAAACAAGGAAATCAGAATTACATTCATTTGTAAAATGCATAAAGAATGTGGTGTATTCTCTTAGGGGAACCAGACCAGCTAAAGCAAAATTAAACACTACCATTGAATCAGGATGTTTGGCCATACCATTTTGGGCCCAAATGACTATTTTCCATGAAGTACATGTGCCAATATTTCTTCAGTGCTTAGCTGCTGGCTTGTTCATATGTGAGTGCTCTGATTTAGGTGAAATGGTCTGGGAATAGAATGTGACTGGTAAAAAGGTAAGACTACAATCAGAATGTTTACATTATTTTTTTTCATCTAACTAGAACTATGGCACTCAAATTAGCTAGATCATAGCCTATCTATAATGTGAAAATTAATCCCCAGAAAAAAATAAAGAACATCCAATTATAAACCTGTGTTAAACTATATGAAATCACTTATAATCAGCCATTTCTTTTACCAAAAGAGTGATTTCATACAATACAACATAATATTACCACTTCAATCAATCAATATATTGTCCCAATTACATGTTGATTAAATTCACTTCAAACATTTAAGAGCCTATATTATGTCAGGATTTGTAGGAATTTAGCAGCTATAATTAAAACCTGGTGAGAACAAAAAGAATGAAGGGAACACGGGTCAGGAAAGAGTGATTTCAAACAGAATGATGAGAAAGTCTTCATGGAGGATTTGAAAGTTAAAGTGGGTTTTGATTTTGATAGACCTGAGGACAAGACTGCATATAGAGGGGCAAGGTATGGGAAGATGGAACTCCACTAGGGTCATCTCTAGAACAGAGAGCTGTTCAGCAGATCTAAGAAGCAAGGTTTATAGGAAAATCAGCCCATATTGCCGAGGATATGGAACAATATACTAAATAAGTTTTATTCTCCTGATTAAGAGAAGGTGTTTAAGCTGGTACATGACATGAGAAGAG
This sequence comes from Heterocephalus glaber, assembly GCF_000247695.1. The sequence goes on from NW_004624808.1 coordinate 8,180,966, forward strand.
CTGTATATAAAGAGATCACGTTGGTGGTAGTGTGAAGTTTGAAAAGAGGTAAATAACAATGGAAACAGAGGATGTATGAGGCCTTTGATGTAGTACAAGGAAAAGAATGAGGAAACAAATTACGTTAACTTGGCCCTTGACAGCAGGCAGATGTCTACAATAATATATCCTTACAATCAATGGAACTTGGTGACTATCTTGATATGAGAGGAATGGTTCAAAACCTGGTTCAAGATCACACAGAGCAACTGAGTAGTACTATTAAACAAAATGAGGAAATTATGAGAGCCTGTATTTTTTGCATTACCATATGTATTAATTTCTCATAGGGTACAAGAGTTTCAAAAATGAGGGAGGTTGACGCAGAAGGATCATGAGATAGAACCCAAACTGAGCAAATTAGTGATTTAGCAAGAACTTGTCTTAAAATAAAAAAATAGACTTGCGACCAGGAAACCCAGCAGGTGAGGACCCCTCACCCTGGCAGGCCCACCAGCCGCCAGCTTAGCCACATGGTCGCCTGCAACAGACCCCCCCTCACTGCCTCTGGCCTCCGGGCTGTGCTGCTACCTGGTTCCACACTACAGAGGCATGGGGGACAAAAAAGCCATTGTCCTGAGCTACAGAAGTGAACAAGAGAGAGGGGCCCTCTCAGGCTCCCTGATGAAAACTGAAGCCCACTGGAAAAGTGAAGAGAATCCCTGCAATAAAGGCACACCAGACCACCGTGCTTGGTAAGTTGGAGGGATCATTACCTCCCATCGGAACCTGGACTATCTTCAGGGGAAAGGCAGCTAGAACCTGCAATAGAACCTTGCAGAGTTCAACCCTGCAGGAGGACAGGGAACTCAACTTGGGACTTGCAGCCAGAAATCTGCCTGAATCTCATGGGTCTGTGACTGGCTTGCTGAGACTCATTGACTTATAACTGCACACCCCTGCCCACAGTGTCTATTGTGACAGCAGAAACATACCCTGAAGGAGGCCCTTCGTTTTTATCTTTTATTTTTAATTTTCAAAATTACCACTTTTTTTTTGCTCTTAATTTTAATTTTTTTCTTCTTTTCCACTCTTTTAAAGTTTTTATTTTTCTCTTTTTTCTTGATTTTCTGTTTTCTTTCTCTCTCTCTTTGCCTCGCTCTCTTGCTGACCCACATTGTTCATCATCTACCTTTGTATTCCTGTTCTGGCCCTACTTCATATTTCTTCATTGTTTTTCTTTTCTTCTCTTTCCTTCTCTTGCCTGTGCCCTCTGGCCTCACTGCTAACCTTCCCCTATCTTTCTACCTATCTATTCCTCCCTCTGCAACGCATTCTAACTCCCCATCCAGAAGGGTAAAGTTGCTATATCGAAGAGTTTATTCACTATAAACATATGTTGGGTTGGCTCTGATTTTGATCTAATTCAGAGTTAAAGGTGATGGATTAATAATTACCACAAATTGTCATTTTCTAAGAGGCACTTGATGCTAGTGTGCTGCTGATTGTATCACTTGGGCTAAGGTGTTGTTATTGAACTAATCAGTTGTCCTTCCTGGTATAATGAAAATGAGATACCCTCAGAGTCATTAGAGACTCAAAAGCTAAAGACCAGCTATATCTGGAAGACACCTCTGAGAAGCAATCATTCCATAAGGGTTCTAAATACATCAGAAAAGATACTTACAATAAGAAACTTCAAAGTATCAACTCAGGAACTAAACCAAGGACACTACCAAAAACAAAAATGAGAAGACATTTAAGCAAGGAACAAACTCAGACTTCCACCCCACCAAAGGCAAATTCTGGGGGAAACAAGGTGGAAAAGTCTGATAATCAACCACGTGGACACCCTGAACTGATAGCATAGGAAGTAACAAACAGATGAATGAGGCCCTAGAAAAATTCAAAGCAGAAATAATCTCCCAGATAAGTACAGAGATGGTGAGCAGAGTGAAAGACATGATTAGAGCATCTAGAACAGAAAAAGGTAAAAGAATAGATGAGCTCAGAACCATGCTGGAAGTCAAGAATGCCCAGAATAAGAAAGAAATGGAAACCATGAAACTTATTCAAACAGATATTCGGGAGATCAAAACTCCATTGAAAGCATGCAGAGCAGATTAAGGGAATCTGAAGATAGAATGTCAGATATAGAACACAGGGTTGTGTTTAATGACCATGAAAACAGAGATTTCTTCAAAATAGTAAGGGGCTATGAGAAATCAATCCAGTAGCTGCAAGATGATGCAAAGAAGAATAAGATAAGACTGATAGGAGAACACAAAAAATCAAGAGAAAGTACAATTGACATAAAAAAAAAACTGTTCACAGAAGTAATAGTGAAAAACTTCCCAGACAGAGGTAGAGAACTGGACATACAGATAAGTGAGGCATATAGAACTCCATCTAGCCATGATCAAAAAAAAATCTACACCTAGTCATTTAATAGTCAATATCCAAGAAACCCAACAGAAGAACAAAATCCTACAGGCAGTTAGAGAAAAGAAAAAAATCACCTACAAGGGAAAGCCCAGCAGAATCAGGGAAGACTTCTCAACACAAAACCTCAAATCGAGGAGAGCCTGGAGTAAAGTACTTCAAGCCCTAAAAGAAAATAACTTCCAACCTAGACTGTTGTATCCTGCAAAATTATCTTTCAAAATCAATGGGGAAATTAGATACTTCCACAACAAAGAACACCTGAGAAATTTCATGAACACCAAACCAACACTCCAAACAATTCTAAGCAATAGCCTAGAAAAAGATAATGAAAGTCACAACTCCATGAGGCCCAACAGAGGGAAGTCACCAGGCAAGGTAAGAAAATAAAGGGAAAGGGGACAAAAATAAGAAATACAAGAGCCAACAACAGTAAAACATCATGACAAGGATGAGTCAATATCTATCAATTATAACTATCAATGATAATGGCCTCAATTTACTAATCAAAAGAAATAGACTGAGAGAATGGAATGGATTAAGAAGCAAAATCCAGCAATATGCTGTATACAAGAAACACACCTAACTCAAAAAAAAAATTCATAGACTGAAAGTAAAAGGATGGAAAACAGTTCTCCACACCACAGGAAACCAGAAAAAAGGAGGGGTAACAATCTTATTTGCAGACAAAGTAGATTTCAAACCAAAACTAATTAAGAGAGACAAAGATGGTCACTACATCCTTCTGAAGAGAACAATACAAGAGAAAGAGATGACAATCATAAATATATATGCATTTCCTCAACTATACAAAATAAATATTAATGGACATGTAAAACCAAATAAGCACTAATACAATTGTAGCGGGGGACTTTCAATACCCCACTATCACAAAAAGACAGATCATCTAGACAAAAAATTAAGAACAAAATTTTAGAACTGAACCAAGCTATTAAACAAATTGACTTAATAGATGTTTACTGAGTGTTCCACCCACAAAATCAGAATACACATACTTTTCGGCTGCACACAGGTCATTCTCCAAAATAGACCACATGCTAGCTCATAGGAAATGTCTAAATAAATGCAAAAGAATTGAAGTTACCCCCTGTATATTATCAGACCATAGTGCAATAAAATTGGAGATCAATAACATAAGAAACCACAAAACTCCCACAAACACATGGAAATTGAATAACACCCTCCTGGACAAACAATGGGTTACAGAGGAAATTAAAGAAGAAATTAGACTGTTTCTACAAGTAAATGATAATGCCAGTACAACATATAGGAATCTATGGAACACAATGAAATCAGTTCTAGATGGGAAATTCATAGCAGTGAATGCCCATATTAGGAATACAGAGAGAACTCAGATAAATAACCTAATGCAGAATCTCAAGCTCCTAGAAAAAGAAGAGCATGACAAACCCAAAGCTCATACAAGAGAGGAAATTATAAACATGAGAGCAGGAATCATACAAAAAATCAATGAAGCCGAGTTGGTTTTTTGAAAGAATAAATAAAATCAATAAACCTTTAGCCTACCTTATCAAAACAAGGAAAGAAAAGGCGCAAATCCATGTGAGTAAGAGCAAAAAAGGTAAAGACACAAGAAGAAATCCAGAGGATCATCAATACCTACTTCAAGAACTTATACTCTAATAAAATGGAAAATACAGAGGAAATGGACAGATTTTTAGATACATACAAATTGCCAAAGTTAAATGAAGAAGATATAGAAATTCTAAACACCTCAATTACAATGAGTGAAATTGAAAATGTAATAAAAAATTTACCAACAAAGAAAA
>NW_004624808.1:8229456-8276321 GCF_000247695.1 Heterocephalus glaber
GGGGATGGAACTCGGGTCCTCGCGCTTGCGCAGCAGGCGGCAAACCCACTGAGTTAAATCCCCGGCTTATGGTCTTTGATATATAGCCACTCAGATCCTGTGATAGCTGAGACTAGAGATACTTTGAAATGAAGAAAACTATCAGTTCTTGTTCCTCAGGATCAAGAAGTACCAAGCATGGAAAATTTTGTTTTTCATCCAAGAAAGGAGGTTGGAAATTGGAGCGAGCGAGGAAGGAGAGAGATTTGTTTCCTGGTACATAGCCAAGAGATAGTTTACTACTGACATGAATATCTCATACAGAAATTGCCTAGGATAATGTCTGGCTCTGCTGAATCCTCAATAAATGTTTTTTGGAGCTGATTTTCTCTTTAACTATTGCTCTCACTATGGCATAACTGTAATTAGCTCATTGCGATCAACATCTGGCATACTGACAACAGATCATTAAAAGAAACAAACAACTACAGAAAAAAGTGCTTAAATATTAACTTTTAATTCTAGGATTATGCATTACATCGTGTGTCTGTGATTTATTTTACACCAACAACCTAGTTCTTCACAAATCTTCTGACAATTCTTCAATACTTCTTTGTAAGCAATTGAGCAGGAATGTATTGCAAGTATAGGAGTATTGACCTGTTTGTGTTGAGCAGCAGTTTATCTTTACTGAGACAAGTACCAGAGAAAATGGATTTCAATTGTATAGATTAAACACCTCCTGTGACGTCAGATAGAATTTCTCTATATAGATTATTTTAAACTGACACAGAACAGCAAGCTTAATCTTCCCAAAGTATACTGTTGATCTTATCATTCCATACTCTAAAGCTTTCACTGGTTCCTCACTGGATGAAGAATAAAATTAATCTCTTAATCTGCCTTGCTACCTTTCAAAGTTTATAACCTGCTCCTCCCCTTCATAGACTAAACTATGACCTAAGTTATTCTTCACGTATTTCCTTGTGTTTGCCTCTAGGGGTTTTTCCTCATACTATTCCTTCTAGTGTGTATGTCCTTTCTCACATTCAGAAGACTACTGAATCCCTAGTTATCTCTTAAGGTAGACTGTGTTCAAGTATTACCTTTTTCAGTAAATTATCTTTGTCTCTTAAGAGTAAACCATGTTCTTTATCTGAGAAATTTTGATTATTTTTTATGGTGCTCAATACAAATAGGCTGACCATGTTTTCCTATAATTCTCAAATCATGAAAGCTATGAAAATAGAAATTATTTCATAATTCAGTAAAGAATCTGAACTGACCTGAATTTATCTGGTAGTAAAAGTTAATCAGAAGGGATATGAGACTTTCACTAGTCTTTATTTGTCCCAATTTAGTTAATGGTCACATATTCCAGCTCAGAAATGTAAATGTGTAAAATTATAGGATATTGCCCTAAATCTTACTCAGTGTAATATTTAATAGACAATGTATGGACATTAATGGTTTTCTAAGTCTGGAAATCTATGAATTCAGAAATATAGCTGTTTCCTAGGTTTTGGGAGAAGGGATTGAAAACTTGATTGTATTTATATACAGTTGTTATTTTGCAGGTTGCCTAATATCTAAGTAACCATTCCATTCTGAGAGAATCTGCCATTGCTGAGTCCTAGTGGGACTTATCATAGATTCTGAAATAGTCAGGTATTCTCACCTCTTCCTTCCTGGCACCAGGTTAGTCATGGATGCATGACCTAGACTTCGCCAATTTAATGGTCTATTCTGGGATTTGCTTTATATGTGTGTGTGGGGGGGGGGAGATACTGGGAATAGAACTCAGGGCCTCTCGAATGCTAGGCAAGTGCTCTATCACTGAATCATACTATCAGCCACCTGGGATTTGAATTTTGAGTCACGGACACTTAGAGATTATTCATTGACCTAATAATCAAGAGGCCAACATCTATTGTTTCTGTGGAGTGACTTTGCCTATACCTTTTGCCACCTAGGTATTTTTGGCTCTTGACTGTTTTTTGAACATATTCTTCAAGACTTTAAGTTGGTACAGTGAGCAATTCACTGTCATTTTAATATGTTTTTAAAACTTTGCTTAAGTTATCCAGCTTCTATTGTTTGTACTCAAAAACTTTTAACTGATTATATACTACTTTTGCATTCTATATTCACCCCATCTATATCTTAAGCTCATTAAAATATGAATTACAGGGTCAGAGATTTAGCTCAGTGGTTTCGCCACCTGCTGTGAAGCACAAGGACCTGAGTTTGATCCCAGGTACCAAAAAAAAAAAAAAAAGAATTACATATTTTTTCCTCAGTGTACTCAAAACACCTAGTAATGACAGATTGTTGATTATTCTTAATATGACAATTACAAGATCATTTGTATTTTAGACAGATCTTTAAATTATGAAAAATAGAATGGAAAATGAAAGATTGAAGCATTCTGGTTGAGATAATAGTGCCATGATTAATATAGTGGAAGTGGAGATGGAGAGAAATTTTATGGGTTTGAGAGAATTTTAATAAGTAGAAAGGGGAGGATTTGACCACTGATTGGTTATGGTAGGTGATAATGAGGAGGAGAAATAATTCCCCAATATCTAGCTTGAACTGTTAGTTGGATAATGGTATCATTCAAAAAGCTATAGAACATAGGAGCAGTAATAGTTTGGGTGTGGGAAGGGAAATAATTGAATCAACTGGAAGTATGTTGAATTTCAGGAGCAGTGGGAAGGTCTTGTAGACAATGAGTGATCAGTCTAAAGCTCAAAGACAGAAGTCACACATCACCATGATATTGATTCTTAAATCCATGAGACATGAGGCATGATGAAATTACCCAAGAAGAGAGTATAAGTTGAGAAGTTGACCTCAGACAGAGTACTGAGGAACATGCAGGAATAAATGATTAACAAGAGTTGTGCAACCTTCAAAGAAGGAACAAGAGAGGTAGGAGCACTTCACTATGTGTTGTGGCTATATCAACCAATAAGACATGATCCTTGCCTTCAAAGCTGGAGGAGAAGAGAGATATCAACATTAATGATTATAATACAATGTGGCAAATGTTAAAACAGGAGTCTGTAAGTGTGGAAGAAAGAGTTTAAGGAAAGACATAATAAAAGATGGGCAACATCTGTTATTTTGAAGTCTAGTTGACAAATTGTCTGTCTAGCATAGCGCATACATGAGTGTATGTGTGTGTCAAATGACCTTGATATAGGACCATATATGAAATACTAAACATCTTCTGATTGGATTTCTTTTCAGCAACCTTTTTGTGTATTAATATTTTCTTGCTCTATTATTTTCTTTAAACTGCTTTGTGTACTTGGTGCTAACTGCTGTTGGGGCAACAAAGACTCTTTTGCCAGTAAAAGAAGTCCATGGATTTAGATTAAAATAGTTAAATATCTGATCATTTCTTTTTTAAAAGATTCTAAAATATCTTTTAAATCTTTTTTATTAGTATCTTCTAAAATGAATAATGTTTTTCTGGTTTTTTTTTCATTAGCATATGTTTCCATTACATAATAATTATGTTCCTTGTGAAGAGTTGGTACATGTACATAACACATATCAATTCTTTTTCTTTCCTTTTCCTTCACTCCTTTCCCTCTCTCTCCATCTCTTGACCCTCTTCTCATTAGAAAAAGCCTATCTCCCTACTATTTATCTTTTATTTTGCTCTTTATTTATATTTTGGGTCTCTCAAAAGAAACCACGTGGAACGTAAATTTGTGGGTCTGACTTATTTTACTTAACATTATGGTCTCAAGGTACATAGACTTCTCTACAAATGGCTCAAGTTTATTTTCTTTATTTCACAGTAGTACTCCATGAAGTATAAATATCACATTTTTCTTTGTCTGTGCATCTGTTGATGGGCATATAAGCTACTTCCATGATTTAGCTCTTATGAATTGTGCTGCTATAAACATGGATATGCACGTATCCTTGTAATATGACATCCTTAACTATTTTGGGAAGATACCTAGAAGGGGAATAGATAGGTCAAATGGAATTTCTACTTTAGTTTTTTGAGTAACCTCCATACTAATTTCCATGGTGGTTGCACCAGTTTACACTCTCACCAAATATGTAGAAGGGTTTTTTTCCCTCACAGCCTCACCATCATTTTTATTATTTGATTTCTTGATAATAGTCATTCTTTCTGAGGTAAGATGAAATCTCAAGGTTGTTTTAATTTGCATCTCTCTAGTGGCCAGTGATGTTGAACATTTATCATGTATTTATTGGCTATTTGCATTTCTTCTGAGAAGTATCTATTCATTTTAGTTGCCCATTTTTTATTGAGTGTTATGTTTTTGGGGGTATGATTTTTTTGAGTTCTTTATATATTCTAGATATTAGTCTTCCATTTGAGGAACAGTTGGCAAAAACTTTTTCCCATTCTGTATATTTTCTTTTCACGCTGTGGGTTGTTTCATGTGTTGTGCAGAAGTTTTTAAATTTGATATGATCCCATTCGTTGATCCTTAGGGCTACTTCTTGTGCCACTGGAAGTAAAGATGAATAATTTTATTTTAAATCTGGAAATAATGTAAAGTGGCTAAGTATGAAATGAATTCACCATTTTTAAATTCTTGGACTGTTCCTAGATCTTGTTTGTTTTTTTTTTTTTTCAGGAAGAAAATTGTAAAGCACAAAAAACTCTAGAATTAAAAGAGGCATCCTGGGTTTGAATTTCAGCTTCATATCAGTCAACTTTTGACTTTAGAAAAGTCACTATACCCGCTGGACTTAGTTAATACATTTCTACAAAGGAGCTGCTGCAGCTCCACAGACCTTATGGGATTGTTATGGGAATCAAGTGGGAAATAGACATGAAATTGCTTGGGTAATGCAAAGGTGTGTGTTGAAAACAAGAATTCTGTCCCCATTTTCAATGTATTCCTCTATATGTAGCCTAATATCTTTTAGGCATATTGGGACTGTGTGAATACTCTGTGCATAGGTGCGGCACGTGATGTGACAGTACTAAGTCAAAGAATTAAAAATCGGTATGCCATCCCCAGTTCTCTAGTCCCTTTTTCAGTAACTATGGAGATGATATACTGAAATGGTGACATTGTAAAACCAAAAGAGCGTCAATTTCAGAGTCACTAACTGGAGAAAATCTCTACTCTCAAATGATTCTCAATTGATTTTGTGTGAATGAGAAATATATTTTTATGTCTTATGTCTCTGATATTATTATATATTTTTTTGCAGTACTAGGGACTGAACCCAGGGTATTCAAAATGAGCCACATTCCCAGACTTTTTAAAATTTTTGAGACAGGGTCTTGCTAAGTCATTAATTTTCCTAGACTGGACTTGAACTTGTGATCCTCTTGCCTCAGCTTCCCAGAGTACAGGGATTATAAGCATGTTCCATCCCACCATCTACATCTCACAGATTTTGAGGCATCTGTTACTAAAATATGTCAATCTGTTCTTACTAAGATACTGTTATAAGCTGTCTTAGTGTGTTCAGGCTGCTATAACAAAATACCCTAGGTTAGGTAATTTATAAACAAGAGAAGTGTATTGCTTTCATGTATAAAGGCTGGTAAATTCCAAATCAACGTTTCCAGTAGATTTGGTGACTGGTGAGACCCTGTTCTATGTAGGTGGTGTCTTTTATGCATCTGCACATGAGACAAAGACCAACAATGTTCCCTAAGTAATTCCAGTCATTAGTGCTCTGCCCTCACAACCCAATCACCACCCCAAAGCTCCTTGAGTTAGGATTTCAACAGGTAAGCTTTGGAAAGACACAGACATTCAGATCACAGCAAGTGGCATACCCACACAATGTGGGATTACATAACAACATGTGAATTGGAAGGGATCACAAACATTAAGACCAGAGCACAAGCATGAAACATTGCTAGTTTTTGAAATTTTCTATGGAAATCAGTAGTAAACTAGAGATGTTAAACTCTAAAAATGTTTTTGGTGATGATCCCCGCAAGAGAAATGAGAGGTTTTATTATTTCTCTAGAAAAGTTCTTTATTCCCCAAAGTACTCTAGCCAAGACATCAGCTCTTCATGTACCTTATTTTAATACTAAGGTTAACAGCTCATCCCTCCCATGTTCAGACCACAAACAACAACAAAAAGCAGACCAAGGTAAAGAACAAAGGCTTATTCCTTGCCCCACTAGGGTGAGTGAGACAAGGGCAGGATGAACAGAATTGAGAGATATCACTCTTTGGGTTATGTTCGCATTTAAAAAAAATTCCCTTTCATTTCCTCTTTGATTGTTTTATCTTCTTCTGTTTCCTATAACTCTACTTTCTCTTTATTTTTATCCACATACTTTCTTAATTTTTTCATTGAATACCCTCTGCTTAGGAATATAAGAAGTACAGAGCAGTTTAATAGGTTACCCACACTTTTCTTGGCTTAGTTGTTTTTAACTGTATATTCTTTTATTGGTACATTTTAGGTATACAATATAATGACATTCATCATTGGGGATTTGCATCTTTACATATTCTCTTCATTTTTATTTTTCCACTTCCCCTGCTCTCCCTTCAACCCCTCCATCCCTCCCTATTTACAGAGACTTTGTTTCCTTTTTTTCATTTTCTCATATTAATTCCATTCCCTTCTACTTTTGAAGACTTCATAATTTGTTGGGGGAATGTGCACAACACATAATAGTAAGGCCAAATGTAAAACTCTGCAGGGCGGTGGTAACCTGAGAGACCTGAATTTAAAATGTTGTAGGAGACAGCAGCAAGGGAAAGCAATGGAGATAACTTGAGGTTAAGGGGAACTTGGAACTCGAGGGCCTGGTGAGAAGACTTGCAGTAATCTAAGAACAAGAGGATACTTGGGAATGAGCACAGAAGGAAGGGAAGTAATATAGATGGAAATGCCAGTTGTTTCAAAAGCAAATAAACAGGGTTTGATTTATTGGAATGAAAGACATGTGAGTAGAAATTGCCAGGTAGGATCCAAAGTTTTAAGTATGGATAGTTTAAAAGAATAAAGGTGTTATTCACAGAGACAGTTACTTGAAGTAGAACAGAATCTGATTGGAGATGTTAGCTGTGGGAAAGGGAGTTTACTTATGGACATAATTGGTTTGGGAGAAAGAATTCACAATACAAAAAGACATGTCTAGTATCTAGGCAGCGCTATTAGAACTGGGAATCAAATCAGAGGATCAAATTGGAAATGTATGTGACATTTAAAACCATAATGTAAACATATTGATAATACTCAGAAATTGAGAGAATTGAACAAAGGCTAAGGAGTCCATGAAAAAGATGGGTAAAAGCAACTGGCATGTTACTCAATTTTTTATTACCCCTTTATTCAACAAGCATTTACTAAGTACACTTGTTGAAACATACTAATTATTAAGTAGACAGGTAATTGGCTTTGGGGCTAATTTTACTACCTCAGTAATACTAATATGGAAATCAGGCAAAATAGTAAGGTTGGTACATTTATTTGAGAAAGTTTTTTATAGGCATCCTTTGTGTTTAGAGCAACCTTAATTAAAGGTGACCAATAGAAAATCATTATAGCTATAAGACAGTATTAGTCCTTAATGAATTGGCCTGCTAAGACTTTAGCTATGCCTTTAGTATATTTATATTGATGCAGAAATAAGAATTAGTATGCCACTTACATAGTGTTTATGATTATTGCATTGTAGTCTGAATGATATTATGCATTTTCAGCTTTGTCCTCTTTGTCATAAACAAAGAAGGAAGCCCATTTCAGTTGTCTGAGAAGTTATATAAATTATGTATGAATTATATTTTATTTTCAATTCCATTAAATACTGCACCTTACACATTGTCTTAGTCTGTTGTCCTTACCTTTTTGGGGCACTATAACTAAATAATTTAGACTGAGTAATTTATAAATAACAGAAATATATTGCTCACAGTTCTGGAAGATAAGAAATGTATCTTTTATAAAGCATGAATTCCATTCACCAGGGCACTGTCCTCCTGCTCTGCAAGATCTTTGAAGAAAAATATGCTAACCAATATAATTTGGCTTTAAAGTATATTAGCATGAAATTAAAAATATATTTCAAATTAAAAGCATTTCCAAATTTCCCTTTATCAAATTAAAGGAGAAATGACTTCCTGTCAATAAGTGACCTAGTTTCACCACCATTAATGAGGGGATTGGAAAAAATAAGAACCAAGAGACATTATGTAAAGGTGAAAATTTCCAATGATGAATGTAACTGTATTGGATATCTAAAATGTATCAATAAAATTAATTTAAAAAGGGGGATTGGAGTAAACCACAAAAACAATTCTTGTTCTGATCTTCTATGCAAATGGAGCTGAGTCTAGAATCGTGTAGCATTGCTACTAGTTTGTATACATCCCTAGTTTTCAGTAATAGTCATTTTAAAATTACAATCTAATATTTTGATTTTTGTAACCTCAAATTTGAGGTAGATTTTGTTATAAGGTCACTTAGGTGTTAATGAAGTTTCTGTAAGGGAGATTAAGCTTGTTGTGGGTTTTCAGTTGAATAGGAACAAGAATGTAAAGGATGGACAAGTGTAGAAGACAGTGGCAGAAATAAAGAGCAAGGAATGGTTTTAAATAAAAAAAGGGTCTCACCATAGACCAAAAATTATGGAAGGGCAATCTTGTCCTTGCAAATTACCATGTTTAGCTTTAAATTGAGATATGGTAGTTTACCAAAATTTTCATGTTGCAGGATTTGTTTAAAACTACCTGTATGGTCCAACTGCAACATTTCTTGGATCACATGGACTTCTGTTATTGGTGTTCAAAACCTCAAACAATATATGGCTTCTGTATTATAGAAGAATGAGTTTGCCAGAATGACCTTGAGGTTGCTTCTTCAGTAGTAGATGTGGAAACACACTTATGCTTTTACTCCTGCCCAGTACATACAGCATAGTGCAACAACCTAGGATTCAGAACAGGAAATCAGACCTGAAGCCTTGGCTTACTTAGTAAAACTTTTAACCGTGAAATCAACCAACCACAGATCAAGTAAAGATTGTTTGGAGGGCTGGGATTTAGCTCAGTGGTTCCAACGCCTGCCTCACAAGCGCAAGGTCCTGAGTTCAATCCCTGGTACCAAAAAAAAATAAAGATTGTTTGGAAGTGGGATTCCTTTCTAGGAAATTTCCTAGGTGTCAGATATTTAATGACCCCTTTATAGCTAAGGATGGAACCAAGCCATTTCCAGACCATTCACTATTACCGTGAATGTGTTTATAATGAGATCAACAAAGTATCTTCGCTATACTGTGTCACTGACTTAAGGTTCGCCCTTTTGCTTAGTAGTGCTCTATGGGTTTCAGGTTTATTTTGAAAATGTACATGCTCAATATCAGTATCTAATTTTTTTCCCACACAATGCAAAGTTTGCCTAGAGAGTAAATTTTACCATGTTGTTAACTAAAACTAACACAAACTAAATATCCCGGTACTTAGAAAATAACTCCAGGACCAAAGGAAAGCTTTGTGCCTCAGCTGGTAAATCCTGCTTCCTAAGGTATAGTGTACATAAGGCTTTCCCACACATCTCCCGTTGCTACAGAAACCTCCTTTGGTGTCTGAGCTCTACACAGCTGACTCATTAAAAAGTCTGGATCTCAACTCTCAGCTTAGAGAGACAAATGGAAACAAAGGAAATCAAGGAAAACAATGAGATATCAATCTATACCATTTGATTAAAAAATAGAAGTAACTCGATGTATAGGGAAAAGGTTTATATTAGAAAAGGCAAATTCCCAATGGCTACAGTAAAGATATTAAAGGAACATTAACTGAGTCCACGGTCTGTAAAAAGCAATTTGTGTTCTTTGGATTTAATAACACAGAATAAAACCAAAGCTTAAAAAGAAATCCTCAGTAACTCTCTTATGTCAAAACATTCCAGCCAGACAAATACGTAAATTTAAGCAAAGAACATGCATATTAAAGCAGGTTGTATGGGCTTGGAGGGAAGGGAGGGAGAGGATACCACGTAACTTAGAAAACCTTAAGGAAATCTTACAAAGAGTTTAAATATAAAAGCCTATCTGCCAAGAATATCCTAAAGGGGCTTTCCTGCTTTAGTCCCTGTCTTTCACTCTTCTGAATTAACATATTTGATGATTTCCCATGTTTATTAAATGAACAGATGTAGCAGATAGTATTTAAGCCTGAAAGCTCTTAAGGTCTCACCGGAGTCGCAGAGTGAAGGAAAAAATGTGCCCATATGATCATTGTCACCAATGAGCCAAACAAATCTAATAGGATTATGTCTGTTTATTATGTTTTTGGCTAGTAATTACTATGGATACTTATGGAAATCTGAGTCTGAACTCCTGAAAAAGGGATTTCCCATCATATGCTGAGAATTCATTTTAGTTTAGTAATAAGAAACTTCTTTTGAGGACTCTTGGCAAGGATTAGAATAAAATTGCTGCTATTTGGATATGCTTTCAAATATACATGTGTGCATATTTGTATTTTTATTTTACATATACTAAATATACCTCAAATACATTAAATATATCACCATCCTTTGTAGTTTACATACATTTAGAAGCACTGTGTAGCTTTTCTGAGATTATGTTGTCTCTGTTTCATGGTAGTTGAAAATATGGTTGAACTTTAGGTCAAATTAATATTTAAGTGCCATTTTTTCCATTTACCAATACAAATCATTACTATACTTTTATTGTAAGAGGATGCAAATCAATAATACAAACCACCAAAATAATATCTCAGTGAAAAGATGTAGAAAAGAATCATTAATCAATTTATACTGAATCTGGAAAGTATCCCAAGCATTGCCCCCAAATGAACAGAAGAGGTGAAGAGCCACAAAT
This sequence comes from Heterocephalus glaber, assembly GCF_000247695.1. Next base: position 8,240,270 of record NW_004624808.1, read on the forward strand.
AAAGGTTATGCTTTAATAAAAGTCATAACTCTACAGAATTCAGTTTACTTTATATCTAGCTTTTGTTGCAGAGTAACTGGCATAGCCAATTTACTGTGGTTCTTTCCACTCACTTCCTTCAATGTGTTGCAGTTAAATCAATGGATTTGATTCATGATCCTTGAAAGGCTAACTAGGCTGGTAAATCAAGGGGATGCAGCTGAACCAATATGTCTGGATTTCAGAAAAAAAATACTGTGATAGGCTGAATAATGTCTATCAATGTGTTACATATTAATGCCCAGAATCTTTGAATCTAATTTACATGGCTAAAGGGACATTGCATATGTGATTAAAGAATTTGAGATATGGGTAGTATCCTGAAATATCCAGCTAGGCACAATGCACTCAGTTGTATAAAAGGAAGAAAGCAAAGTGAATGCAAAGAAAGACAAGGGTTGACTGCTGGGGATCTTCCCCAAAGAATTAAAAGAATCATACCACAGTGATATATGTGCACCCATGTTCATAGCAGCACAGTTTGTAATAGCTAAAACTTGAAAACAGTCCAAATGACCATCAACTGGAGACTGGATAAAGAAAATGTGGTTTTTTAAAATAAAATGGAGTACTACTCAGCCATAAAAAATGAGAAATTAGAGACATTTATAGCTAAGTGGATGCACATTGAGGCAATACTCTTAAGTGAAATAAATAGGACACACATGAATAAATTCCGAATAGTTTCTCTGGTGTGAGAAACTGAAAGTGTAAATAAGGACTAAAATGTCTAATAGGTAATGTGAAATAGGAAGAAAAGGGGCAAAGGGGAAGGAAGTGGGAGGGCTAGGGGAAAGGATAGAAAGGAATGGGATTAGTATGAGAGAATGGAAAAATAGGAACAAAATCTTTGTAAATAGGGAGGAATGGAGGGGTTGAAGGGAGGGCTGGGCAAGGGTGAAAAATAAGAACCAAGAGAGAAAATGTAAAGGTGCAAATTTCCAATGATGAATGTCATTATATTGTATACCTAAAATGTACAATGATTAGAATGAATAATCGATAATGCAAAATAGGAAGAAAAGGTCCAAAGGGGTAGGGGCAGGGGAAAGGAAAGAAGGGAAAAGAAAAATGATGAGAAATGGAAAAAATGGAAATAAAGTCTTTGTAAATAGGGAAGGGTGGAGGGCGTGAAGGGAGGGCTAGGAATGGGGAAAAAATAAGAACCAAGATGCATTATGTAAAGGTACAGTTCCCAATGAGAAATGTAATTGTGTTGTATACCTACAATGTACCAATAAAAGAATTTAATACAAAAAAAAAAGAAAGAGAAGGGTTGTCATAATTGAAGGGGAGCTTGGAGTGATGGGATTTGAAGTTGGAGGAGCCAATGGGCAAGGAATGTTGGCAGTCTTTAAAAGCTGGAAAAGGCAAGCAGATGTGTTCTCTCCCGGAGCCTTCAAGAGGAACACAGCCCTGCTGATGCCTCGATTTTAGCCAAATGAAGGCTATTTCACATTTCTGACCTCCACAACTACAAGATAATAAATTCCTTTTGTTTCAAGCCTTGAAATGTATGGCACATTGTTTCAGCTGTAATAGCAGCTAATGAAGATACTCATTAAATTCAGCACAGAATTTTACTGTAGCCTTAGGAACAAGAGGGAGAGAAGTAGACTATGTATGACAGGTAAGTGGCATTACCTCTGTAGAAATGTACACAAATATGAATGGAGTAATTTCACATGAGTAGGGAATGTTACTGACATTCTAGCTTGGCCTTGACTCTTTCATCAGTTTCTCTGAAGACACAGAAAGTACTGAGCTCATATGGATCTCAAGGGAATTATGCTGCATGAAAAATGTTAATGCCAAATGGTTATATACTGGGTGATTACATTTATATACCATTCGTTTTAGAGGTAAGTTTTGCATAACATAAAATTAGCCTTTTAAGGGTGTATTTCAGTGGCATTTAGGACATTCCCAATGTTGCACAAATACCACTTATATAAAATTCCAAATAAATTTCATCAACTCTAAAGAAAACCTGCATTCATTAAGCACTCATTCCCCACTAAGCCCTTCCTCTGGGCTCTGGTAAACGCCTATCTGCTTTCTGTCACTATGGATTTACCAACTCTGGATACGTTACATAAATCAAAAGCATACAACCCATGTCCCTTTCTGATTAATTTCTTTCACTTAGCATAATATTTTCAAGATTCACCCACAGTGTAGCATGTATCAGTACTTCACTACTTTTTATGGCTGAATCATGTTCCATTGTATATGCACCACATTTTGTTTATTCACCTATTCACTGATGGACATTTGAGTGTTCTTCCACTTTTTGGCTCCTGTGAATAGTGTTGCTATGAACATTTGTGTACTAATTTTTATTTTTATATCAGTTTTAAAATCTCTCGGGTACATACACAGAAGTGAAATTGTTGTGGTTATTGCATATTTAACTTGAAGAACTACCTATCAAATGTTTTCCAGGGCAGCTACATCATTTTACATTCTCATCAATTTCTCAACATCCCTACCAAGAGGTATTGCTTTGCATTTTGTACTTTCACTGGAAAAAGGTTCAGGCTAGTGAGTATGTAATGATATCTCTTTGTGTCTTCAATTTACCTTTCCCTAGTGACTAAAGATGACCACCTTTTCATGTGGTTGTCATTTAGATATCTTCCTTGGAGAAATGACAATTCAAGCCCTTTGCCCATCTTTAATTGCTCTTTTTAATTTGCAAGGGGTTTTTATATATTCCAGGCACCAGAAATTTATCAGACACAGTTTTCAAATATTTTCTCCAATTGTAGATATTGTCTTTTCCCTGTCTTGCTTTTTTGTTTGTTTTGCAGCACTGGGGATTGAGTCCAGGCCTTTCCTACTGAGCAACATTCCCAGCCCTTTTTTGTTTTATTTTTTTTATTTTGAGACAAGACTGAGATCTTCATGCCTTAGACTCCCTGAGCGTTGTAATAACTGTACTCCTAATAAATTTTGATGAAAAAAATTTTTAAATATTTTGATACAGTTTAATTTATATTTTGTTTATTTGTTTGTTTGTTTGTTTGTTTGAGACAGGGTTTTGCTATATAGTTCAGGCTGGCTTTGAACTCACTATGTAGCCCAGGCTGCCCTCGAACTCGCTGTGATCTTCCTGCCTCAGTTTCCCAAGTGTTGATATTAGAGACGTGCACCACCATGTCCAGCTAGTCCTGCACTATTTATGGATGAGAAGTTTTGGAATACTGATCTAAAATATCCCCCAAAGTCTCATGTATTCAGAGGTGGAGCCTGGAAGGATATATTCTTATTCCCTGACTCCATTTTCTCTCTGCTTCCTGGTTGCCATGGGTTGAATGGCTCTCCTCTGCTTTGCCCTTCCACCATGCTGTTTCTGCCTTTCAGCCAGTCACGGACTGAAGCCAATTAGGAGCCAAAATAAACCTCTTCTCCCTCAAAATTTAGGTGTTGGGTATTTTGTCCCAGTAACAAGAAAGTGACTAATACATAGTTTCCATGTCTTTACTTAGTATAAATCTCTTCAGATTTGTTATTTTTTAGTTTGTTTTCATTGTTTGAACCTTTCTGGGAATTTACTCATTTTAGCCCAGTTTTCTAATTTGTTAGTTTACAACTGTTAATAGTATTCCCTTATAATAATTTTTAATACTGTACGTCAATAGTAATGTCCACTTTTATTTCTAATTTTAGCAATTTGTGTCTCCTTTTTTCATCTAGTAAAATTTGTCAATTTTGTTAAAGACTCTGGTCTTGTTGATTTCTCTATAGTTTTTCTATTTTCTTTTTTAAATTTATATATTTATTGGTACATTTTAGGTATACAATTCATTTACATTTATCATTGGGTGCTTGTACCTGTACATGATGTATCTTGGTTCTTATTTTCCCCCCATTACCTGTGCACCCTTCACCCCTCCACCCTTCCCTATTTACAAAGACTTTGTTTCCATTTTTTTTTCTTTCTCATAATTTTTCCTTTCCCTTCTTCCCTTTCCCCTTCCCCTCCCACCACCCCCAAACCCTTGGACCTTTTCCTATTTCAAATTATCAATTATTCATTTTAATCATTTTCATCCTTATTTTACGTATCTGCCTTCCAGTTTGGGGTTTTAGTTTAATCCTCTATTTCTAGTCCCTTAAGTTGTAAAATTAGGTTATTGATTTGAAATTAGTTTTCCTTTTAAATATAGGCATTTGTAGGTGTAGAATTCCTACTAATCCCTGCTTTCCTTGCATCCTATAAGTCTTGGAACATTTTAGTTTCATATCCGTTTGTTTAAAAATATTTCCCAATTGTAATTATATTTTTTTTCAGGCATTGCTTCTTCAATAATATGTTGTACATTGATTTCTACATATTTATGAACTTTCCAGTTTTCCCCATGTTTTTGATCTCTAGTTTAAATTCATTATTGTTGGAGAAGATGCTTAGAATGATTTAAATCTCTTTAAATGTGATAGGGCTAACTTTGTGGCCTAACATAGTTTCTGTCCTGGAAAATGTTTTATCTGCATTTGAGAGTAGTATATTTTCTACTGTTTCTGGATGTTCTGCATGTATTTCTTAGACCTAGTTGATTTATTGTGCTGTTCCGATACTCTAAATTCTTACTGATCTTTTAATTGTCCTGTCCATTATGGAGAGCTGAATATTTAATTCCCTAGCTATTATTGTGGAATCATGTCTCCTTTAAATTTAAAAATTTTTGTTCAACATTTTAGCCTCTGTTTTTAGGTGAGTGTATGTTTATAGTTTTTGTATATTCTTAATAAATTGACATTTTAATTAATAGGGACTGCTCCTTTTTTTTTCTTGTAGAATTTATTTAGTGTATTTTGCTTGATGTTAATACAGCCACTCCAGTTCATTTTTGGTTACTATTTACATGGAATATCTTTTCCATTCTTTTTTATTCCACCTATTTTTCTCTGGATTTAAAATGAGACTCTTGCAGAGAGAATACTGTTAATTTATTTTTATGATCACAAAGAGGCCAAATTTTTCCATGGATACTCAATCTCCTCATGCATTAGTGCACAAATTATGAGTGAATCAACAATTATACTAATGATACACTCATGAACATTTACATAAAACTACTGCTGTAGATTTTGGTGCATTTTGCGCAGCTACTTTAGTAAATAGGATGAACCAGCTCAGCTACTGTAACTCAGGAGAATAAGCTTTCAAAACAGCATGTATGTCATCTCACAGAATGCTTAGTATGTCAAACCTGGGAGAATCGGTAAGCTAAGTGACACAAAGCGGCCTTTAAAAGAAAAGTTAATGATAAAAATCTTAGGTTAAAATCTTGTTTAAAAATTTTAATGACTGGACTTCGGAACCAGGAAGTGTACACATACTGAAAATTTTAAGAAAAGAGCCTCATGCTCTGCTTCGCAATTACTACTACACTCCAAAGAAGGTATTCTCAGCTGCTTCAATAGCTTCTCTGTTAGTGTAAATCATTGCTTCAAAATTCTAAAGAAATATGAGGGCAATTCAGATAAAAGGGTTTTAAAATAAGATTTTCCTCTTCAAAATAAAAATAATATGATCTTCATCAAATTACAAAGAAACTATCAAATGTTGAAGAAGCCAGAATGTTAAAAATGGTAAAAACCAAGACCACCCCTTACCTTCACTGCCTGGGAGTGGAGTACATGTGTCACCTACGTGGATGGAGAAGTGTAGGTACAGTGCTAGGTCTCCTCTTGCTTGCAGGGTGGTGTAAATAAAAGTCCATTGGCTTCCCTGGGGTTTCATCTCCTCACACACAGAACTGAGGCAGCTGGATGGGCTGCATGGCTTTTAAGAGACCTTCCAAATAAAAAGGAGGTCTCTGACTCACCTTGAGATCCAATCTTTGAGACTTGTAGAACAGCAAAAGAAGTGAGTTAAAAAATAAGGAGAGGAAATCGTTCTCATCTTTCGATACCATCACTCAGAACTGCTCTGTGCTACATTTCAAGGGAATCTTTACCTGGCACCATTGAAGGGTACACAAATGAAGCATCTGACAATGAAGTTTTTGGAAAAAAATGATGCAAGAAGATTATGCCAAGCAAGGTATAGTTGTGCATACTTATAATCCCAGTGACTCCAGTTGCTGAGGCAGGAGTTCAAAGCCAGCCTGGGCAACTTAAGAAGACTCTCTTCCAAAAAAGAAGAAAAAAATGCCATGTCAAATTTAGGTAGAAAAACCAATATGCCACAAAGTTACTATCACCAGCCAGGATTTCTGCCTCTGAATTTTTGAAGCCACCAATTTTGGAAAATGCCAAGAGAGATGCCATCCAACAGTAATCTAATGAATGGACACCAATTCACTCATTTTCTGAACTCCTCCTAGAAGGACAATTTTTATGAAACTGGTTCTAACAAAGTATGCAAGAGTTAAGTGCACGGCAGAATTCTTTTTCTTTATAGAACAATGATCAAAAGAGGGTTATGGTTTCTCATTTTCTGCCCCTTATGGAAAATCAAATATCATTTCTTCTGGAATCTAATACACTTGCTTCATTTCAAAGTGGATCACTTTATTTTCCCCACCTGGTGGCCAGACATTATAAACTGTAGGCACATGACAGTCAGATTTCTTCAGTAAACTGCAAGGCTCCTATGAGCTTTCCTGGACTTCACAGCCAGAGGAGTCCCGAGGTTTCAAATATTAAAGCTCTCTCCACAGCCACAAGTTCCTTTGATGTTTGGGTTATTAAAGACAACTCACTGGCTAATTTGTCTTTAACATAGTCCATTTCTGTTCCTAAAAGTGCAAGCTGTATTTTCGTTTCTGTGAACATGCTGACTCCATCTTGAACAACTTCATCAGAATCTCCTTTTGTCTTCCAATATTCTAGAGTGTAGGAAAGGCCATTACAGGCCCTGGTATGGACACCAACTTTCAAACCTATCAGCTCAGGCTTCTCTTTAAGAAGTTTTATCTTGTTTACTGCAGAAGGTGTCAGGGTCAGGGTGGCTCGCATGGGCTACAGTTTCCTCTTGCTCAGAGCCTGAAAGTTGGCCCAGATTAAGGAAGCCAACATCTTTGTGGTCCCAGAGCCTGAATCTCCAAAGCTGGAAATCAGACGCCTCAGTCTTTCTCCATGGAGACCATGGGCTCAATGAGCCACAAACACAGGCAGAGACACTCCAGGCCCTGCCCAATGCTGCCTTCCCCATCACTGCCATTGGACGTAGATTACAGGTTTAAAACTTTCATTCTGAATATCTCTGCTTTCCTATTTTTAAAAATTTAGTTGACAAATAAGAATTATTTGTATATATTCAAGATATATGATTTGATATTGTACTGTTTACTACAAATTTAGGAACACATCCATCACTATCTAAAGTAATCAACTTTGTATTTGTGTGTGTGTGTGGTTAGGACACTTAAAAATCCATCTATTTACTTATCAAATTTCAAGTGAACAATACAGAATGATTAACTATAGTCACTTATCCATCTTTTGGCTGAAAGTTTGTATCCTTTGACTAACATCTCTCCACCAACTTTACCCCCAAGTCCCTGGCAACCACCATTATACTTTCTGCTTTACAAATTCATTTCTTAGATTCCACATAAAATGAGATCATACAATGTTTGTCTTTCTGTTTCTGGGTTATTTCACTTAGCATGATGTCATCCATGTTCATCCCTGTTGTCACAGATGGAAGAATTTCCTTCTTTTATGACTAACTCATTTTGCATTTTATGTACATCTACAGGTATTACATGCATACCATATTTTGTGTTTCCTTTCATACCTTAATAGACACTTCAGTTATTTCTATATGGTAGCTAATGTGAATAGTACTTCAATGAACATGGAGCGCACACACACACACACACACACACACACACATACATATATCAAGATACCAGTATCATTTCCTTTTGATATATACTCAGTAGTGGGATTGCTGGATCAGATCTTATGGTAGTTTGATTTTTCAGTTTTTGAGAAATTTCCATATTATTTCCCGTAATTACTGTACCAATTTAAATTCCCATGAACAGTGTGTAAGAGCTCCTTTTCTCCATACCTTTGCTAGCCCTTGTTATCCTGGGTCTTCTTTTGTAATAATCATCCTGACAAATACGTGGTGATATCTCATGGTGGTTTCAATTTGCATTTCCCTGATGATTAGTAATGTGGAACCCCTTTATATATGCCTATTGGCTGTTTGTATGTCTTTGTTGAAAAAGTATCTATTCAAGCTCTTTTCCCTTTCTTAATTCAGGTTATTTTTATCCATTTGTTTTATTTTTGCTATTGAGTTGTGTGAGTTCCTTACACAATTTGGATATTAATCCTTTGACATATGGTTTAAGATTATCTTTCACCTATTCCACTCTGTTGATCATTTCCCTTGTTATATAGATGCTTTCTAGTTTAATTAGTCCACTTTTTAATTTTTCTTTTGTTTCCAGTGCTTTTGATGTCACTTCCAAAAATTCATTGCCATGATCAATGTTCAGGAACTGTTTCCTTATGTTTCCTCTAAGAGTTTTAAGGTTTCCAACCTCACATTTAATCTTTTAATCCATTTAAAGTTTGTCCTTGTATATGGTAAAAGAGCCCGATTTCATTTTTTTGTGAATATCCAGTTTTGCCAACACCGTTTATTGAAAATAATGCCCTTTCCCCATTGTGTTCTTGTCAGAGATTAGTTGGCCCTGTATCTGTGGGTTTATTTCTCAGTTTACTACTGTCTTCCTTTGACCTGTGCCTTTGTTTAAAGAGTTCCATTTTTATACATTAACAAGAAACCAGCCCCCCAAAAGAAATTGAGAATGAGATTTCATTTATAATAGAATCAAAAAGAATAAAATGCATGGGAAGAAGTTTAACTGAGGAGTTGAAAGATCTGAACACTGTGACTGCAGATCATCTCAGTTCTGGGGCTTAGCCAGGCCACTTACCTCATTGCCTTAACTCTTGTTTCCTACTTGTACTGAGCATAGAAATCAGCTAGAAGTGAAACTACAGAATATTCTCAGATATTTTCTGAGTGTGTTCTGCCCATGTGCATGGCTTTTTGAATTTCCCTGTGTATGCAAGCGATTTTCAATATCCTAATTTCCCATAAAATTCACTTCCAAGATTTTCTCCCAGATTTGCAATATGTCTATTGTTTTGCCTCACCTAGGAGTCCTTGCCTCCATTGGTGGCAGGAGTTTCATCTTTCTTACAGTGTTTTAAAGGAATGCTCTCTGGGTAACCTCTTTTTTCCCCCTGAGAATTCTGAATCAGGCACAACAAAGGCAAGCACCTTGCTGCTGTCCTTCAGATAATTATAAGACAAGTCGAAACAGAGAAAAACAATGCTTTGAGAATAAGATTTGCTCTGCTTCCATCAGAATGGGGGACCAGGCTCCCACATTAACATCATCAGCTATCTTCTTCAAGATAGCTGTCAAGCCAGCGAAGGAGGGTGGTCAAGGGCAAGTCAAAACACCAAAAACCTTTCCAACCATTTTAAAGTTGGTTTGTTTTCAATTTCTTGGCTCATTTGATTTCCGTAAGCATTTGACTATTTTGCAAAGTTCAATCATAGTTGATTGGCACAGTTTTTGCTCGTTTCTTTTCCTGTTTCTTTGCTGAAATGACCTCCCTTAGCTACCTACTCTGCCATTTTCAGTGGGAAGCAAATCACTGGTTACTGAGGGATCGGGGAGGAAGTTGAGTAGGAGTGGTTTAAAAAAGGACAATATAAGGAATTATAGTGATTGTGAGCTATTTAGTGTGACTGTCATGTTGGATTTGAAAATATATATATATATATATAATATATCTGACAAAATTATAAAAACTAAATTTTTATACAGCTATACATACATGTGCCTAAAACTCACAAACTTTGAATGAGTGTCATACATAGTACCTACGTCTCTTTGTCAATTTCTTGGGTGTGATGTTGTATTATATTTATACAAATGTTACCATTATGAGAAACTGCAGGAAGGCTATATGGGTTCTCTCAATATTATTATTTGAAATGTCATGGCAAACTTGCAATTATCTCAAAACAAAAAGTAAAAAAAAAAAGGATTTATGGGATGGTGGAAGCATTTGATGCCAAATAAGATAATGTTTAATGTGAAAATATGCCAAAACTTGTAGTTCAGATTTTTTAAATTATTGTATAACCATGGGATAAAAGAAGTAAGACTTGCCAAGGGCTCATATAAAAAAATCAGAGGATTCAGTTCACTGCAATTTTATAATCTCTAAAGTTTCAACTCTTAAACTACTTTAGTACGGCTTACACTGAGTAGCACAGTATTATTCAGGATAATTTTGATCACTTATTGTGCTACAGTATTATATGAGACATCCACAAACTTTAATTTGTCCAGATAGAAGGTGTTTGTGAAAAGATCCAAGAACCATGTCATATTGGTTATTTTTGCTGTGTAACAAATTAACTCCAAAGCTTAGCAGGCTGAAAAGGTAAAGTTTTTTCATCTCAATCATTTCTATGGTTCAGTAATTTGAGATAAGCTTAGTTGGTTCATTCTTGCTTGGTGTTTCTTACAAGGTTGCAATCAAGATGACAGTCACAGTTGCAATGAAAGGAACATTTGATGGAGGCAGGGAGAATCCATTTCGAAGATGGCTCTCTCACAGGTTTCCATTTCTTGATGGACTTGGGCATGAGGCTTTAGCACCTAATCACCTGGATCTCTCCATACAGCTAATTGAGTGTCTGAAAACATGGCAACTGACTTTCCCCAGGGCAAGTGATCTAAGAGCGAGAACAGGGAAGAAATTTGTCACACATGATCACTTTTGCCACACTTGATTTGTTACTCCAACCTTCACTAAAATGGTGTGTGTGTGTGTGTGTGTTTGTGCAATCAACACTACTTCTGGAAAAGACTACTATTAAAGAATATGTGGACATATTTTAAAACCATGATACAAATTATACAAGGAAAGGCAGAAAGGAAATATCATGAATAGGAAAATGCCTAGGGAATTAAGGGTAAACCTAGGAATTGTCTTTAAAAAACAAAGTGTTACTCACCAAAGTGTGGTTCAGCATAGAGCTACTACAGCTGCCTTACAAGAGAATAGAAGCCATTTGTCTTTCTAGTCACTGTAGGTATTTGAACAGGGAATGAAAATCCACATGTCAGGGATGTCAGAAAGGGATTCTTACACAGGAGGAGAAGTTGGGCTTGATTAACATTGAAGTAGTTTTCAACTCTGAGATTCTGTGGCTCATATGACAAAATAATACATTGGTTATTTAATTGCATTCTTGTTTAGAAATGAAGGAATTCCCGTTATACTATTCCCTTCTAGAAAGAATGTGTAATATAAATCATGAAGCAAATGAGATTTGAGATAATAACTTTGACAATGACAAAATGTAATTAAGCTAGACCTTGGTTTATAAATTTTCATGTATTTATCTCATATGTATATATACATATATAATAGGTATTGTGTTATTCATGTATATACATAACATTCATTATATATAATATAATATGCACAATTACTCAATGTGTACTTGGAAAATTACTGTCTCTCTGTAAGGTTAAATATCATCTCTGGGTTTCAATTTTCTCAGTGTTTTAAAATGGAAATGCTCACATATCTAATTTATGGAATTTCCTTGAAAACTATTTGAGATAACTTATAAATTGTTTACTTCCATTCTTAGCACATTAAACTCTCAATAATCCATCTATATGCTTATTATTGATGGACATACTTTAGAGCCTTAATAATCCATGAATGACTTAGTTTTACTTAATATACAAATGTCTCATCTCTCCAAATCAAAATCCTCTTCATTTGAACTTTGCTTTTTCACCCACATCATCCTATTTATTGTCCTTATGTTGGACATCCTCTTTTCCTATTTAAAATTAAGCCAACTTGCCAACGGTGTATACCTTCCTAATTTGGCAAACCTAGTTTTTCAGAATCTGACTTCTACCTGCCATTCCAGGACCATTTCACAAAACTGGTCTTACATTTGACATTCCAACAACACAGAAATACTTTCAGTTCTCCATATACAGTTATACTAAATTTAGAAAATATAAATATAGGACACTTTGTTAATTTTAATTTCAGGTAAACAACTAATAATTTTAGAGTGTTTCATGTAGCACATTATTTCTTAGCAGTTTTAGTTCATGTTATCAAATTGCCCTGCAATTCACTTGCTAATTTTAAGATTCAATTTAATTACTATCTCCTATCGGACACCTTTCCTTCATACTCTCTGCCACCATTCCTAGTTGGATCAGATGATTCATATATAGTAATTGTTAGTTTTGTGTATTTCTGTATCAGCAAAATTCTTTGAGGATAGACACCATATCTAATTTGTCTCTGTATTCTTATTGTGTAGCATGCTAGACACAGTGTAGGCACCCAGGAAATACTTGATGTAGGAATGATTTTCTAATATTAATATTTATATTTTTACTTTATGCCCAACTAAAATAATTTTGTACCATTACACAAAAGAAAGTTAGAAAGAAACCTTTCCTAAGATAGACCCCAGACTCACACTTGATATGATAGTATATTTTCCTGTAGAGAATGAAAAATGAAAATAAATTGAATGGAAACAATTATTTCATTTTCATTTTTTTTTCTTAATGCTGTGAAACCTGCCTCTATATTGTGAATAGTCTGCAGCCATTTTGACCTCAAAACAATATTATGCTCTGGCTCATATTGTTTAATTTTTGACTTATGTACCCATATACCTTTAATCTCATATATTTTCCACTTTTCAAAGAGTTATGAGTAGGGGAGACAGATAGAAATTCCCATTAACAAACTAAAGTTGTTATGGTTTATATCTAGATGTCCCCCTCACCAAGCCTCACGCGCTCATTGGTAGGAATTTGGGGAGGTGATTGTATCATGGGGGTAGATAGTGAGCAGTGGATTAGTCCACTGATGCATTTATAGCTAAATGTGATTTAGGAGGTAAAATCTGGTTGGGGGGGTGGGTCACTGGGGATGTGGCCTGGCAGGGTCTATTTCCCTCCTCTCTTGATCTCTCTCTGCTTCCTGCTGCCATGCCACAAGCAAGCCTTCTCTGCCATGCCCCTCTGCCATGCTGCCCTGCCTTAGAGCCAGCTGAGACCATGGACTGAAACCTCTACAATCTGAACCATAATAAACCTTTCCTCCTTTAAAGCTGTAGGTGTCGGTTAAGTTATTGTGTCCCAGCCATGAGAAAGTAACTAAGACATACATACTCATACTAAGAATTTATTAGGTAAAAGGATTTTTGCCCATTGCTTACATTTTATTTTACTGAGGATAATTTTTTTATCTAGCACTTGAAAAAGAGTGCTTTTGAATATCCATTAAATTGTGAGTCAGCTGCAAATTTGTTATTTGATGCTATGCTCAGGAGAAGACAGGGAAACCCATTAATCAGTAAGCAGGGGTTAGTCAGATGGAGAATGGAAATAATGGAATGAAATTTCCACTGCTAGCTTGTCCCATTTTCAAAACACACTCTTCTGTACTTCATTAAATTATGCAAACATCTTAAAAATGTAATATTTTCCAGTTTTAATAATAGAGGTTGGAGCAAAATATGCATTCCAGTGGTGGTGAACCTATGGCATGCATGTTATTGTGTTTTTCTTTTAAGAAGAAAGATGTTAATGTATGAGTTGTTTTTTATAAGCTGAGAAACCTCGGTATTGCAGTGTTGGCACTTTGCAATACATAAGTGGGTTTTGGTTTGCAGTTTGGCACTTGTTCACTAAAAAGTTTGCCATCTTTGCATTATACTGTATTCAAAGCATCTGGCTACTAGATCTGGCTCAGGAGTAAATACTTTCCAGTGGAAAGGTCCTAAGTTTCATAGATTGCCAAGTATTGTGGGTGAGTCTTGAGGGTGAATTTATTAGTTTGCCAGGCCTACTGAAACAAAGTACCACAAACTAGGAGTCATAAAACAACAAAAAATGATTGTCTAAATTCTGGATGCAAGAAGTTCAAAATCATGATTTTAGCAATATAGGTTTGTATCAGGTTTCTGGAGGAGAATTTATTCCATGTCTCTCTTTTGCAGATGGGCAGCAACCACTGTCATTCTTGGCTTTGTAAATTCTAATCTCCAACCCTCTGTGCACACGACATTTTTCCTGTGTCTGTTACATCACGGTCTTATTGGATTCGAGCCTACCTCAAAGATTTGATTATTATCTGTAAAGAAGCTATTTCCCAATAAAGTCACTTCCCCATGTAGAGGATGTTAGCACTTTATCATATCTTTTTGGGGGGAGGGGCACAATTCAACATAGAATAATCACAATTCAACCTAGAACAATCTGACTCCTATGTACAGAATATTTTAATTACATTTTAATATCCCCCAAAGCTCTAGCCTAGTTCAACTTTAAATTAAAAAAAATCAACTAATATAACCCCCCAATTCCCAAACTTCATCATCCAAATCATTTAAGTACATTATGAGTGAGACTTCTAGTTTGGTCAACCCTGAAACAAAATTTCTCTCCATTGATGGAACTGTGAAACCCAGGAAGGAAAGTATCTACTTCAAAGATGGGGGCAGGGGACAGATATAAGTTGCACATCCTACTCCAAAAAGAAGAAATTGGCAGGGAAATAAGTGTTGCCAGTATAGAGGAAATTCACAACATAGCAGGGGAAATTCTGTTGGGTCCCAAGACCTGCCAATACTGTAATTCTCTATGCCCTGTTCTCGGGGCCCCCTGTTAGCCTCTCCCCCTCACCCCAGGCTGTGTCCTCACCATCTGAAAACAGAAAGATGGCAGCCCAGCCCTCCAGGCTTGTGTTCTCTTTGGTCTTTGCATGCTTATCTCTGCCCTGGAAGTCATTCTTTCTTTTTTCATTCTGTCCTATTTCCATCCGATTCTAGCCAAAGGGGTAAAATTCTTATAAATCTTTTGTTCTTTTGTGGATGTCAAGGGACTCCATGCTATTAGAGATATTTGGTGCTCCATGATGTGTAGATAACTTACTTCAATCTCTGGCTCCATCTTCATGTGTCATTCATGTGTCTGTGTCTCACATTGCCTTCCTTCTTTTTGTAAGGGATTATATTGGATTCATGTTCACTGTAATGTCTTATTATGTCTGTGAATATTTTATTCACAGGTACCAAGAGTTAGAACTGCAAAATATCTTTTAAAGGGACCTAATTCACCTCATAACAGGAAGAAATCTATTGACTCCTTAAAATTATGGACAAAATTAAGTGTTTTACCATATATGAAGAGGATTTTTTTTCATAAAAGTTGCTATTTTCTAAACTTTCATCAGATTTTGAAAGGGATCCACATGGAAAAATATTCAGATGAGTGCTATTGATAAAGTTCTCAAAATTTTTTTAAATGTTATTATTAATATGTGCTTATGATACATAATTATATTCATCTTAGAGAATTTATACGCATGTATAAATATATGTATATACCATATCTTGATCAGTTTTGCTTCCCTTTTTTCTCCCCTTCCCCCTCCCTCCATCACCCTATCACACTATCAAGTCTACCACCCTGTTTTGCACCATTGCTCTGATTTTACTCTTTAAATTACTTGCATTTCAGGTTTCTCACATAAAAGGAACCATGTGATATTTAACCTTCTGTGTCTGATTCATTTCACTTAGCATTATAATCTCAAGATCCATCCATTTTTCTACAAATTTCTCAAATTTATCTTTCTTTATGGCTGAGTACTACTCCATTCTGATTATACACCATATTTTCTTTAACTTTTCATTTGTTGATGGGCATATAGGCTACTTCCATAATTTTGCTATTGTGATTTGTGCTGCTATAAACATGGGTATGTATGTATCACTGTAATATGATGACTTTGGAGAAGATACCGAGAAGGGGAATAGCTGGGTGGAATAGAATTTCTAGTTTTAGTTTTTTGAGGCATCTCCATACTGATTTCCATAGTGGTTGTACTAGTTTACATTCCGACCAACAATGTAACAGTTGCTGTTGCTTCGCTCCCACCAATGCCAGCATTTGTTATTTTTTGGGTTCTTGATAATAGCCATTCTTACTAGGGTAAATGGAACCTCAGAGTGGCTTAGATTTGCCTTTCTCTAATGGTCAATGATGCTGAACACTTTTTCATGTACTCATTAGCCATTTATACTTCTTTTTTGGTGAAGTGTCTGTTCTTTAACAGCTGCCTTGTGATTTCAAGATGGCTGTGTTATATACCAACAGCCATGATTCAGGTGTCTCTCCAATGCAAAGAACCAAGTAGGGAAAATGAATTCCCTACCAAATTGCTTTAACTGCAAGGCTGTCTCTTCTCCCACTCATAGCAGTATATTACCCTTATGACTTTATGTACCTAATCAAAAGAATATCCTAACTCACTGCCTATATAATATGGCTTTTGTAATACTTAACTCTATTTGAAAAATAACAAATCTCATTAAAATTGTAAGATTTTTGCAGAATCAAATGTATTGTTGTTTGCTGAGCCCATTCCAACCTGATCTCACTTGCCTTTTAACTGATACACGTTGGAAAACAATTGAGTCACCACCACAGTATTTGTAAGTTCCAAGAGATTTGTTGAAATAAATGTTTTACTTTATAAGATCATGAAAGCTTTAAATATACAGAGCAACCAGACTTTTAGGTATATAGTCAAAAGTAATTAGGCATAGATTTATAAGATTCTGATTTCATACTAATTATGTCTCATGGCAATAAAATTTTAATTTATATGAAGCTAAATAGCAATTATTTATAGTTTAAACAGCATATATTAAATGCAAATATATTTTCCACTAACGAGTTTTAGCTCAATTTGAGTGATTTAACTGACTTGGCCAACACAATGGTTAAACTAGTCATTCCTGTAGATAGTTAAAGTATTTGTTAATTAGGATTGCAGATGAAGCTAGAGTGAATTTGCTAGTACATTTAAATTGGGATTTAAATTTAAAGTGACATGAAAACTTAGAAAATGACCCTTCTTTCTTAGAAATTCAGTACATATAACAGCAATATATGACATAGTTGGCAAGAATGAGTAGCAAGAAAATTCCTACTTACCTATCCTCTTCCTGTCTCCAATCTATTCTGCCCTTCAAGATTGATTTTTCTCAAACATAGCTCTGGTTATGTCAGTGTACAGTATTTCTCAGAAATCATCACTGATTATCATTGATCAACATATTAGTTGCAGTGCCTCACTCTGACATTTTAAAGCACCTTAATTATTTTTTGTTCTATCTGCAAGGTCCACAGATATTTGGAAGTTACCTGATATAGTTTTACTAACCCACGCTTAAAAATTGTTGGAGGGAAATTATCAAATATTTTGAAATGAATGAAATTCTAACTACCACATATTAGAGTTTGTGGAATTCAGCCAACATAGGACTTCATGAGAATTTTATGTCATTAAATGTTTATATTAGAAAAAAGTCTCAATTCAAATTATATCAGCTTCTGCCTAACAAATAATAAAAAAAAAATTATACTCAGTGCAAAGCAGAAATATAATAATAATAACAATATAGGTAGGAGCAGAGATTAATGTAATTCAAATTACAAATATAATAATTAATATCAATGGAACAAAAACTATTTCTTTGAATAAAATCAGAAAAGCTGAGTCAACCAAGAAAAATACTCGAAAGATTAATGCTGGTCAAATATTCAGTGTTGTTGGGTAAAATAGGCATTGGCAAAGATTTGATGATATTAATTCTTTTATATCTTTTCTTGGAAAACATGATCCTATAATGAAAAATGAAAAAAGTGTCATAATTCCTTTGCAAATAATGTGTACATAATTTACAACTAAATACCTATAGAAATAACTTTGGGTAAAAACTATTTGATAAAACTCAGGGGCTGATGGGTTTCAGAAAGAGTTCCATGATCCAAAAAATAAAGAAAGAATGCCCACATGATGAAGAAGACTGTGTTTATTCTTAAAAAAAAAAAAGGACTAGAGTACAGTGATAAGTAAATCTTAAAGCACGAAAATGATATGAATCATATCAGTGGCCATTAATGGTTTCATTGGAACAATGTGTGCAAGGAAATATTAAAATCGGGGAATTGTTGAATTCAGAAGATGACTATGTGACGTATAGCTAACAATAGAATACATAATATATACAATAGAGAAGCACTAAACTCACAAATTGTAGCAGCTTTCTTTGTTGTTGTTGTTCTGGGTAGTGAACTTGGGACCTTGCACTTGCGAGGTAGGCGGCAGACCCACTGAGCTAAATCCCCGGCCCCTATAGCACTTTTAAAATGGTGTTTCATTTATGAAAGATAATCATGTGTTAGCTTAAGAAACTGTAATAATTTATGAAAGTAGCTAATTGGTCTTATGAAAACGTTGCATCTATCATTCATAGGAAAATCAAGGAATATTTAACTAAAAGTGCATTTTTCAAGCATAAGTTGAAATTAATGGTAATAATGATTGAAGAATAAATTTTTAAATATCAATATTTTTGCAATGAGGTTTCATAAAAACATATAAAGCAACCTTTGTAATGATAAATGTGATTATTATAATCCTAATATTGCCTATATACTGTACTTCATATAAATATTGGATTTAATCATGTCATGAAGAATGTGGTTTAGATATAATTCACCCTTTCAAAATATAACTTAATACATTTTACGAAGTGAGGATATTAAAAAGAAGATGCTTTCTTATCTGTGCAGCATCATGTTTGAAACTGTGGGGGACGTTGGATGACTAAGCATAGCCTACTAATTGGATTGCATTTTTTCTTTTTAGTTAAACAAGGAAAAAACATGCCAGAGGCCAAGTAGAATCCAGCAAGAGATAAATCAATATTGCAAACATAATCTACAGAACATGTTTTTATTTTCGTAGTCTAAATCATATTTTAAAGTACTTATAATCTTATAAAGATAGTTTATATGTGTTCATAAATGTTGGAAAAATTTAAAACCACAAATAAGGAATAAAAGAAATCATTCGTATTTCAATCAGCAAAGGAAAGTATTGTTGCTCTTTGGCTCTATATTCTCCAGGTTATATATAAATATGAATATAAATATGTGTCCCACAGTCCTTTCATCCTGATTTTGATTTGAGTAAGATTGAAATTTGGGGATGTTTGTCATGCTGAGATACTGTAGGTTTTACATTTAGATTATAAGACTTCTACTTTTGGCCCCAACGTAGCACAAGAAATGAAATTTTCACTCCTACCTTATACATATACTGAAAGTTCCAGATGGAAAATCTATGAAACAACAATTTTCAATTTATTTGACATCAGACAATGAGGAGCAGTGATTTTTGAGAAATAGCAAACAAATGACATGTACTCTACAATTGTCTCAGCTCACTGCCTAGAGACATAGGGCAAGCCACAGTGCACAGAGGGGAAACTGACAATATCCTTGAATTGAAAATATGGAGATGGGAGCTAGAGAGGCCAATGTAGGTAGAATTTGCAAGACAGTACACCTGAGAGGAGAGAATCGCACAGGTAGGAAACTCTTGAGCTTACACAAGGCTGAAAATAATTCTTTCTATCAATCAAGATGGAAATCCGCATAATTCATGGGGCATTAGCTAGAGTATTCTGAAGAATTTTGCCTTAGTAATGAGGCAATAGTAGCTATAGACTCAGCACTTCTGTAATCTTACCCAACTAAATTTGAAAGTAAAATCTGAAAGGATCATACTATCTACAAGTAACTTAACTATGTCCCAGAAGAAAGCTTGAGGATGTTTACTTATAGTGTTAAAAATATCCAGCACTCAACAAGGTAATATTAACAGTGTCTGACATGCGATCAAAATTGCCAGGCATGCAAAGAAGAGTGAAATTAGGATTGCTACTACAGAGTAAAAGCAGTTGATCGAAACTGACACAGATGATAGAGTTAGTAGGCAAGGATATTAAAACAGTTATTATAACTGTTTCACATGTTCAAGAAGAGGTTGTTAAATGTGTAAAATGCAGACATTGAAGATATAATAAAAGGCCTAAATAAACTTTGAGATAAAATTACAATATGTAAGTAAAAATTATACTAGTTTGGATTAATGGCTGATTAAACATTGCAAAAGAAACCCTGACAGCCAAACTGGAATTCAATGTATTGGACTGAATGGAGTGCACATAGACATCTGTGTAGTAGTGTGATGGAGTGCGTGTGTGAGGAAGGGTCTTCTGCAGGAAACATAGTTGCTTGTTGTTCCTTTTTGTAGCACCTAGAATTGTACTTGCCCCCTTAGGGACAGCGGGTTCTGACAGAAACTTACTCTTGGCTAATAATCCTGCTCTCTCAACAAGAGCTGGGAACCTATATGAGTGCTTTCTCTTTTTAAATTGATCCCTGGATTAAGAATGTTTTGTGAGAGTTGGGTTACCAATTGTAACCTCCAGGCTAAATTAAGTATTTTGTCATTTTCTTGTGCTTTTCTTCAACATGTACTCAATAAGTATTTGCTGAATGAATGCATAAATGAATCAAAGTATCAGAGAATCACATTCCTAGATTCAAAATGTGGAATCTATCTCTGATGGTGTCAATATAGACACCTCGTCCCCAGGCCTAAACACTCTCTCAGCAGCATGACACGTGATGCTCCTTGATTTGTACCACCACCTCAAATCTCAATTTATCAAGTATTTGTCACAACTATGCAGGTGTTCCACCCATCCCTCCAGTGTCTGCAACATGGTAAGTCCTCTGTCCCCTGAGAATATCTGGGGGCAACATGAGTTAGCACTTATAGCCACAGGACAGTCACCCTTTACCCAAATAGTCACTGAGGTAATTAGTCTGAGCCCATTCCCGCTCCAATTCTTCCTCCTTGAGCTGGAAACTCCCTTTCACTTTTCATTGGTGTTCCTGCCTGTGTCAGCTGCTAGCCAGCAGTCACCTACCACACTCAATCACACAGTCCCAGTCTCTAGGCAGGAGATCAGCTATGAAGGAGAACATACCAGCCTCCAGGAGGCATCAAGATAGCCAGGGTGCTCTGGACCACTAGAGGGGTCAGGAAAGGTGGCTCACTCAGAATGATGCAGAAGACCCAACCATACTCTTCTTGACAAGACACAGGGACAAATCTAAGGCACAGTGTGGTATCTAGCATGCTGCTGGTGCACTCCTTCAATAAATCTGCCTACTCAGACCACACCAGCTGGTAATGATGATTCAGGGATTCCCCAAGCCTATTCACATAAGTTGTCCTATGCCACCACCCTCTCTACCCTGGTTCTCCACCTTCCATCCTTCTGGACCCTACTCCCTTGTACACTGAACTGTGGATTTAGAGTCCTGAGTGACAGCTAGCTTTGAGTGCACTGGATTGGATTCGTATGTGGTTTTGCTTAGGGACTCTGGCAATTGTCCTCTGAATCCTAGATGAGAGTATCCTGTCTGATTGATCAGGGTCCTGAATATTCTCAAAAAATCTTGCTTTTCCTTTTTGAGAAGAGGAAATGTTCTGTTGGTATTTCATAATTTTAAATGATGCCCAGTGGAATACCATTACTCTGGATATAACTGTATAAACACAGGTTTGTATGAGCAAGGGATTAAGCTAATTGTTTTGGCTTAACCTAATTAGGTAATGGGGAAGTACAAATTAAAACAATAGTGAGAATAGTTTTTCTCTTGTAATTTTTCCAAATTTAAAAGATTTATAGTATAAAATTGTTCTGAGAATGTAGGGTATTATTAACTTAAGAGAAAATAAATGCTGCAGACTTTTTGGAATATAATTCCAGTAATATTTATAAAAATTTAAAATATTCATACACTTTCCACTTTAAACCAATTTTCCACATTACAACATTTTTCTAATGAGAAAATATACATTTGCATAGTAATTCATGTTCAAAGATGTTGATTTGGTTTTTAAATATTACATATCAGATTATTAATTGTAGATACTCTGAGGGGGAGTGAACTTAGGAGAAACTTTGCAAAGATAAGTGAGAATTATGATTGATCTGTATTTTCAGTAATTTTTTTGCAGTTAAGTACATTTGCACAATTACTTTTGGAATGAAACTATCTCATAAACTGCAAAGCCTAGGACCTCTTTGGCTCATCGAAATATTTAAATTACTATAATATGAATCAGTATAAATATAAAATGTTTAATGCATACTAAAATGCAGCATTTTATAAATACAGAAGCTTTGTACTAGTCACCTAAGTAACTGCTAGCATATGCATCACACAAATCCTGAAATCTTAATGGCTTAATGCAGTCATTTATTTTTTGTGCACATAAATTCTGATTTGAGTGGCAGAGCCTTCTACTCTCAGGCCACGCAGGGATCCAGGCTGCTGCTATGTTTAGCTCTGTCATCTTGGCACAGGTCATCCAGGTCTGTTTCTAAATGGAAAAGGAAGTTTAGAAATGGCACCTTAGCTCCTGCCTAACTGCAGGGGAATAGCCCACGAAGGAGAGGAAGACAGGATGTGGATGTGTGCTTCTAGTCTTTTCCATAAGCCATCATATAGTAGGTGCTCAATTAAAAGCAACCATTATAACTTGTTATGACAATAACCACCTGACTTCTTGAAGGAGATTGTGAGAAAACAAAATTTCCCTTGAAATTCCCTAACTTTTCACATGCTTTCAAGAACAAGATCACATCTGTTATTTAATCGGTCCCGTAAATGTTAGCAGGGAGATCTACACTGCTCTTTGCAATAGATTGTGTGAGCTTATGAGGCTGAAAATTTTTCTCTATTTGATACATGAACAAAATCTTAAGTTATGAGTCCCTGTTACTCTTTACAAGACTGGCCATTCCTCAACACTTGTACATGTGCCGTTAGGTAAATTGCAAACCAAGATTTTCCTGCAGGACCAGAAACACGGACAGGAGGCAGCTGGGGGAATGGTTAACCATTGTGTTCTTTCCTCAGCAGAGCTGGAATTGTCCATCAGGAAACACTGCTCACCTCCTAAAAGAATTAGTGTTTTGGGAATTCAGCCTTGGTTGATTTTCTACAGAACTTTGCTCATCTACTGCTTGTGTGAGGCTTTGGTTTTCACCCAAGTATGCATACGCATTTGAATATGTGCTCAGTGGCCTGTTTCAAGTAATACACCTTATCCAAGTCCTACTGCAGATATCAATGTGATTTCAGAATCTAACTTTAGGCTTGTATTCAAGAACCAGCAAATTGTGTGCAAGTCAGACCCTATTCACAGATTCACAGCTCATTGGAAAATTAATTTGAGAGTGCATTGAAGAGGCTCAGAAGGGATGACCAGGCATGAAAACATTCTCCAAAGTGCAGTGTTCCATGGAATGGGTCCCTGCTATTACAGAAAAGGGGAGGATGCTCTAATCGTGGGAAGGAGGGGGGGGGGCAAAAGCGCAGCACCTGTGCAGAAATACCTCTCCAGAATCCTGGGACTCAGGCTGGAGGACCCTGGATGCCTCCACAGCTAATCTTCAGGTTGTGTTTCTCATGTCTCCTCTTTCTCTATGTCTGCTTTTATAGCTTGGCCTCAAGGTTCTTCTCCTTTTTATTTTCTGAGAAAAGAACAGAACTGAGAGATGGAAAGTCTGCCTCGGGCTGAGGGGAGTGGGGATGGTGTGGGCCTAAATGAATTCTGATCAGGAGTCAAAGTCCATCGAGAGAGAGAGAGAGAGAGAGAGAGAGAGAGAGAGATATCAAGGACATCTCAGAGAACATGCACTCTAGGATATGATTCAGCAAATGGGTCAGAAATGTATTTTGTAACTAAAACTCAGTAAAGTTCCCCTGGTTATAGACATATTATTTAACTTCTACGTGAGAGAATTTTCCCCAACAATACATAGCTCAAAGTTTCTAGAATCTAATTAAGAATTAATAACTTTGGTCCTTCCTAGCTTCTCTTCCATCCAAACCATTATTTTCATTCATTTCGCTTTCACCGAAATCTAACCCTTGCTTAGGGTTGGCCATACTGTAATCAAGACACCTATTTGTACAAGTCCTTTCAATGGAGTGGGCTCTGGCTCTCCCAGGCCAGGGAAAAGACTGCCAACCAAGAGGCTTCAGGGAGCACCACAGGAAAAGTATCATCATCTATTTCTCAGTCACGCCTTGTGGCTGATATACATATCACAGAGCACTTAGTCTGTGCACTGATTTCAACTATGCTGGATTTAGAGCCCAAGGAGACTCCTTTCTGGCTTAGTCATGATCCAAAACAACTGCTCAGAGCAGTTTTCCACTGGAATCTTTCCTTCCACTGTCAAGACACACTGACAGCCTGGTCTTTGCTACCACCCAGCTTAACATAAAGTTAATTCCCATAGAAGGAACTGGAAGTTCCCAAGCCCTCAGAAAGCTTTGGCTCAGGGCACTTACACTTGACTGCTGGCATCTGGAGTTCCACCTCCTCACTCCGTTTTTACTTCTTGCCCTTTATGTTTCAGAGGACATCTCATCACCTCCCTTTCTTATCTTAGACTCTCCACTGCTAACACAGTGCCTTCTGATGAGCAGATGCACAATTAATGTTTGGGGAATAAATGAGCCAGTAAGTCGAGACTCTTAAAATGTAGTAAGGTTTAATTTCTTAAGCATTCTTGAATAAGCCAAGCAAATGAGGTATATATCTTTAATTTTACAAAATGGCAGACTAAAAGGGATACAGAAATCCTAGGATGTATCAATTTTTACATTTTTCCTGCATTTATCGAACTCATCTATTACTGGGCTCTTTAACATTTCTAAGGAAATTTCTGTTCCAGTGCCATGTTATCTTGCTCTAGATCACAAAATAAGACAAGAGCTTTCTCTATTTACTTTTCAAAGCAGCAACACTCTTATTCTTAAACCTGAAAAACAGCAATAAATGTACAACCAATGTAACAAATGACTCTAAATTCTGAAAATAATAAACCTTGTAAGAGGAATTTTTTAAATACCAAAAAGAAAAAAATAACCTGAAATTTTCTCACTTCTAATAACCTTGACTGCCCTTTTCCAACACACAGTAAGTAATCTGGCTCAGAGTTTACTGAGGGCAGAAGCTGCTGTGCTTGGTGCTGGCCTGTGTACTGACCGTGGCAGTAGTACCATCCCTAGTAGCAGTGACAAGCTGGGCTTTCTCCTCTTCATCTCTCAAAGCTTCCCTATATAAGGACGGGAAGGCAGTGGGGCTACTGCCAATGGCCTTGGAGAAGAACTCCAGGATTTTCATTTTGGTGGTTTCAGCATGGGCTCTTGGACCCCACAGGAACTCATAGCGAGCAGGATCACTGTTGGGTATCTGCTGGTACTCCAGGTACTGTTCCTGCACCAATTCTTTAGTGAGGAGCTTCCTGGGATCCCCATAGATGAAATCCTTCTTGTCAGGATACACCCCGATCTTTTGAAACATCTCCCAGATCTTTTCCTCAGGGGCGCAGTTGCCCTCCATAAAGATCATACCCAGGACAAGTATCAGCAGGCCAGTCTTGGGTATGCCCTGGTCATTACTCAGCCTTCCGTCATAGGTGAGGTCGAGTGCTTTGACCAGCATGTAAGAGTGGCTAATGGGGTCCACTTTCTTCACATCAATGCCAAAGATCACCCTCATCCATTCACAGGCATTCCTGAAGATCTCAGGCAAGTCGTCTTTGTGCTCTTTGATGACACTCTTCAGCATGTCTGCCTCAGTAACAAGCTCTTTAGTTGTATACTTGACACTCAGGAACTTCACTAGCTCAATCACCTTCTTCTCTAGAATATTAGTGAGCAAGAACTCAGGGTATGAATGAGCCTGTGAGGTGCTCTGATCCTTCCCTTTTTGGCTGCTGGAACTTTTATTTGATTTGCTTGATGGAGTAGCTTTGATGGCAGTGGAGGAAGAGCACGGTTTCTGAAGACTCTCAGAAAGCCTTGGTGTTTTGGTAGCAGCAGGAGGCGCGTTGTCT
The DNA here is from genome assembly GCF_000247695.1 of Heterocephalus glaber. The sequence goes on from NW_004624808.1 coordinate 8,266,227, forward strand.
GGGGTGCCTGGCATCAGACTAGAGGAGGACACAGCTGTGGTATCTACCTCCTCAGTTGCAGGAACCTGGCCAGCCACCAGGGCCTGTGCCTCTCTTTCATCCTGAGACTGGTAGTGCTGATGTTTCTGGTTGTGAGGCATCGTAACTTGTGTTGGGGATAGCTAGCAAGAGCGTGGGCAGGAGAAGGGCGATGGAATCAACTGGCCTGGAATAGAGAGAAGAACATGAGAAACTTAACCTTATCAACTGGAGGAGGATGAGAGAAAGCGCTTCAGCGTACAGCCAGCCACCACAGTCTGAGGCTTCAAGGGCTGACAGTGAGGCAGTTGGGGTCAAGAGCTGTGGAGTCCTCTCTGTCCCAGGGTGGTAAGTTCCTTCAGACACATTCAGGGTGTTCATCTCACCATGGCTCGTGGTCTGAGGACACATGACTCATTTCAAGGCCTTCTCCCCCATTCCTGAACCCTCTATAAGAAGAACTGAGGTGCTCCCAGATTACAGACTGCAGGCACACCCTGAGACTGATGGGTGGGACTAAACTCTGTGAGGTCTCTACAGTTAAGAAGTGGATGGGCCCTCTCAAAGGTAGGAGTGTTTGGGACTAGGCTACTTAACTCAGATCTCACAGTCTTGAGGTGGTGTTATCTTGCCTTGGGAAGAGGGAAGTACAGGAAATGCTGCATGCCCCTTATGGGCAGAATGCAATGCACTCCTGAGGTAAGATAGCATCTGCTGAGGACAGTTGTTGATATACATGCATTTGAGTGTAGAGAAAATCTGGTTCCTCATTAACTTAATCCTTATCTACCCATTCTCTATAGTTGCTGTTCTATGAAACTCATGCTACCTCACCCCCTGCGCTTTTCCCTGGCTAATAAAAGTGGGTCAATCATGGAGTTTTATTCAGGTCTGTCTGCAAGAGGCAGGTCTCCTCCTGGTCCCCCTTTTATATCTTGAAAATTGTCTCTGTCTCTTTCTTTTTATTCCTTGTTGCTCCCCCCAAAAGGTAGCTGAGGGTCTGATTAGCCCTCAGTACAGGAGCAAGAAGGTGCTGAGCTCCATCTGTTCTTGTGCAGATGCCCCCTCCATCCTCAAACTGACTGCTGAAAAGATCTGAGAGTCCAGCTTTCTGAGACCACCAGAGAGGAGGACAGACACACTATATCTGACACCTGGCACCAGGGCCACTCAGGACAGGGGCCCCAGCTCTCCAAAGGCATGGGAGTCCCCTCACTTCTTATTCAGGGTCTTTACCTGGACTCCTAGCAGATACTGGATCTCCTCCATGGGATGACCAGATGTGGCTACTTCTGTGAAGTTATCTGCTTTGGCCAAGGCTGTCACCTCCCTGAGACCAATGAGACAAAAGTGAGGACATGCCACATACAGCAGACCTTGCCCAGGATCTTCTATGGCTGACAGTGAGGGCTCAAGTCAGTATGTCCTTAAGTGGTAAATATACTTAGTCTTCCCTCAGGCCCTTGCCTCCAAGCCCAGCAGAGCCTGGTATTCTTCTCCCTGGTGACCTGAATCTGTTCCTCTTAAACACACACAAACACACACACGCGCACGCGTGCCCTTCATCACTAATCACTACCAGGCCAGCTGGAAATGAAGGGAGACTCTCACAGAGAACTACCTGGGGCTTGCCAGGGCTAACAATAAGGGTGCAGCAAGTTTCTTATGGGGTCTCCCTGCACTGCATTGTCTGGTCTAAGAGTTACCCGCAATCCTCTTGAAGGTACTCATATTTACTCTGGATGGGGCCTGCATTCTTTCCCTTGTGCTACTCTTAGGATGCATTCTTCAGGCCAAGACCTCCATCTTCCAGATGGCAGATGAGAAACAGAGATAAGTGAGGAGGTTTTCAGGAGGTGCTGGTGCTTAACAAAGTCCTATCCTGGATCCCCAAGAGCTGATAACAGGAGCAGGACAGAGCTGGAGCTGCTTTGCTTCCTATTGGAGGTCCTCTCCCAGAGTCCTCACCTTGATTCCTGGCAGAGATAAGGCTCTTCCTTCTGTTGGCCTGTGACTGTACCCCTTGGAAAGAGGCCCTAAATTCACTAAGACCATCAAGAAAAGAAGTGAGGTGGAGCCTCAGACCAACAGGTATACCAGGGCCTTGGTTTGAATAAAGTCTACCAGGGCTCACTGCCAGGGCAAGACTTGTCTGAGCTCTGACTGGGGGTATGCAACCTTTCCTTTTTCGCTGGCTTGAGAGTGCTTCCCTTAGCCCAAGGTCTCTATCTCCCAGAGACTTCAGACAAAGTAGTGAGTGGGACTGAGGAGGTACCATTGCCTTACAACTGTGTCTGGGACTCTCAGCAAAAAGAGCAATTTTCTATGGTTCTCTGAGCCCAACCTAAGAGTCTTTATGCCTGGCAGGGCTTGGGACTCCTCCCCTAATTGGCACAGGCCTGGCCTTTCTGAAAGCATACCCTAGGGTCCCCAGAGTTGACAGCAGGAATAAGGGTGAATTTCTATGGAGGTTCTTTTGGGTTTTCTGGTGGGGTACCCTCAGTCCTCCGCAAGTTCTTCGTATTTTCTGCTGACAGGACTTGAACTGTACTCTTTCTGCGGAACTGAGAATGCAGCTCTCAAGCCAACATTCCCACCTTTCTGAGACACCAACAGGGAAGTACGGAGGACTAGGGAGCCTGTCTCTGCTTGACTGCCCTGAAAGGAAAGTGGCAGGGGTGGAGGGGTGCGGGGGTGAGGTTGAAGAGGGGGTGGGTGCGGGGGAGGGCTGACAATAGGAGTGGGTTTCAATGACCTACGTTCTGTCTGCTAGAGGTCCCGTTGGCGTTCTCACCTCACCTACCTGTCTCCCTCTGCCTGGGACTTCCACTTCTGAGGACCCCAGTGGAGCCCCTTCAGAAAAAGCAGCGCCTCCCATTCCAAAATGGAAGTCAGGACCTCCCACATCCGGGGAACCTTGGCTCCTCCCTGACAACCTTCATTTTAATGTCTGATATTGCCGGGACACTGGCCTCTGCTGAGTGGAGTCCAGCTTCCTCAGAAAAGCCTCTCTACCATCACACTCTAAAAGTAGATGTCAGGAAACACATCCCCCTACTCCTGTTGGCGTTCCCAAGTTGTCAGAATGAGTAAGGTGGGACTTATCCCCGACCCCAACCCCGCCACTCTTCCAAGCCCTACTCGATGTGGTTAAAAGTACCCCCCACATTCCTTAAAACTGTTGGGCCTGGTACTCCTCTCTCTGGTAACTATAGTCTACATCCCTCACCTCCCTCAGACTCCGTGGTCAGAAGTCCGGAAATCGCAAAAGCAGTGTCCCTGCCCGGAGCCTCCCAGTGTCAACGGACAAGGTGGGGTAGGACTAGTGCCCCCTATATCTTCATCTTAATGTTTGACACTGCCTGGCACACGACCTCTGTAGACCCAAGTGGAGTCCCTTCAGAAAAAAAAAAAATCACTCTGATTCCAAGATCAATGTTTGCGTACATCACATCCGGGAACCCTGTCTCGAGTGACTCAGGGATAAAAACAGGGGAAGAGTGGTCAAGAAGAGAGCCTCTTAGTCCACCTTGAATCCTAACAGTGCCACGAACTCCTCCGATTTGCTAGCTAAGTCCAACCCTTTCATTGGAAGTGCCACCTTCTTCCTGCGGAAGTTAGTATACACTACACCCGGAGACTCTGCCTGGGGTTTCTCAGGCCTGACAGCAGGGGAAGTACTCCACAGGTTCTGTTCAACTAGGGGTAGGAAAATGTCTCAGTCATAGCTCACTTTCTCACCTTGATTTCCTGCACTACCTGGATCCCCTCCCTCAGTGGATCTGAGACCACACCGCTAAGATCAATCCCCTCACTGCAGTAAGACCACCTCACCTGCACTAAGACTATCAATATGGGAGTGAGGTGCCGCCTCAACCTGAGAGGCCTGTATGAGTGTTGACCAGACCTGACAGGAATGGCTGGGTAGATTTCTGTGGGATTTCCTCTGTATTCTAGGTTCTCAAAATATTCGTATTTTCTCCTGACTGGGCTTGCAGTCCTTCCTTGACAAGCATCCCTTTTTTCCTGATGCACCCTCCACGGGACAATGGAGGATGATGGTGGCACTTGTTCCAGACAACCTGCCCCAACTGCCTTAGCTAACAATAGAATTGACTGCCTGCCTGCCTCCTCCCTCCCTCCCTTCCTTCTTACAAGGACTGCCCCAGGGCTTTCCACTGAGCTACACTCCCAGATCTATTTATTTTTTACTTTAAGACAAGGCCTCAGTAATTTGCTAAATTGCCCAGGCTGAACTGTCTTGTGATCATACTGCCTCAGCCTCTCAACTGTTGGCGCTAGGACACTATGCTGCCTGCTAGGATTGCGTTTCTGTGGGGGCTTCCTCTGGTAATAAAGGGCTAAAAATGGTTCTTTTTGCTGACCTAAGTCCCACATCCTAAGGCGAAGGCTTTCACTTGCTTGAACCCTACCCCCATTTCTGGTAGAAATCAGATTTATGTGACCTCTGATTTATTTCTTAGGTATCTAGTATTTTTGCTATCAAATGTTTTTATTTTTATATTTTAGTTTCAATTTATAGTGTGTAGAAATTAAATTGATTATAGTATATTAATATTACTTGTAGTAATGTGACTGAACTGTCTTTACCTAGAAATTGTAAGTTCTCTAAGTTTTCTATGTAGATAAACTTTTCTGAGATTAATATCTGTCCTGTCTGATTTTTTTTACAAATCTAACACAATTTGTTTCTTTTTCTTATCTTACAGGTCTAATTATCTAGAAATTCTAGTAGAGTACAGTTTCTTATAGATTTACAAATAGAAACATATTAAAGGTTTTGAGAAGCCCTGAATAAATCTGCTATCAATTAAATAGCATTACTGTTTCAAGTACCAGTCTAAGAGCTTTATATGTGTTAGTTCATTAAATTCACCTAAAATGTTGTGAGGTGGGAATTAGTATTACCTTTACTCTATAGTGGGGGAAACTAAGGCACAGAGGAAGCAAGTATGTTGCTCATTCCATGCCACTTGGCTAGAGTCCATATAGTGTCTTTCTAAAGTCTCTACTTTTCACTACTGTGTCAAATCAAATTAAATGTTTATCCTAATGTGTTTACTTGCCAGCTAGAACTGTAATGTCACCTACATGTAATAAAATAGCAAGATAGATTATATTTGAGATTGTTAGGGAGATGCAATCCATTTAAAGTACCTACATGGAAAAATAAAAATAAGTCACCACTAGCTAGTTAATGTCTCCATCTTCGTTTGCCTAAAGAATCCCATATACACAGTGTGGGGTGGGCTCTCTAATAAGGTAAATAATTAAAACCAAATGGCCACCTAAAGTAGAGCAATAATTGAAGAAGAACAGTAGACCCCCTTTCCTGTATGTAGTAGTGAATAGTGTGTTTTTCCCTAAGGAGTTTATAATTAGCACTTTTACATACAAAGTCTTTTTAGTTTAAGACCTACACTGGTGTCTCCTAAAATGGCATAAGATCAATAGCAGATAATGTTGTCCATCTAAAATTTTTCTTACATAATTTTTCTAAGAGAGAAGGGAGTATTTTCTATCCAGAGCCAATCGTTAGCGAAATGTCAGTGCCTCTACTATGGAATAAGTCCACTTTGATATGCACTTCTGTAATGGAATGACAGGTTGGCAACTAACAATGTGAACTGGCTCATAGGACCACTGAGCCGTATGATCTATATATTTATGACTGCTGAGTGAAGTCATTTTCCCCCGTAAAAAAAAATAAGATCTTTACATGTGTGACATTTGCTGTCATGGTGGAATGTAGCATTTTATAGACCAACCTGATGCTAGAGTTGTGAGAATGGCATGAGTGGTTTATAAACAAAGTGATACTATAATCAAATTAATTTAGGGAACTTTCTCCCTCTTGTTGATTCACTGTAAACATAAACATAGCAAGATATCTGAAGAATTAGCAATTAACAGACCTGATAAATTTGTCTATTTAGCCTTCTCAGAACCCTCTGTTGTGGCCCACTAGTGTAACATCTTCTGGCCAGTTATGCATATGCCAATGTTATATTAAACACAATCTGGGAAAAATTGGTGTATTGGAAAAAGCGTTTAAAGCTAGAAAACTCTTGGCTAGTATTCCACATTTTCTTTTTTATCAGCTTTGTGATTTTGAGTCTTTTATCTAGTATCTCTAAGCCTCATGGTGACTTGCAGTGATGTTTTGAACATTAAATGAAGCAATATATACAAAATATCTAATACAGATGCTCAATGTAGCCATTACCTATCAATACCTTTCTCATTATCACGCGTTCCGTCTACAACCACACATTTGAGCTCCTGGTCGTCCTCAATGACAACTGGTCATGTAATAACCTTCCTTCACCTCTCTACTCTAACCCATAGCTCTGTCATTCCTCTTCCCTGCAAAAGACTGTTCTTGGATAGGTCTACTTACAGTTGTCCTATTATCAGCCCTTTCGGATAATCCTTTCTCCTTTTTCATCAATACTGCAAAACAACAAATATTAAGTCAAATAAAAATGAAGGAAAATGACTGTGTTCTTTGTAATTTATTCACTTATGTCTTATTCTAAAAGAAAAGGGGAGAAAAAACTGTTGACCAGCAGTAAAGATTCTGTGCAGAAAGTGATATATTAAATAGGTAATAAGTATGTGACAGGAAAGGAAAACCTAAATCTTCTGAAAAATCGAGGAAGGCTTTGTGGAAGTGGTGACTCTTACATAGAGAATTAAAGGATGAATGGGAATTTTCTAGGCAAAGATCATTAAGTACAGTTTATTTTTAATTCACTGGTATGGTCATTCTCATCTCCTAGTGCTCTACATTAAAGCAACCTTCACTACTGACTTCTTTCATGGTCAATTCCACTGTACCTTTGGGAATCCTTATTTCACGGTAAACAAGTTCCCCTATATTCAGAACTTTAACAAAGAATATTCTACTTTCAAGATATACAAAAATGTGAGAAACTGATGAAAAGCTTTTTCTGTTACTTTTCATTGGATGTAAAGTCATGCACATTCAACAGAATACTGTATACTTCTACTTGGGTGTTCTAAAGAAATCCAAAGTTAGATGTATCAAAAATTGAGCTCTATCTTTCTCAAGAACATCTCCATAATCTATCCTGGTTAAGGTATCCCTTACACAATAACTGAATATACATCTGGAAGTGATATACACAATACAACCCAAGAGAAATGAAGAAGAGGGAATACCTTAACTCTGCCTCAGGTAGCTTGAAGGTGAGCATTAGAGAAAGCACAGAGGAAATGACACTAAAAAGAAAAATTAAAACGAGAAACCAAAAATATAAATAAAGAGTAAAATAAAAGATAGATAATAGGAAATAGGGAGATAGATCGTTTGTAACAGGGAAGGGGGCCAAAAGATGCAGGGAGGAGGGAGACAGGGGAGGGGAAGGGGATGGAAAAAAACCCAACAACTAAGATGTATTATGTAATGCACCAACTCCTCATGATGAATATAATAATTATGCAGTGCAAACATGTACCAATAAAAACAAAAAAACTTAAAAATCAGTATGTCTAAAAGATATCTGCACTGCCACAAGAATTTTAGCATTATTTGGGCTAACCTAGATTATAGAATCAAACTAAGTGTTCATCAATGGATGAGTGGATAAAGAAAGTGTCACATATACATACAATGGAATACTATTAGACCTTAAAGGAAATCCTGTCATTTCCAACAACATGGATGAACATGGAAGATATTAGTGTAAATGAAATAAGCTAGGCATAGAAAAACAAATATCAAATATTCTTACTTATGTGTGCGATCTAAAACAATCAAAATTGTGGAATCAGAGAGTATAAAATAGTAGTTACCGGTGCCAGGGGATGGGGTAATGGGGAAATGTTTGGCAAAGTGTAGAAAATTGCAGTTAGAAAGAAGGAGTAAATAAATATTTAAGGTGATAAGTATGTTTATTTTCTCAAATCAATCATTTCACACTGTGTATCTGTAACATCACTATGTACTCTATAAATGCAATTATGACTTTTAAATAAAGTAAAAAATATTTAAAAGGTAAAAAATAGCTTAGTGTTTAAAAAAGAAAGAGAAGGGTATTGAAGAGAGAGATAATACTATTTCTAAATGCATGTGTTTAAGAAACTATGGCATGTTGAAAACTCACAGGTAATGGAGCATAATCAGACAAAGTGGTCGAAGAGAACCAGATTCAGGAAGATTCAACATGTTATTTTATTATTTTATTAACATTAAAGTGTTAAATAGTAAGTGGCACCAGTTTTCATATTTCTCTTTGTACCTTATCATATGAAAGGCAAAATAGTAATCACACCACCTTTGAATAAAATACTCAATACCCCAAACAGAAATGAAAAATAGTGTTCCTAGAGGTGCTGACCTCTCATTATTGAATTTTTTTTTTGCAAAAGATACTTGAGAGATGCATGTCCCAGCTACAATTGGCACAATTAAACCCAAGATTAGTGAGAAAACAGTTGACCTAAATTCAGTAGCAAAGTATAAGACTATTTTGGATTAGAAAGTTTATCTAGTAGCTACATTTTAAGTGGTTCACTCTGCTTCAAGAAGTGGTCAGAATTTCAAATTTGTATATAATAAATTATTGTCATAAATCCTTTCCTTTATCCAGAAAAAGGGATATGACTTTGACACTGGAAAATCTATTTCTTCCTACCTTCACTTAAAAATGGCTGAAGAATCATTTAAAGAATATTGGCTTGCTTAGGTGCCAAATTAGTAGCTAACCTGCCTCTGAATATAGAGAATAATGAGAGGTGAGGCAACTGCAATCATCAGGGGACAAATAACCAGCAGGACTTATAAACGATGTAAAATATAAAATTTGTCTCATATCATTGGCATCCATGGAAAAGGAATTTGCTGTGAGATTGTTGTAATCTCATTTACATTTCAGTCAAATTAGTCTGCTAGCCATGTAGAAGATAATCTAAAGAGGAGGAGGAGAGAGTACAATTAAAGAGAAGAAATCCCTTTAGGAGGCTACTGACACAGTCTAGGTATAAAATTTCGAACTGTTGAAGTAGTTATGGCTTGCAGGTATGAGGAAGGCAGCAGGGATTCAGAATGTTTTAAAGAGGCAGATAACAGAAACATTGGCAATTGATTGGGGTGGGGGATGAAGTAGAGTTAGGAGTCCATAATGACTTATCTATCCATTGATTTAAAAATACATTGATCCTTTTTCTGCACCAGAAATTGCTGAACTCTAGAAAGCTAAAGATAAGTAAAACAATCTTTGTCTTCAAGTAAAATAATTAGAAAGGCATACAAATATTCATAAGACAGAATGATGGAACTAAAGTAAAATCAAGTACAACTTTCAGAGGGGAATAAAAAGAAGAAGTTATTTACCCCAACTGAGATATTTGAAGAAGGCTTCAAAAAACATATGAAAATATTTTGGGTGGTAATGGATCATTCTGGTAGAACCATTACTGAAAGAGCAAGTTGTGTATACAAACACCTATACATTTAAAACAACATAAAATCTATTTGAATAATGAAACTTCAAGTTGTTCAACCTGACTGTGTATAAATGAGGAGGTATTTATATGTGGAGTTCAGGAAATCAACTTGAAGCTAACTTTACTCCAATAGTATGGAGCCTGATCCCAGCGCAGAGGAAAGGGCTTTTGGGCCACCTTCTGTCCTGCTGCTCCTGGCCCAGAGGAAGGGGCTTCCGGGCCACCATCCCTCCCACTGCTCCCGGGCCAGAGGTAAAGGCTTCTGAGCAGCCATCCCACTGCTCCTGGACCAGAGGAAGGGGCTTCCCAGCCACCATCCCTCCCGCTGCTCCCAGCTCACAGGAAAGGGCTTTTGGGCCACCATCGCTACCATTGCTCCCTGCCCCTGTCCCACCTCTCCCAGCTCAGAGAAGGAAATCCATGCAGGGGCCAACAGATCCCCCCAGTAGAAATGAGAAAACATGAAAATAAGTCTCAAAACAAGACTTCCAGATCACCTACAGCAACTCCAAAGGGAAATGAGATGGAACACTCTGATACTCAACCACCTGGACCCACTGAACTGGCAACAAAAGGGGATCTGGA
>NW_004624808.1:8281169-8305456 GCF_000247695.1 Heterocephalus glaber
AAAAAAAAAAAAAAAAAAGAAAAAGAAAAGAAAAGAAACCAATGAATAGTATGGAAGGAGAAAGAGCTTACTTCTACTCTATTTGAATTTCATAATACTCAAACTCAGCAGATCTAAGTGATCCAACCTGAGAAACAGTTGGGTACAACTTGTACTTATAAGATGCTGTTCGTGATAATATAACAGTATTTTGATGTAAATCCGGAGCCAGTAGCTCAAATACTTGTAGTTTTTGTCTAGATGTTGTCCAAAAGCCTCATGCTGTCATAGGTGGAGCTTTGGGGAAGTGACTGAATTATGACGGTTTGTCCACTGATGAGTTTATAGCTAAATGTGATGTTGGGAGGTGAAGTTTGGTTGAAGGAGGTGGGTCACTGGGGCTTGGCCTGAAAAGGTGTATCTCCCTTCCTTCTCTCTTGATCTCTTGCTCTGTGTCCTACTCCCATGCCATGGGCAACCCTTCTTTGTCATGCCCCTTTACCATGCCATCCTGCCTTGGAGCCAGCTGACTATGCATTGAAACCTTTACAAATTTTGAGCCAAAATAAAGATCTTTTCTTGAAGTTGTGAGTCTCAAGTATTGTATTTTAGCAAAGAAGAAAGTGACTAAGACACTTACTGAAAGACTTCGAGCTGAAAATAGAAAACGAATTGTATGTCTTGGTTCAAACAAAGAACATGCCCCAAATATGATAATAAAGAAAATTAGTGCAAAAAGTCCAGAAGTAGAGTCAATCTTGCCTTGGATTTGATGTGACAAGAGTGTGATACTTCAAATTGATCTTAGAGTTATTTTCTGTAGTTCTACTGAGTGTCTCTATACTCATTCTTAGAGCATGAGTTGTTGGAATAGTTCTGTTTTGTCAGATTTTTACCTCCAGCATTTGTTGTCACATGTAAATGCAAAACCATTAAATAAATGTAAACATTCATTACAAAGGCTATCTCATCTCACTTTATAGCACTTAGGATTAAAATCATGGCTGTTAAACACTCAGATTACTTTTGCAGAAGTTTTAGTTGCACAGTTACATATATATTCATTCATTCAGCAAATGCTTTATTGTGCATGTAATTACTGTATGTAGATAAATGATATAAAATTGAAAGATGAATAAGATTATTCTTTAACTCTCAGACCTCACAGTTATTCTGACATGGAAAACTAAACAGAATATGGCAGTCTAGTATAAGATAAAGTAGAAAAGTAGCAGAAGGCAAGAAATAGAGATTTTTGGTTGCCTACAAAATATGCCCCTAATTAAGTACGGGTTTGAAAATGTGTTAAGGTAGATGATTTGGAGAAGGAGGTGATGCCCAGATTTTTTATGACTATTAGGAGTGAATCAAGCAAAAAGACAAGAGAATATTGTAGGTAGAGTAATCACTAGCTGTAAAGACATTGTGATGAGACTAAGACAGAATCAGGACTAAGAATTTTAGAAGCAATAAAACAGACAAGAATTTCAATAGGATAGGAAAATTCATTTTTGGTTCTTACTTGAGTCCTCATCACCTCATTAAACAATTCATTTCAGAAGTCACCTTAATGTAGATGATATTTTTCTTTCAGTTGAGGATTCATACATTTCCCCCAAGGAATCATGAGTTTCCTGAATGTCTATTATCAATTTTATTCATTTGAGAAATAAATTTCAAATAGACCAGGTCTTACAAACATCTGCATGTGAAGATTATTTAATATAGCATTAATTTGATAGATTCACTATATGTTTAGTACTAAATTGGATCTAGTCCTGGGCTTTTGATTCTGACTCTCTTATCCATATACTCTAGTTCCTTTTTATTAATAGAGTTTAAAAAATATGAACAAATGTTAAATTTTGTCAAAGCTTCTGCATTTACTGAGATGATCATACGGTTTTCTTCTTTTATTTGTTTATGTGGTTAATTATTCTGATTGATATTTGCATGTTGCACTAGCCTTGTCCTTCTAAGATGAACATAAGCATATCAAAATAATGAAGACCTGAAGCTTTCTCAATAATACCACATGGCAGCACCTTTTGGTAATTATAGAGATCTTATAATTTTAAACTCACAGCCTCCTATTCTAAAATATCTTCTACAGTTGTTACTGCCTTGAATACTAATGCCTAATGTAGTCTCTTGTATCTAGGTGTCCCCCAAAGCCGCATGCTCTCATAGGTGGGGAGTTTTGAAAGGGGGGTGGATTACGGTGTATGAATGTTAATTAAGGGTGTGATACTGGGATTAAGGGTATGGATAATGGAAGTTCCACCATGGGTATGGGTGGTGCCAATCAATAGGCTTGTAGCCTGGGTGGAATAAAAGGGGCAGAAAGAAGGCAGGCTTGCTGCTGCTGCTTCTGCTGTTTCTGCTGCCTTCTGCCTACCATGCCATGGACTGTTTCTTCTCTGTGTTACCCCTCTGCCATGCCACCTTGTCTTGGAGACAGCCAACTATGAACTGAAACCTCTACAAAATGTGAGCCAAAATAAATCTCTTCTCCTTTAACTTGTGGGTATTGGGTGTTTTGTCCTAGCAACAAGAAAAGTAACTCAGACACCCAATTTTCTATTCTAATCTTGGAACAAACTCATTCCAAATTATGATCCCAGGCTCATTCCCCTCCCCTTCACACCCCAGGTGCATCAGCCATTCTAGAACTCCTTACCATTGCTTGAACATGCTCTGTAGAGTTTTAGCTTTTCTCATGTATCCCTCTGACTGAAATTCCCTTCTTCATTGCACTCTACTTATTTATGGCTCTCTTCCTTAATATCTAATACATTCCTTCTCTTTGAGCATATTGCAATTTTCCTCTAATAGAAACACTTGGCACCTATTGAATGGTGATTAATACTGAGTCTAAAAGAACTGTCTTCAAGTTCAAGCCATGCTCTTTTTACCAGCTGTGTAATCATGCAGCAGTTACTTACCCATTCTCAGCCTCTGTTCTCTCATTTGTAAAAGGAAAATGATGGTAATACCTATGTTTTAAAGTTTTTATGAGGATTAAATGGCATAATAACTCTAATACACTAATCACAGTACCTTGTATGTAGTAAGCTCCAAAAAATAAATTTCATTATTAATGTTTCTTTATGTATTTCTCTCCTTTTTTTAGACTTGAGTCTTCCAGAAATATGATGGGTGAATACAGGACTTATCTTGGATCTGGTAAATAATGAGGACACAGTAGGCAGCTTTTAAAATAAGTTAATTCAAAAGGAATATTTTTTTTGTACCGAGGATGGAACTCAGGACCTTGTGCTTGCCAGGCAGGCACAGGCCTACTGAGCTACATCCCTAGCATTCTTTTTTTCTTAAATCCCCAGAAAAAAGGACTGTGTCCTAGTAGATCAACAGATTTGTGAGTGGATGAAGACTTGGACAGAACCAATGACTTGTTCCAAACACGAATCTATTAGCAAACTAATGATTTATATTTAGGTTTCATATAATTGGGCAGATGTAATATTATCTAGTTGCCATATAACTTTTATGATTTTTAGACTATGATATGTTAAGATTTTTATTAACAGAAGAATATTTGTAGAAAATTTAGAGTTTAAGTTAATTAGTTCTTCTTTTTCTCTTTTCCCCTATATTTAGAATTAAATAAATGAAATGATTTCCTAGTTGCAGGTAAATGAAAACACATTGTCAAACTAAAAATTGAGATAAAATATTAGCTTCTTCATGCATTTGTTCAAAATGCAATTTCCCTCTGCTCCCAATATAATTTAATAAATAAGCACAGTCTAATTACATTTCAGATATCTCTTTTCTTTTTGTAAATCATTGAGCTATTTCTACCCTTTCATGATTACGTGGAATCTGGCCAACTAGGAGTCATATACCAACTGCTGAACATCCCACTCAAAGTCTTCTTAACATAAGAGGCTGAGGGAGTGTTGAAACACACAGTTATTAGAGCAAGATAATAATCAGAGGGAGCAATGTACAAATGGCTAGCAAGTGCTCAGTGCATGGTTTCAGTAGCACAAAGCCATTTGTTGTTTTTATCAAATTAGATTTATTAGTTATGATATTCCAAAGCGTTATTTAGATAAATATCTATAGTTCAGGGAATACTCTTTAGGTCAACACACCATTATACACCCTATTTTAAAAATGAATTTATTTACTGAAATCACAGAAAGCAGAACAAAGGCCCAGAGAAGACATTTTCAGTCATCTTTGAATCAGCAATACTTTTCTGTTTTGTTTTTTGTCTTTTTAACTTATCTTTTCCTTATTTAATTACTCTTTCATTATATTCAGATTGAGATCTTGTCTCTATAACAAAGTTCAGCGTTTTTTTGTGGTACTGGGGATTGAACTTAGAGTCTTTGCAGCGAACTGCATCCCCACCGCCCACCTCCATTTAGAGATAAGGTCTTGCTAAGTGGCTAAGTTGCCCAAGCTGGGCTCAAACACATGACCATCCTGCCTCAGCCACCCTGAGTAGTGGGATTATAGGCATGAGCCACCAGTCAATGTCCATTTAAAAAAATTATTAGCATAAATTAGCTATGCAGAATAATAGGTTATCTGGTGACATTTTCAGTCATGAATGTAAAATACTTTGATCATATTCTCCTTTTTGAGAGAGTGCAAGGATGAGACTCTCAAATGTGGGTTTGAATAATGATAACTAAACTCATGTTAATTACAAACTTTTAATAACCAGTTATTTTTAAGATTTTGTTGTAGATTGCATTGATTCAAATTCCTCATCCCTCTCCAAGATCATGTTGCAGCAAATTTGGTCAGGAGTGTATGATTTGACTTGGAGAGTAGAATAAGGTGGAAGTTAACAGTGAACCAATTTCAAGCTTAGGTTTGAAGAGGCTTGCATGTTTCCACTTACACTTGGACCTTTGCTATTGCCAGAAAAAGAAAATGACTCAGGCTAGATCACTGGAACCTCGAAGATGAATGAGAGAAAAATGAAGTACATTGGGTATCACAGAAGAGCCCAGCCTGGGTCAGCCACCCCCCGGATGTGGAGTAAGTAAATTTGAGATTATCAGAGATGCCTAGTAGAGCCAATCCTAGATTAGTTCACGCATAGACTTGTGTACTAAACAAATGCTCACCACTCATGCCACTGAAATTTTGTGGTTGTCACATATAGTAAGTCCCTGACTTACAAACATTCGAGTTGCAAACTTTCACAAATAAATATGGAACTCACATTGTGAACATTCATAGATGCGAACAAATTGTGGACGTAGCTCACGTGTCTGCCAGACATTGTCATGGCTGTGCTGCTGTGTGCTTACTGTGTAGTGTGATAGTGTACAGTAGCACAGTGCTCAGTCAGAGCCCAGGGTGTCCGGAAACAAGAGGAAAAGCAGTGATGACGTGGAGGGAACTTCTAGGAAGCTCAGAACAATATATATTATATATTTGTCTCAAAAGTGTGTATGACTCACTTTTTTGGACTTAGGAATGAATCTGCCTTATGAACAATCTCCTGGAATGGAACTTGTTCAAAAGTCGGGGACTTACTGTAATGATACTGTGAATGTAGTTAATTGATAAATTGTGTACATGACGTGTGAAAAGATTTGTAATATTACAGCATAACAGAAACTCTAATTTTATGGATGAAGATCCAATAGATGTATAGAATACCAAACAGATGCGTCCTTTCAGGATGATTTTCTTTCTTTCAAGCTGTCTGCTTACTATAACTCTAAAACCTAACTATATTAGCCTTCCCATTGCTGTGACAAAATACCCGACACTCATGATTTAAAGGAGGAGAGGTTTAATTTGGCTCACGGTTTCAGGAAATTCACTCAATGGTTAGCTGACTGCAAGAAAGAGAAAAGATGCTCAGCTCATGGTGGCTAGGAAGCAGAACAGGAGAGCAGTGTCACAGAGGAAAGGGCCAGGGAGCATGCACAGTAGCTCAGGGCACACCTCCATGACCACTCAGAAGTGTGCTTTACTAATCCCTAAAGCAGATCCCAAGCCCCACAAGTTGACACAATTAAGGTTAACCATCGCCTTAACAATAGCCTAATAAAATGTGATTGTGTTCAAATACAACAATAACACACAACAAAACAAAACCACAATGCTGATTGTCAGGAATCAAACTGACTAATAAAATCATTCAATTAGTATAAACTGTTTGAAAAATTAAAAATAGAAAATTCCATTTGAACCAATTATCTCTCCTGGGTATCCTCCTGAAAGAGTTAAATTCATCATATTACAGTGATCCACGCACACCAATGTTTATAAAAACACAGTTCATAATAGCTATATTGTGGAAACTGCATGGATATCCATTAACAGATGAATGGGTATAGAAATTGTGTTATATATACACAATGAATTACTACTAAGCCATAAAGCAGGATGTTTGCAGTAAATCATTTGTAGTAAAATGGATTTTGAGACTATAATGTTAAATGAAATGAATTGGACACGGAAGTTTAACTATCACATGGTTTCTCTTACACGAGAAACTTAAAACATAATTAAAGAGCAAAATAAAGGAGAAATGATAGGAAATAGGAAGGTGGATTTTTTTGGAAATGGGAAAGCATATCTTGGAAGGGGATGGAGGAGAGAGTACAAAGAAAGGTAATCAATAATGATTAAGATATGACATACAATGGACCCCTGAAATTTGAGGGGGTTACATTCTTAGAGCACTGTGAATTGTGAAAAACCGCAAATTTAAGATATGTTCAGAAAAATGCCTATAAACACCTGTTTTTATCATTTAAACCCTAAATTTGCTATGTCTCCCACAGTTATGTAAAATAATTGAATAAAATACTCTACTAATAAAGTCTTAGAAGGTGCAGGGTGTTTTGGCGGCATCTTAGGCATCGTAGGGCTTTAAGAAGAACAGAACTGAGAACACTGGAGACAGCTACTCACGATACAGAAGCCTGCTATGATGCGAGAGTGCTGGTGCATCTGCCCCAGATGGGTTAGAGGGCAGCAGCCAATCAGCAGCAAGAGAACTGAATAATGCTCTCGGATTGGCTACTTTTAAACCTTCCACCACAGAAACAATTGGGAGAATACTTGCCGTGTTTGTGAACAATTCTAAGGTTCTAAGGAAAAATCCGTGAACGACTGAGGCTGCGAATTCTGAACCATGACTTCAAAATAAATGTAACTGTTATGTGTCACTTACATACTCATAAAAATAAATTTTATATTAAATCATTCCCTCTAAATTTACACCACAAATTTTACTTTTAAAAAATCCTCTTTTAGGTACGTAATTGTCTCTATTTACATGGAAATAATTCTTAACCACCATGTCTTAGATTTCAGAATGGAGAGGGTGCCCGGATTTACTGCAAATGATCTTGGAAAACATAGTTAAGTACATTTTCAGACACTATCATGCAATTAGTATTTTACATTAAAAGACTAGGAGTGACCATCAAAGGGTATTTATTGTATGGCAATGTATAACCTGAAAATAAAATCAAAAGAATAATTTCATTCATGATAACACAAAAAATAAGCAAATGTCCGTGAGAAAACTTGACAAAAGAAGGGCAAATGTTCTACACTGAAAACTATAAAACATGGCCAAGAGAAATTAAGGAAAATTTAAATAAATGGAAAGACATTTCATGTTCATGAATTATAAATCTTAAAATGGTAAATTGATCTACAGATTCAATGCAAATTGAATTCAGGCAACGTTTTGTAGAAACTGACAAACTCATCCTAAAATCTATATGGAAATACAATGAACCTACAATAGTTACAAATTTTTGAAAAACAACAAAGTTGCAGAATTCACAGTTCCTAACTTCAAAATTTTTTATAAAACTCAATTAGTAAACACAGTGTGATGGTGGTATATAGATTGGCACTTCTATTAGTAAAACTGAACTGAAAGTCTAAAAAATAACACCCTTGTATTTATGGTCAATTGATGTTCAGTAAAGTTGCTAAGTCAGTGTGATAGAGAAAGAATAATCTTCAATAAATGGGACTAGGACATTTTGATAGCATGGGTATATAAAAATGAATTTGTATTTCCTCACACAATACACAAAAATTAATTCAAAATTTAACATTCCAAGATGTAAGAGATAAAATTATAAAAGTTTTAGAGGAAAATCTTTGTGACCTTTATCAGACCAGTTACTAAATTATGATACTGTGGCAGTTAGGGTGGAGTGCCAACTTGATTGGCTTTGGGATTTGTCCTGTGCAATGGTGGAGCACACTTCTAGGTCATAGAGGCATGTCTTTGGGGTCTATATCTGCCCCCTCACCCCTTACACTCTGGCCCTCTTCCCCTGTTCTACTTCTTAGCCACTACGAAGTAAGCAGCTTTGCTCTGCCACACATTTTTGCCATGATGTTTCTTAGAGGAAGCCAATCATAGACTGGAATGGAGCAAATTAAACCTCTCCTTCTTTAAATTGTAGATGTTGAGTAATGTGTCTCAGAAAGCTGACTAATACAGCCACCAATAGAATGATCCATGCAAGAAAATATTCACAAATTAAATTTTATATAAACAAAAGGATTGTGTATTTCAAAATA
The DNA here is from genome assembly GCF_000247695.1 of Heterocephalus glaber. Next base: position 8,289,708 of record NW_004624808.1, read on the forward strand.
CATTAAGAAAATGAAAAGACATCATCAAAAAAGAATACAGATTTCTTGGATATACGGGTGGGGAAAAAGGAAAGAGTAAGAGAGGACAGTAAGGGCGAGGGGATCAGAAATGATCAAGATATGAGCTATGTGAACCAATTCTCCCAAAACAAATGAAATTATGTATTGCAAGCATATACCAATAACATTTTTAAAAGAAAAAAAGACAATTCATAAACAGAGTGAAAAAATTCTTGGAGATCATATATCTGATGAAGGACTAGAATAAAGAATAAATAAAGACCTCTCACAACCAATAATAAAATAACCCGATTAAGAAATAGTCATATGGTTTGAATAGACATTTCAGCAAAAAAGATAGGGATAATAAATAGGAACATGGAAAATGTTCAAAATCATTAGTTATTATGAAAATGCAAATTAAAGCTACAACAATGTAATAGGAGATAATGACTAGAATGCTACAATGAAAAAGGCAGATAATTACAAGTGTTGACAATAATATGGATAATTTAGTACCCTCTTTTATACATTGTAGATAAGAATGCAAAATGTTGTAGGCACTTTTAGAAAAGTTTGACAATTTCTTAATTAGTAGAAATTCTAGTTCTAGGTATCTATCCAAGAATGATAATGCAAACAATGTTCTCATAATTGCTCATGATGGAAGGTTATAGAAGTGTTTCAAAATATAACTACAAATTGGAAACACTCTTAATGTCCATCAACTGGTGAAAGGATAAATAAAATATGCCTTAACCATACAATGAAATACTATTTATTATTAAAAAGAAACAGACTTACTGGTACATCCTACAATGTGAACTAACTTTGAAAATATAGTGGTAAGTCAAAAAAATGCAGAAGCAAAAGAGTGTGTTTTGTTCAATTCTATTTATATGCAATATCCAGCAAAGAGAAATCTACAGATAGAAAACAAGTTACTGGTTTCTTGGGTGGTCTGGGTCTAGGTATTGTTATCACATGGGGATGAGGAAACTTTTTGGAGTGATGAAAATGTTCTAAAACTGGTCTATGGGGATAGTTGAACAAGTATAAAATCTTTAAAATGTATAATTAGGGTGGTTAAATCATATATTATGTAAATTACAAAACAATAAAGCTGTAAAAAGACATAAAATGTGTACTTATTTGTTTCACCACCCTAAATTCCATTAAAACAACACAAAGAAATAAGACAAGTACATATACACCCATGATCACAAAGAGAAGTGGAGATTACAGAACAAAAATTTGAAAGATAAATGGTGGATAGAAAAAAAAGTCTTCCGACTTTTCAGAAGAGAAACCTTAGTTACAGAAATACTAATAGTGAAGCAATTTTTCTTTTGACAAACCTGAGCAAGGCTTTAGATTGGAGTTCCCAATCTACACATGCCCACAGAAAGCATTTATGAAATTGAGGTGATATGAAAGAGTAAAATTCATTCAAGATAAAATGGAATTGGACTTCCATGTCCTCAACAGTAACTCATGTACAATACTCATATGTCGAACTCAAGAAAGAGACATTTCTATCTCCTGGGAAAATTATAGTTGAGTTTCTAGACTGCCTGGTAGATATTTACTCATTGATTAAGAGAAAATTCCCCATAAATTCATGGTCTCCAAAGCATCTAATGAATTTTTAGGGAGTGAATAAGAGCCACTACTTAATATAAACTGAAAAGTAAACTTTTTCAGATAGTAAAGAAAATAGCAAAAATAGATCACCAATGGACAAATGTAAAATTTGGGGGAGATAGACTTTAACAGAGGAACTTCATTTCTACCACTTGGTTTCTAGGGTGTTTCTTTCTTTTTAAAATCATTAGAGGATGTTAACTTTTGTCAGAGGCCTTCCACATCTACTGAAATGATTACATGTTTTTTTCTTTTGTCTGCTGATATGGTAAATTACTTTGGCATTCGACTCTAGAACTTTTTTGTTTTTCTATTGTAATGACTAATCTGATTTCCTTATTAGCATAATGCTGGTTTCATACATTGAGTTAAAAAGTTTTCCATCTCTTTATTTTGGAAGAATTTCTATGGAACTGTCATTATTTCTTCTTTAAGCATTTGACAGTTTGTGCCAGGGAAACCATACAGAGCAGATTTTTGTTGTTGTTGAAAGTTTTTAAAACTACAATTCATTTTTACAGACTTACATAGCATTATTCAGATTATGTCTCCTTCACAGACCTTTGGAAACTTGTAACTTTTAAAAGAATTCATCCATTTTATATAAATTGTAGACTATATTGCCATACTATTTTCATATCTCCTTATTATCCTTTTAATATTGTTATTGTATATAGTGACTTCCCCTCTTTCATTCTTGATAGAAACTGACAAAATACATTGATTTTTTTCAATGAACCTGCATTTTATTTGATATTTTTTGTTTGCTTATTTCTCATTTTCAGTACTCTTACATTTATAATATTTCTCCTCCTTGGTTTTTGTTTAATGTGTTCTTCTTTACTCGTTTCTTTTTGTGAAATCTTATTTCAACAATTTGTAATCTTTCTTCTTTTATACTGTGAGTATTAAATGTTACAATTTTCCTCTTAGCATTGCTTTAGTAATATTTCACAGATTTTGGTATATTATGTTATTACCATTCAACTTAAAATATTTTCTGATTTCCAGTCTAATTTCAACTTTGACTCATCTTTAGTTCTTTTTTTTTCTAGTTTAATTTTACAGTCAGAAAACATAGCTAGAACTATCTTAAATATGTTACACTTTATTTTGTGCCCTTGAATGTGTTTCATCTTTGTGACTGTCAATTTTGCCCTTTTCTTGATAGTTTCTTTTGAACAGCAAAAGTTTAAAATTTTGATACAGTCCAGTAGGGGCTGCACTGATCTCTGCAGAGAGATATGGAGAATGGGCAAATGTGAAAGCCAAAGAGTTTTCTTGGTAGCCTCACAAGAGGAAGAACAGGCATAGCTAAAGAGCAAATTCAGAATCTGCTACTTGGGCTCTAGATCCAGGGATGTTTGAATTGTGAGCTAAAGTAGGTCTGTTATGATGAAATCAAGTCTGTTGGTGGTGGGTCACCGAAACATCAGATGCAGATATCTGAGAGGATATTCTCAAGGACTGTGGTTCCTTAAACTCAAGGCTTGCAGCAATGGCCCACCATTCTGGAGGTGAGAACTAGCATTCCTCCTATGAAGGAAAAAACTGCGGGGGGCTCCCACACACAAGCCAACTAGCACCCCCACACCACAGAGTTGTTCTACCTCTTTTCCTGGTTGCTGAACCAATAACTAGGATTAAATCTCAGCCAAACCTGGCTTAGTATGTGGTGAATCCTTATTGTACAATATAGGAGCAGAATAAATTTTCTAGCAGAAGCCAGAGTACTCCATGGCATTGAATTTTGAGCATGCTTCTAGAAGGAAGCCGGAATTCGATACTGGTTTATTAAGAATTCATTTACTCTGGTCACCTCTTTAGGGCACAAAATTTAACACCCTGAAATGATCCCCTTAATGGGATAAACTCACTGGGAGTGTATCTCTTAGAAGCCCAGATAAAGTGATGGCTCATGCTATGGGAAGTGGAGATGCCTAAGCTGCCAGGACAGATGGTAGTGGAAGGAATAAAAAGGCTCAGGGGACTGAGAATGCTGGAATGGTTATATTGCACAACTCCCTGTAATCCAGCAGAGAATGAGATTCCACAGGGAACCCAAAGGATTTATCCTTCACCAAGGCTCTCAGAATGTGCTAATGAGCGGCGGCCTTCCTTTGCAGGCCAGGGATGGTGGCAGGAGAGGTGTTCATATACCTCAGCTTGCAAATAACCATGGTGTAATGGTAACAGAGCAATAAAGGCCAGAAGCTAGGACTGATCTCAGTAAAGATCATTTTTATTTTTATTTTTATTTTTATTTATTTTTTTGGTTCCGGAGATCGAACTCAGGTCCCTGCGCTTGCGCGGCAGGCAGCGAAACCACTGAGCTTAATCCCCAGCCCTAAAGATCATTTTTAAAAGGGTTACTCAGGTGATTCTAAGATGCATTGGCTTTTGGGGTCCAATTGCCAATATTCTTTCCATTAAGTCAATATGGCTCCCTTATTATTTAACAAGGAATTCTTTCTGTCCTATAACAAATGTACTGCTCACTATAGAAATTTGGAGGAAAAGGAGATAAAAACAAGATAAAGGAAATAATTTTTTGTATCTAGTATAACACGAAGTTGAACATTCTTGCATCTAAATATCTGTGCATTTCCATGATTCATTACTTCAGATAAATTCTGAGAAGCGGAATAGCTGATGTATGTTTTTAGGGTTTGGGGTTCATGTTCTCAACTTCAGTCTATCAACATTCCCATTCTATATTCCACTGCCAGAATGAGTTATAATTTTATCTGTTTTTGCCAGTTTAACAGACAGAATCATGTCTGTATTTGCATCACTTTATTATTTCTGAGATTTGGCTTTTTATGTTATATTTTGTTTTCAATTTTTTTCTCTTCTTTTTTTTAACTCATAGTTGTCAACTTGGGGAAAATGGTACTCATTCTGTTTGTAATTTGTAACTGAGATTTAGATAGTAGATTATTTTTCTGATTTGTCACTTGACTTCAGTTTTCTGCATAGTAGCTTTTACTTCTATAAGGTTTTGTTGCCTTGCTGCATTTTGTTACATCATGCATGACATCTGTCCCTTTTCCAGTAAATTAACATGCATTTTAGTCATGTATTTATATCTGATATTTGTGATAAGTATCAAGAGTTTCTATTATGTTTCACTGAGCTGACTGTGATAATATTATACTTTGAAAATTATTCTGTAATAGAGATACTTTAACTTTTTTCTTTTACACAATTTTTGTTGTGGATCACATACACTTATTCTTCTTGATGCACATAAGATTAAATTTAAATTCCACAGTAAATTCAATTGGTGTGTGTATGTGCGTGTTTTCACTGCATAGAGTAATTTGGAAAGAATGAACATTTTTGTATTATGGAGTCTTTATATTTAGTAACACGATGTGGCTCTTAATTTATTCTCATGGAGCTTTGTTTCTTTAGATAAGCTTTCATGATGTTTGGGTGTTTTAAAACTTTTTAAAATACTTTCTTCTCAGGTAAAAAAAAAAGCAATAGTTTTTCCTTCACTTTCTCATGCTCACCATCTTCTTCATTTCAATTTTTTAGTGGGATTATACTAAAACCCACTTCTCTTGCCTATAATATATGCTGTGCATCTTTTGCCAAAATACAAAATGGACAGATTTATAGGAGAATTGAAAAGAAGGGAAAACACTGAGATAATGGATATCTAAGATAAGATGGCTGTGCTTCAGGGCCTTAGAGAGAATGCTTGATGAAAGTTTGACTCATTGATTCAATAAAGTAATTTAATTGATTCTCGGAGTTTGGTGTAATAGATTGTTAGCTCCTGTCTCCAGGCAGTGGTTATTATAAGCTTGGCATTTCACCGTGATGATGCGGAAAAACTCCCTGCAGCAACTTGAAAAGCCGTTTGGGCTGAGAAGGCTAGAGATGGTGCCAATCAGTGTGAAAGTGTTAATGGAAAGCAATCACAGTTCCCATCAGAGGTGTCCTTCTCATTAACGAGCTTGAGATCTTAATGGAATTGTACAGCATTATATGTGTTTTAGTATATGCATGTATTTTAAGGACTAAAAGAAAAACAAAAGAATATGAACTTTTTAGAGTTATATTCATGATTTAATTTGGAAAGATGTTCTTTCAAATCATTATCTAAAACCAAGGGAATAAACCCTATGGTACCATTTACCATTAATTCTGGCTCTTAAGTATGGAAAGTTTAGCACTTTATTATAAAACCCTTTTTCTTTTGGAGTATTGGTATTGAAAATATTAATCCTATATCCTCAATAAAGCTATAAAGTCACTGAAGGTTTATATGCAAAGAGAAACTAAAGGCACTGTATATTTTAAATTTCCCATAAAAATATGTTAATCTATTTGGACTGAAATATTACTGATTTTAAATATTTTGTCCATTTTCTTTTGCAATATCATTTTTAAGAAAGGCTATGGTGGAGATGAGAAAAGTTGAGATGCTATTGTTGCCATGCAGGACAGATACAAGAAATGCCTGAATTGGGCAAGTCATAGAGATGGAGGAGAGGGGACAGATTTGAAGCCTGTATAGGAGACAAAATATGCAGGCTTTGATTGGTAAGATGTAGCAACATAAAATATGCAGTCAAAGGTAATTTTTTGTGTTGACTTGAAGTCATGAAATTTATGTTTGAATTTTTATTCACTTTTTAGTTGTATGATTTGGGGCATTATTTAAACAGTGTTTGTTTTGTTTCACCATTTGCAAATTTTCAGATAATAATAGCTATCATGTAAGGTTATTGTCTGGAATAAATCAAATATACAGCAATGCTTTTTCAACTCTAAAGCATTTCATAAAAGAAGATTTGCTTCCTTAGAAACACTATATCACAAGCAGATGCCTCTGGATCCATGTTAAAAAAATCAACTAATAATTTCTATATCACTTTTCCTGCATATGTAAGAGTTATTTAAAAGGCTACATTGATGATTTATTTTTAATATTATATAACCTGTTTTCGTTTTTGCCAAGAAAGATGCTGGAATATAATGGAAAAAAAAAGCTAGAACACACATCATTCCTTAAAACCTAGGGCAGATATTAGGTCCTTAGTAGGTTAGTGATATACACATCATATTCTTTGGCTTTATTTTCCTCATGTGTAAAACTAGAGTATTGGACAAATTTTAACTTCTTTCCACCACTGAACAGTAAGTAATTCTAAACTTCCAATATTTCTTTTCGTCTACTTCAACAAGAGCCACTGGCCTAGTTTCAACCCTTGCCAACCTAATGGAAATGATAACTTTCCTAATGGGGAATGTAAGCTTCTTAATGGAGAATGCAAGCTTCTTAATGGAGAATGCAGCTTCATCAGGAAAAACATTGAGTGGTGTATTTTTCCCTTGTCTTTCTTCCCCAAAGGATGGCATGGGCATTTTTATCTTGAAGGCCAATTTAAAAAAAACAAAAAACAAAAAACAAGGTTAGATGTTGTTGTTTTCTCTAGTCTGGCTTCCCTGTTTTTCTTCATGTTAAAGGTTTTCCTCTCTTTATCCCCATTCCATTATTGAAGATAAGACTCCCCATTACTTAAGTTCAGCATCAAAAACTAGCTACTGAGATTCTCTCTCTTCCCCTTAATTTCCTGGGCTTTTTTCATTGTTTGAAGGCTGCAGGATACCATTTGGTGATGAATACAAATGATTTTATTCAAAGAGTGTATTTTTTTGTCATGTGTAGTAACTTAACTCTCAGAGGTAGATTGTGTTCAGTTAGTGTTTTGAGAGAGAATTCCCTGATCTCCTATAGCACAAACAAAAAATTCTCTGCCAGTCTTTGCAGATCTCTATTGCAGAACAAAGCTCCAATAGCCAAGCTTGCACTGAGCCTCGCATTTAGCCCAAAGTGAAAGCTTAGGTAAATTTCCGTGTATCTACTGCTGCTTTTGAGTGTCATAATTTCAGAAACTCTCTGCAGCCCCCCGCCCCAAGCGTTAGGTCTTATCTTAGTCCATTTTCCCTTGCTACTGACAAGCACAGACTGGGTAATTTATTAAAAAGTTTATTTTGGGTTCATGGTTCAGTGTTTTCTTGCTCCCTCTCTGCCATTCTGCCATTTTATGATGCAGCACGAGGCCTTCAGAACCTAGTCTCATGGTAACTAGTACAGTCTTGCTAGCTCCATATTAATCTCTTCATGAAGGTGGAGCCTCTATGATCCAAACACTTTTTAAATGTCCCATCATCAACACTGTTACATTCAGAACCAAATTTCAACGTGAGCATTGGAGGGAACAAGTCCTATATAAGTCATGGCAGTACTGTAATTGATTGCATGTTTCTAAACTAAGATTTTTGCTTCTATCATCTGAGAGTTTTTAGATCGTTTTTCAGTGATTTGAGGAAAATCTACCACTTCTTTACCCTGAGTCTTAAGTTGGGCAAAATAGGTTTGAGTGTCTTATGTTAACTTTTCAGTTAGCCTCCAGCCAGCTTAGAACAGACTTATGCAGTATTATTTGTGAATAAGGTCTGCTTTGTTCCCTCCAGAATCAGATTCCATGGTCCCATACTGGTAGCCCAGATTGTCAATGCTTAGAGACCAAGACCACTACCGGATGAGGGGATGAGAGGAGGAATAGAATGAGGAGGGTAAAAGCACCACAAAATTCTCTGATCATTTTAAAGTTGCCTTTTTGCTTCATTTTTTACTGTAAATTTTCACCATTTTCCAAAGTCCTGACAAAGTTGGTTCTAACAGCTTTTGCTTGTTTTATGATGATTTTTAGGAGTTAAGAGGGGTGTGAGGATGAAAGCTTGGAGCTATCGATTCCACCATTTATGCTGATGTGATAATTGCTATTATTTTTTATAATTACATAATTGCCTTTATCAGTGTGATTCGCTTTTATTTTTTATGAACACACATTACTGTCTGGGATGATTTGCTTTCAGCCTGAAGAATTTTCTCTACTATTTCTTATAAGGTAGGTCTGCTGGCAATGAATTCTGTCAGAATCTGTTTATTTGGGAATTTTTTATTTTCTTTGAATTTTAAAAATATACTTTTAACAGCGACCAACTTAGTCAGGTGGGTGGAAAGGGAGTTCCCTGGGCGCCTGGAGCCCTGCTCCTCCAACCTGTGCCACGCCCACTGGTGACAAGCTGGACAGAGAGTGAGGACCCCTTGCCACACCCACAGTGACCAGCTTAGGTACACAGGTGCTTGCAGCCCACCCCCCTCCCCAGACTCCTGGTTCTGCTGCTACCTGGTTCCACACTACAAAGGCACAGGGGGGCATAAAGGCCATTGTCCTGAGCTCCAGAAGATAGGCAGAAGTGAACAACAGATAGAGGGCCTCTCTCAGGCTCCTTGATGAAAACTAAAGCCCACTGGAAAAGTGAAGAGAATCTCTGCAATAAAGGCACACCACACCACTGTACTTGGTAAGTTAGAGGGATCATCACCTCCCATCAGAACCTGGATTATCTTCAGGGGAAGAGCAGCTGGTACCTGCAGTAGAACCTTGCAGAGTTCAACCCTGCAGGAAGACAGGGAGCTCAACTTGGGACATGCAGCCAGAATTCTGCCTGAATCTCATGGATCTGCGATAGGCTTGCTGAGACTCATTGACTTATATCTGCACACTGCTGCCCACATTATCTATTGTGACAGCAGAGACATAACCTGAAGGTGGCCTTTCATTTTTATTTTTTATTTTCAAATTTATTATTTTTTGCTATTATTTTTAAGTTTTCTTTTTTCTTTTTCTATTCTTTTCAAATTTTAATTTTTCTCTTTTTTTCTCTTTTCTTTTGCTCTCTCTCACACTCACTCTCTTATTGTCCCACATTGTTCTTCATCTCCCTTTTTGTTCCTGTTCTGGCCCTAATTTGGATTTCTTCTTTGTTTTTCTTTTCTTCTCTTTTTCCTTCACTCACCTGTGTCTTCTGGCCTCACTGCTAATGTTCCCCTATCCTTCTACCTACCTATCCTTCCCTATCCAACTCTTTCTAAGTCCCCATCCTGAAGAGTAAAGTTGCTATATAGAAGAGTTTATTCACTATAAACATATGTTGGGTTGGTCCTCGATTTTGATATAATTCACACAGTTAAGGGGGATAGATTAATAACTACAACAAATTGTCATTTTCTAAGATGTACTTGATGCTATCGTGTTGCCGATTGTATCATTGGGCTAAGATGTTGTGATTGATCTAATCAGTTGTCCTTCCTGGCATAATGAAAATGAGATAACCTCAGAGTCATTAGAGACTCAAAACCTAAATACCAGCTATATCTGGAAGATGCCTCTGAGAAGCAATCATTCCATAAGGGTTCTAAATATAAGCAAAAAAAATACTTATAATAAGCAATTTCAAAGTATCAACCCAGGAATTAAACCAAGAACAGTACCAAAAACAAAAATGAGAAGACATTTAAGCAAGGAACAAACTCAGACTTCCACCCCACCAAAGGCAAATTCTGGGGGAAACAAAGTGGAAAAGTCTGATAATCAACCACTTGAACACCCTGAACTGATAGCACAGGAAGTAACAAAACAGATGAATGAGGCCCTAGAAAAATTCAAAGCAGAAATAATTTCCCATATAACTACAGAGATGGTGAGCAGAATGAAAGACATGATTAGAGGCTCTAGAACAGAAACAGATAAAAAAATAAATGAACTCAGAAACATGCTAGAAGCTATAAATGCCCAGCATAAGAAAGAAATGGAAAACATGATCACCCAACATAAGAAAGAAAGGGAATCCATGAAACTGATTCAAACAGATATCGAGGAGATTAAAAATTCCATTGAAAGTATGCACAGCAGATTAAGGGAATGTGAAGATAGAATATCAGATATAGAAGACAGAATTGTGTTTAATGACCATGAACACAGAGATTTCTTCAAAATAGTAAGGGGCCATGAGAAATCAAACCAGCAGCTGCTTCATGATGCAAGGAAGAATAACATAAGACTGAAAGGAGTCCATGAAAAATCAGGAGAAAACACATTTCACATAAAAAAAAAACTGTGCACAGAAGTAATAGTAGAAAACTTCCCAGACAGAGGTAGGGAATTGGAAATACAGATAAGTGAGGTATATAGAACTTCAACTAGCCACGGTAAAAAAAAAAAAAAACTACCCTAGACATATAATAGTCAAGATCCCAGAAACCCAACAGAAGAATAAAATCCTACAAGCACTTAGAGAAAAGAAGCAAATAACCTAAAAAGGAAAGCCCATCAGAATCACAGCAGACTTCTCTACACAAACCCTCAAGTCAAGGAAAGCCTGGAGTCAAGTATTTCAGACCCCTAAAAGAAAATAACTTCCAACCTAGACTGTTGTATCCTGCAAAATTATCTTTCAAATTCGATGGGGAAATTAGACACTTCCACAACAAAGAACACCTGAGAAATTTCATGAATACCAAACCAGCACTCCAAACAATTCTAAACAATATCCTGGAGAAAGACAATGAAGATCACAACTTGATGAGGCCCAACAGAGAGAAGCCAGCAGGTAAGGCAAGAAACTAAAGGGAAAGGGGGAAAAATAAGAAATAAAAGAGCCAACAAAAGTAAAACATCATGACAAGGATGAGTAAATATCTGTCAATTATAACCATCAATGTTAATGGCCTCAATTCACCAATCAAAAGAAATAGACTGACAGAATGGATTAAAAAGCAAAATCCAACAATATGCTGTATACAAGAAACACACCTAACTCAAAAAGAAAAACAATAGACTGAAAGTAAAAGGATGGAAAACAGTTCTCCACAGCACAGGAACCTGGACAAAAGCAGGCGTAGCAATCTTATTTGCAGACAAAGTACATTTCAAACCAAAACTAACTAAGAGAGACAAAGATAGTCACTACATCCTTGCAAAGGGAACAATCCAAGAGGAAGAGATGACAATCATAAATATCTATGCACCAAATACGAATAGCCCCAACTATACAAAACAAATATTAATGGACATGAAAAACCAAATAAGCACTAATGCAATTGTAGTGGGGGACCTCAATACCCCACTATCACACATAGACAGTTCATCTAGACAAAAAATTAAAACAAAATTAGAGAACTGAACCAAGCTATTGAACAAATGGACTTAATAGATGATTACAGAGCGTTCCACCCCACAGAATCAGAATACACATTCTTTTCAGCTGCACACAGGTCATTCTCCAAAACAGACCACGTGCTAGCTCATAGGACATGTCTAAGTAAATGTGAAAGAATTGAAATTACTCCCTGTATATTATCAGACCACAGTGCAATAAAATTGGAGATCAATAACATAAGAAACCACAAAAACCCCACAGACACATGGAAATTGAATAAAACCCTCCTGAACAACTAATGGGTCACAGAGGAAATTAAAGCAGAAATTAGACAGTTTCTACAAGTATATGATAATGCCAGTACAACATACAGGAATCTATGGGACCCAATGAAAGCACTTCTATGTGGGAAATTCATAGCAGTCAATGTCCATATTAGGAAAACCGAGAGAACTCAAATAAATAACCTAACTCAGAACTTCAAGTTCCTAGAAAAAGAAGAGCATAACAAAGGCAAAGCTTGTACAACAGAGGAAATTATAAAGATCAGAGCAGAAATCAATGCAATCGAGGCTACCAGAATGATACAAAAAATTAATGAATCAAAGAGTTGGTTTTTCAAAAGAATAAATAAAATCAATAAACCTTTAGCCAACCTTATCAAAAAAAGGAAAAAAAGGGCTCAAATGCATGCAATTAAGAATGAAAAAGTGGAAGTCACAACAGGTCCAGGAGAAATCCAGAGGATCATCAATACCTACTCGAGAACCTGTATGCTAATAAAATGGAAAACACAGAAGGATTGGACAGATTTCTAGATATATACAAATTGCCAAAGTTAAATGAAGAAGATATAGAAATTCTAAACACCCCAATTACAATGAGTGAAATTGAAAATGTAATAAAAAATTGAACAACAAAGAAAAGCCTAGGTATTGATGGCTTCACTGCTGAATTCTACATGATATTTAAAGAAGTATATTCCCACTACTCTTTAAACTCATCAAGGAAATTGAAAGGGAAGCAATACTTCCAAATTCATTCCTGGAAGAAAGTATTACTTTGATTCCAAAACCAGGGAAAGTCTCAACCTAAAAAGAGAACTACAGGCCAATCTCCCTAATGAACATAGATGCAAAAATCCTCAACAAGATACTGGCAAACAGAATACAGAGGGTCATCAAGAAGATCATACATCCTGATCAAGTTGGATTTATCCCAGGGATGCAAGGATAGTTCAACATTCATAAATCAATAAATGTAATACACCATATTAACAGAGTCAAGGACAAAAATCATATGATCATCTCAACAGATGCAGAAAAAGCATTTGACAAAATCCAACACCCATTCGTGAAAAAAACCTACAGAAAATTGGAATAGAAGGTCTTTATTTCAACCTAATTCAGGCTATGTATGAAAAACCAACAGCCAACATCATACTAAATGGTCAAAAACTGAAAACTTTCATGCTAAAATCAGGAACAAGACAAAGATGCTCACTATCACCACTCCTGTTCAACATAGTTCTGGAAACTTTAGCCTCAGCAATTAGAAAAGGGAAAGAAATAAAAGGAATAAAGATAGCAAAGGAAGAAGTTAAACTGTCATTATTTGCCAATGATATACTTCACATAGAAGACCCAAAAAAATTAGCCAAAAGACTTCTAGACTTAATTGACAGATTCAGTAGAGTAGCTGGACATAAGGTCAACACTCAAAAAACAAATAGCAGACTTCTTATACACAAATAGACTCACTGAGAGAGAAATTTGGGAAACTATTCCTTTTACAATAGCATCCAAAGAAAAAGAAATATCTAGGAATCAACCTCACAAAGGAAGCAAAAGACCTGTACACCGAAAACTACAGCATTCTGAAAAATGAGATTGAGGAGGATATAAGAAAATGGAATGACATCCCTTGTTCCTGGGCAGGAAGAACCAATATAGTGAAAATGGCCAACTTCCAAAACTACTATATAGATTTAATGCAATGCTGATTGAAATTCTAACAATGTACTTCACAGACCTAGAGAAAACAATCGAAAAATTCATTTGGAACAAGAAGAGACCTAGAATAGCAAAACCAATTGTAGGCAACAGGGACATGGCTGGGGGTATCACAATCCCCAACTTGAAACTATACTACAAAGCTACTGTGATAAAAAGAGCTTGGTACTGGCAAAGAAACAGACCCAAGGCTCAGGAGAATAGATTAGAAGATGCAGAAACAACTTCAAACACACTCAGCCACCTCATCTTTGACAAAGGAACCAACCACCCTCACTGGAGGAAAGATAGCCTATTTAATAAATGGTGTTGGAAAAACTGGATTTTAACCTGCCAAAGGTTAAAACTTGAGCCATATTTATCACTACGAACTAAACTAAGATCAAAGTGGATTAAAGATATAAATATTAAGACAGAAACACTAAACTTGCTGGAAGATATGTTAGGTAGAACTCTTGAAGATATTGGCATAGGAAAAGACTTTATGAACAAAACCTCAGCAGCATGGGAACTAGCACAAAGAATCAACAACTTGGATCTCATCTTATTAAAAAGCTTCTGCACTACAAGAGAAAGCACCAACATAGCTAAGAGACAACCTACAATGTAGAAAAAAAATTTTTAGCAGCTATACCTGGAATACTATTTTTTAAAAATTATGTTTATTTAGCATATGTACACAGAAAAGAGAAATCACCCTCTGATCCCACCCAGCAGAAAACATGCACAAACCCAAGGTGTATGTGGAGGGAGGGGCCCCGGCCCCAAGTTATCAGTTGGGATGGTGCAATCCTGTGAGTCACTAGCCGCAGTCAGAAGTGTTGGGTAGGCTGGAGCCCCCCGCTGCCAGCCCTAAAACAAGCATGCACCATAGCCAAAAGTCTGTTTGATGCCCTCAAAGTAGTACCGCTCCCAGCCCTGCCATGTCTGCTCTTCCTCAGGGGCAGGGATGCCTCGGCCTTCCATGCACAGCTCAGTCTCTCCATTCTTGTCAATGAAGGTAAACGTGATGGTGCGAAGTGCCCCTCTGACCAAGATTTAAACCTCCACTTCATCACAATATGTTTCTCTGGGACCAGATTGGTAAATTCCCCAGAGATGTTGCCATCTACCATGTGAAACTTCCCACCTTTGTCTGCTTCTAACATCGCAGGAGCGTGGGTAAAGGCCTGAACCAGCTCTTGGGTTGTAAACACTCTGTACAGCTCCTCTGGTGAGGTCAAGAAGGTTTCTCTAAGGGTGATCTTACAAGCGGAGATTTTGACACCAACAGGTTTGGCCTGGGTTTTTGAAGGAGCAGACTCAGTCTTGTGCTCCTCAGTTTTCCGTGCTGGCTCCCCTGATGGGTCTACTGACTCTCCATTCATTGTCGGCAAGATCATGCCCTGGGTGAACTCTGTTTTGAGGGTGCTGATGTAAATTCCCACTGCTTCTCTTAGAAGTTTCATCCCTTCTTCCTTCATTAAGGCCACGAGATTTGTGTCAGGCTCATCTTTGGCAAGGCTCACACTAATCTCCACTTCATCCACATTGTTTTCATCAGACAAATTGGGGATCTCCACATGTCCCTTGTACTGTACTCCTGACTTAGAGGTACCTGTCCAGTTTAGTTTGATGCTCCATTCGTAAAAGAAGATGAGTTTGCCTTTTCGATTGTTAATAGATGCCTCTCCATCAAGCTTACTAACTTCTGTCACTTCACACTTGCCTTCTTCATTTTGCACCTGCACTGCCAGGAAAAGTGTTTTCAGCTTTTCCATGGACCAATTTGACACAACCCTCTCTGTCCAGTGCCAGTTGTTGACGTTGGTGGCGTCTGCCCGCTCTTCCACGATCCGGGAATACAAAGGAATACTATCTAGGATATAGAAAGAACTGAAAAAAATCAGAGCCCCCAATTTAAAGACCCAATTCAAAGACGGGTATCTGAAATGAACAGATATTTCTCAGACAAAGAAGTAAAAGCAGCAAGTAAACATATGAAAAAATGTTCAACGTCACTGGTCATTCGAGAGATGCAGATGAAAACAACACTGAGATTCCACCTCACCCCAGAAAGAATGG
>NW_004624808.1:8306213-8330887 GCF_000247695.1 Heterocephalus glaber
AAAAAAAAAAAAAAAAGAAAGAAAATCACGGCAAATATCAAGTCTGTTTTGGAAATGTTCTAAAACCAGACTCTTAACACTGTGAACCATTTAAAACTTAGATTGGTACGTGTTTGAAGAGAGACACATACTCTTTTATTTGGAACATGAAACTCTTTGAGCTGCAATATCACTGCCAGTGAGTTTAATTGCTGAGATTAATAAATCACAGCTGTGAAAGTTAAAAAAAAAGAACCCGCTCAAGTGATACAACATTAATCCTGGAAGTCCCTCATGACCCAGACATCTCCCTTTTGGCCCCACCTCCCAACTCTGCTACTACACAAGGGATCAAGTTTCCAACACATAAACTTTAAAGAACTCATTTAAATCATAGCACAAGATAAGGATTTGTTGATTTAATCTTTAAAAAAATGAACATTTACTTTGATTTTTTTCTACTGTCTTTCTAGATTTTTTCATTTCATTCTGGTCTGATCTTTTTCATTTCCTTTTGCTAATTTGGGCTTAGTTTATTTTTCTTCATCTAATTCTTTTAGGTATAACATTTAATTTATTAATTTCTATTTCTTCATAATTATTCTCTATTTGATCAGACATTTTTATCATGACTTCCTTTACCTCTTGTAAGTATGGTTTCCTTTAGTTCATTTGTTTCTTGTAAATAACTATTTTATATATTTATTTGTTCATTTGATTGTTTACATTACAGGGCTGAGAATCCAACTTAAGCCTTGACACATACTAAGTGAACAGGCTACGAAGGGGCTACTTTCCTTGCTCTTCCTTTATTTTTAAAATAAATTTTTAGTGTATATATTTGAAGTGTATAACATGATGTTTTGGGTTATAGATATATGGCAATTATATGGTTATTATATTGAAGCAAATTAACAAATCTTTCCTTTCTTATCATCTAAGAAATTAAAATCTACTTGTTTAACACAAATACTTAATAAATATGAATTTATTATTATTAAAGAACTCATGCAGTACTTTAGATCTCTGGACTTTTTCATCATACATATTTGCTACTTTCATAGTTTGACCTATATCTCCCCATTTACTCTCTCTCCCCCCACACATGGTAACCACTCTGTTATCATCTATCTCTGAATATATGAACTTAAAAACAATTGCACATATAAGTACAATCATTCAATGTTTTCTGTGTGCCTGGCTTCTTTCATTTAGTCCAATGTCCTCCAGGTCCATTCATGTTGTAGGAAAAAGAGAAATTCTTTAATTCTTTAAATACATTCTTAATGGCCATTTTGTAGTCTTTGATAAACTGACATTTTAAAAATTATTATTTTAGTTTATTAGTACATGTGTGTAGTACATAATATTTACATTCCTTGTGGAAAGTTGGTACATGCACAAAAAAATTCCAATTCCTTTTTTCATCCCCTTTCCCTTTCCTCTCTCCCACCTCCATCCATCCCTTGTTTTTGTTTTGTTGCTGTTGTCTGAATGTTTCCCTTGTTTTCTTAGATTTTTTTCTTTGCGTGTTTCAAAATGGGAGGGAGGCTCCACTTTTTAGATCACACAATATAGCTACTATGAGTACTGGCTCCTTTCCTCCCTCCTGGGTTTGTTATTGTTGCTTGTTTGTTTATTTGTTTAGTGACTGGCTGAATTACTTCAGTGAAGTCTATTTTCCTTTCTTGTGTTAAGACCTGAAATGTTGCTCCTTAGAGGTTCATCTTAGGCTTGCAGTCACCCTGGGATAATAGTGATCTTCATAGGGATCTCTTTGATATCTCTCCTGTTCACACTTGGCACATGATAAGTTCAACAAATTGCAAGCCTACTACTCTATTGTTTTAATTTTTAAAGTTTATTTAAATATGTAAAACTTCTTTCCAGAATAGCCTAACTCCCAGAGAAAAAAAGGTAAGAAGATGCAAAACCCATGGTGGTATTCAATTCTGGAGGAATCAAGACATAAAACAAATACTTAATGATGAATAAGTATGGCCATCTCTGGCAGAGTGACAATTGAATGGTGGTAATAGCTGTGATGGTGCTAGCGGCAAGTAAAATTAGAATTTCAGACAATAAAGTGATAAAATTATTATCAGCAAGTGAATTTATCTAATGTTTCTCTCTTCCTGCTTGTTATGAATAATTAAGTCTTAGAATGCATTGGTCTTTTCTTTTCCTGGAAAGACTGCTCCACTTTATCAGACTCACTCTTGAAGTTTTATGACATGTAACGATCAAGAGTAAAGATAGAGCAGGAGTACAAGATGTGAACAAGAAATACACAGAAGGGAGAGTTACAGGAGATTCTTAGAAATTATGAAAGTAACTGTGATTTGCAAAGCAAGTGGATGAAAGGCAAGTGGACCATTTTAAGGAAGTGCTGCAGTTGTTTTCATATCCTTATTCACAGTTGTACTGGTTTTGTTGTGTATTTGTTCTTGTAGATTCATCTCCCACCATTCTGTGCTCTGTTTTATGTCCTTTCGGGCTGTAAGTACTCAGCTTCTGAGTTCCTAGCTGTGACTTCTGGAGAGATTCAACCCATGAGAGACACTAGCATTAGGTCAAAAAATAGGAAGAAAGATATTGGATATTGATTACACACCCCACAATCAATATGGCTATGCTTTAGGCAGAGACTCTTATCTTTTTAACAAGGGTTACAACTCCTCCAGTTGAAGATCCATTCTACCATAGCTACAGTTCCTACTAAGTTTTGATACAACACCACTCCTTCCTCTTGTTCCTTCAGTCCTAAACATGGTAGCAGCTTCCTTCCATTGTTAGTTCCCAGGCATTTCGCCATCTTTGTTGGTTTCCCTTATCCTGCCTTTGTCTTTGTAAAACTGGACCCTATATTAAGCCATTCTCAATTACACCCCTGGAAAAAGCCATCTTTGTCCTTTTGGGACTGTGATGCAGCAATGTTTAAGAAATACAAATAAAGACATGGCTTCTTTTAAAATTACTATTGATAGCATAGGTTGTTTATGACCAGAATTCAACGCCAGGACTAAACCATGAATAAAAACCTTTTATCTTACAATATAGGGTAATTTTACTCTCTCACATAAAGTTCTATAACTCTAGGAAAGGGGCATGAGAGAGTGAATTATGTTTCTGGCCGGGTTTTGAAGTAACATTGGATAGATTTAGAAAGAAATAGTTTCCATATTTATTGCTCTATCTGTGCACTTCATGATTTTGGATATGCAATTTCATTTCCTAATGGGTCTGACTTGTCTTAATGAAGTCAGTTAATGTTTTCCTTTAATTTTAATAGAAACTAATTTTAGTTTCTTCTTGCTTTCTACATTATAATATACCCTCCATCACCAAAAGAGCTATAGCTGACACACATAGAAGGTGTGGGTGCCAAGAATCCATACTACTAAGTTTAACAATAGTATATAGCTACAGAATATAGTACTTACTGAAAGAGATGCAAGAGCACACAGCAACTTTGTGGGGAATATTTGATTCCAAAGGGACAACTCAGAAGGCTCACTTATCCTTTCAGTCATTTGCTTAACTTCTTCAACTGCTCCTGTTGATTGGTTGTTAGCACAGTAAAGCCAATGAGAAGGCAGTTGAACAAATGGCGTGAGTTGAATCCAGTTTACACCTGTTTTCCCTGACTCTAAATCATCGCCTTTTCCCATCTTTATATACAACACTCTTTTCCCTGGCCCAGTAGGCACATTCATAAGTAGGTGCATGAGAAAATTCATTCTCAAATATTCTACTGAAAGAAAATCCTGGTGTGAATCCTTTGATAATATAATGTCTTATAATTTATCTTCAAGCACATTTAACCTAGAAAATTTCATTATTACATATAACGTGCAGTGCATTTATAACATGTTTGATTTTTCTCAGTGGTTCTAAAGGCACCTGAAGAGTCTAACTAGAAAAATAATTTGCCTTTAATAAACATTTGTATCTTTTCTGAATTAGATTCTTTGTACTCTCTGGGCTTTGGGCTACTATTTCATAGGTTTGTCAAGGAAACTTTTGTGGCTGATCCTAGGCGATGTAAATAGGGCAGCTTGTTTGTCAGCACTGCTGTTTGAATCCCTCCTATAGTGAAAATATTTTTTTCATGGTCTTTCTCTCCTACATTCTCAGAAAAAAATTGCCCATAATGATTTTTACCTCATTTCAAGACTTCTCTCATGATTCAAGATGAGATCTTCATAAATAGGGGCCACTATCAGCCATTTGGGGTGACGCCAGAAGATTACTTAACACTTCCCGCAAATGAACCTACCCTGACAATCACCCTATCAAAGCCATCTTGTTGAAGGCTCCAGAACAAAGACAAACAAAAGAGCCTTTACAAGTCACTATTTTTTCTTCCTTCTTGTAGTACCATATGAAATGTTCTGGTTTAATCAATCATTTATTTTAACCACCCTTCTTCATGCCTCAAATTGCTATAGAAAAGCCTTTCAGACCCCAGGCGGTAGAAATTGTTTGTCTTTGGCTAATAAAGAAAATAAGTGTCATGCTAAGTCATCCTTTATTTTTGGCTTTTCTAGGCCAACACCTATGTCTGTGTCTTAAGATTTTGTACTCCAAGATGTCAAGAAAAGAGGAGGGCAAATAGAGTGAAAAAGTTCATTTTCTGATCACTTAATCAGGTGCTAGATCCTTGTGCTATGGGCTTTATACATTTCAGTCAATCCTTTCAACCTCAGTAAATAGGTGTTATTGTTGGTTTCATCTGAAAAGAAGACTGAAGCAAAGTTGGTTAAATTCATAAAATACACAATCAAAGGCAGATCTGTGATCTGAACCTTAGTTTAATTGGCTCCTAAATCTGTGTACTTCTTGTCATATCATGATACCTCCCACTTTGTAAGTCACCCATCTCTGACTTTCTATCCATTTTGTCTCTTGTTTTCATGGCTGGCCAATGTCTCTGATAGAAATGTATTAAATTATAAAAGATGTTTGGTTATTAGAGCTCATCTCTCTGCCTCTTGGTAGTGTCAGAGCCCGCAATATTGATCATGCCCAAAACATGCTGTAAGCAGTACAGGGTGCAAAGTGTTAAATCCCTCGATTGGCTTAGCTTAAGGAGCAAGTCTGGCTGAAGCTACGTGACTCACAGAAGTATCTCATGAGCACTGTGGTAGCAATGCAGGTCAATATGGCCTCCTGGATAACAGCCACAGCTGAGAGCAGAGTAATGGCCTATGAAGCTGTGGGGCTGATAGGAGATAAGCTGAGGTAGCTGAGGTCGGAGTAATCGCACCCAAATTCCATTCCCACAATTAGTACCTTCATAGCTTGAAGGACAATGCTCTAATTACAACCATATATTTTGTCTATCTTGCTTCTAATTTGAAAATGCTTTGACTTCTCTTTGAAGCCTTGCCTGCATTAGTTTCCATGGTAATTTCACGTACTGCACATCTATACATGCACCTTTAGCTTGATGGATGAATAATAAAATTCGGTGGAAGAGGCGGGCCAGTGCCTTTTGTCAAAGGAGCATTGGCCATCCCAGTCCACACTTTCTCTTTAACTCTGTCTTAAGTTTTTCTTCAACCTTGTGTCACACACTGGGCAGGTGGGGACTAGAGACTTACTGTAGGAGTCTCTGACAAGTAAGACTTACCTAAGATATGATATGATATACAGGAATCATAATCTTTATTCTACTTCCACAATTTACCTCTACTTGCTTATAGGAATGGATTTATTATCTTAACTTATAATAAGAATGTTTTCATTCTAATGATACTTTTTCACATTCACAGTCTCTCCCACATTCAAAATTCAGCCTGAAGTGGTGTTGGGATTGTTCAGTGGTGCTTCTCCTACTCACCCAATAATCACAATCTGTACTTAAAAGGTAGCAGTAAACTAACTATAGCCATGTGACCAAGGATAGTAAATGCTACCAAATCTCAAGGAACCACATAGGGCTTGGGTCTCACCTGGGGGTTTCTCAACTTTAGCGATGCCATTGTTAACCAATTTGTGCTACTGCTTGGCTGCTCCTTCTATTTTAGGTTTTACTTTGGGGAACTCCACTCAGAGCGACCTTGCTGCTACTTGAAGTTGGATAGGCTCCTTTTGATTGCAAATCTTTTAAAGTAGAGAGATCTCCTGTGGTATCCTGGTTTGGGTGAAGGAGAGAAACCTTGAGAACACCCTGTAAGCAGGGATGGTAGAAGACAGGGTTGATAAGGGATCACTTAATGGCTTCTCCTGGAAATTCTAAACCATCTGCTATATTTTACTTCTTTCACTTTGTATATACCCCTAACGAAGCCTTCCCTGGTTCTTTAATTTTGTCAGCCCTTAAATATCTGGCAGCAATATGTTGTCAAATGTAAAATTGGGGAAGTTTGCTTCATGTGAAAGCCTTAAACTTTCCTAGTGACTAGAAGAGGCTTTCATAACCACGAAGTAAATCAAGCATAATCAAGGCAGAGAATTCTGTTTCCAAAATCTGTGTAAGAAGTACAATAGTCTAGTTACTGGCCAATTAGAATGGCTGCCAGTAACATGTAGGTAGTACAGGAGCGCATTAGCTGAATGTCAGCCATGTTGGGAGTTAACGAGTGTTATTATTTTACTGATAGGAATGTGTGATCAAGAAAGATTGCAGATGTGATTTAGCAGTCATGTAGCTAACCCTTTGCTTTCAGTGTTAGTTAGAAACTTGAATTTCCATTTCTTTCAAGGCTCTGACAGGAGCTGTTTTTAGGAAACTTTCATGGCTGTGAGCAGAACCCTTCTCAAAGAAAGATGAAGCTTTTGGCTGCTTCTTCAAGCTCCTTTCTTCCTTATCACTCTCTAGAGTCGCTGTACACTCCCTGGGGGATTCTATGCAAAGTTCTTGGTGCCCCATTCTTTTCTCTGAAGTCCTCAGCTGATGGTTATGGCTGTGCTGCAGGGAAATAATGGCATGCTGATCTAAGTGTCAATGAGGGAGATTTACATATCACTAAATTTGCTCTCTTGCTTTCAAATAGTACTGCTTTCAACTTCAATTTGCATGTGACAGTACTTTGTCACTTTTCCCCATATTTTCTCATGTAATTCAGAGGGGGGATCCTTAGATCCCTGAGAAGAAAACACACACACACACACACTTGAGATGTCTTAGTCTGCACGTCTCCCTTCCTCTGAAACTCAGTCTCTTTTCCCAGCTTCCTATGGTTGGTAACAGGGAATGGCAAGGCAGTGAACTTTACAGGGAAAATCTCTTGTTGACGCTAGAGTTTTCTTGCCTTCCTCCATCTTCAAAGACTTCCTGACTGTTTTCTAAATGTTTGAAGCAAAACAAGGAACAATTTGAGTGAAGAGACAAGAAACCAGGTCTAATTAAGGCAAACATAGGAAGAATGCAAAAGAAAGGAATAGGTGGTAGGAGATGGAAATCTTTCCCTTATTCCTGAAATGTGGACATGGTTAGTAATAATAACAGAGATTTCATGACAGATTTGAGAGCTGTAGAGTTTTGCCTGTCTCTGGACCCAGCACTTTTCACTGTGAGACTTCATCAGATTGCTTTTTTGTATCATTCATAATCTACCCTGTAAACTGTAAGGTCTTGAAGAGTCACATTGTTAATGTGACTCTCCAACCTTGAGTCACTAAAATTGAGCCAAAAAATAAAAACAGGCTGTCTCATTAGTGAAATTTGCTAATACATTTATGCAAATGTTCTGCTTCATAGTCCATTTTAAAAGAAACTAAGAGAAGATGCAGTTCAGGAAAGATTAACCCTATTTTAATGAGGATACAAACAAGGTACCCAATAATGTATTTCAGCACTTTAGTGTATGAACTACCCAGGTTGAGATTTCCCTTAGTGTTTACCTTGGCCCTATATCAGGCCACTGCTACAAGAATGGAATGAATTTTTTTAAAATGAACAAGTGAGCCAAGAGTAAGAAATGTTATGAAAGAAAGGAGACAACAGAGGGTTAAGACTACAATATTAGGAAATTAGTGACTTAGCATTGCTTAATGGGTATTTTCAGTTATCTGTAGGTGTAAAATATATCTTTTTATTGTGTCTTTTCACTGAAAAGCATTTTTAGGAGGGTTAACGAAACATTTTTTTCCTTTACCCTTTCCCACCTCCCTAGTTAATTTAATGCTATAGTTTTAACTACTTAACATTTCTGAGCTGGAGAAACTTCAATCCTTCACTCCCCATGTGCCATACATTGGTCACTGGTATCTTCTGTTTAAACCAGAATGGTCCTTTGTGAATATTCAGATCATTTAAAATATTTTCCTTTTCTTAAGCACTCACCCCAATCCATATATAGGTAAGAAAATTGGATTAATGGCAATTTAATGACAGAGTCAGAATGAGAATTCAGATCTAATTTCCAGTCTTCCCAGTGGCCAGTGTTGTCTACTATGGAGACTCTCAAAGAGTAAGTTTTACTTTTCCCTGTAAAGGGCCTATTTGACACTGGTTGACGTCAGCTAAAGTGCTTCATATTTCGCTGGAGGTTATCATGCCTTCAACGAAGGCTTTAAGAAAGTGGTTTCAAAAACAGCTAGCAATGCTGAAATAAGCATCCAGCAGTGATCTTGACAATGCATATATTCATGACTTTCCCTGAAAGAGTACTGAAAAAAATCAACAGAATATTAAAGTGGATAAGAATAGATACATGGATGTTATTTAGGCAGCAGCATCAATGATGTTAAAAATGAGGAAAATTTTATTACTATTCATTTATATAATATGTATATATATATATTTGTTCTCAACTAATCAAATGGTAACATTAGTAAGTAATAGCTGAGTGATAAAATTCCAGGTGAATTTAATTTTCTTTTTCATTGGCCAAATGCACTATAATGGCAATGAATTATTTTAGTGCCAAGCAAAATATTTTAATTGCTTTGAGACTGGAGATAAACATGTTTCATATGCAGGATTGGGAATCAATGAACCACGCTCCCACCAGTAAATTGTTCTCTCATAAAGTAACTATTCTCAAGTCATCCAAATGAGGCATATTTCTGTATTAGAATTTTAAAGTTATATAATTTTATTCACTATTTTAGCACATATATGGATGTGGTATTAAGCTGTCTTTTTCTCATCACTTGTGTTTAGGTCATATGGTTCAAAGAAGTTAGATCAACTATATACATATTGGTTGTTTTTAGGAACTTCCTGGTTAGATGTATGTTCTTACAAGAATCTACTTAATCATTTTATTTTCCATACATCTATTAAGTTCGCATCATGGATGGAAATGATTTTGCTATGCTTCAGCATTATCTGGTTTTAATGAGTCTCTGGAGCTCTCTAGATGGATTTTACTGCCAAATATGATTCAGTCTAACACTGCAAGTGAAGCAATGAACTTAGGACATTTTGCCTGCCAATAGATTTCTGCTTGGAGTAGCAGCCTACAACTATGGAAGAGTCCTAAATGACAAATTCTTAATATTTTACCACACGAACACTGAGACTAATTCAATGTGGTTTGTTGTTTTTGGTTCATGAAAAAGTATATATTCATCTTCACATAAGTGCTGCAAAAACATCCCATCCTTAACCTTTAGTAAGCTAATTAATTTGATGCGGTCAAGCTCTATTTAGCTCCAACTAAAAAGTATTTGTGCAATATTTGTGTGGACAATGATTGTGGGGGCTAATAATATAGTTTTTGCCTTCCAATTATTTACAAACAGGTTGGAAGAGACAAGAAATGGCCTTCAAAAGTGTCTAATAAATATATACAGAGAAGAAGGGTGAGTGCATTTTCGATGGGAGTGACAGGCACAAAAGGGAGATATTCTTCACACTCTAATCACATAAAAGAAGAAGGGAATCAGTTATATTTTTGCAGTGGCCCATGTCTGAAGTGATAAGGACCTGGATCAGGGTACTGGATATACCAAAACTGAAACATAAGAGTACCAGGACATTATAGTGGAGGAACACACAACAAACTTACTGCTTATGTGATCATGGGGAGAGGGATTTGAAGGTATATGATTTTAGCGTTCTATCCTAGATGACGTGAGGGAGAAAAGGCTTCTTTTTCAAATATAAGGTCTTAGTCACTTTCTCTTCACTGGAACAAAATACCTAACCCTTACAAATTAAGGAAGGAGAGATTTATTTTGGCTCATGTTTCAGTCCATATTTGGCTGGCTCCATCACAAGAAGGCATGGCAGAAAGGCATGACAGAGGAGAGATGCTCAGAGCATGGTGCACAGGAAGCAGAGAGAGTGGGAAAGGAGGAGCAGGGAGAGGAGATATAGCTTTCCAGGTCACTCACCATGACCTGCTTCTTCTGACCAGACCCCACCTCCTAACAGCAAGTCAGCTATAAACCATAATCTAGTCACTGTCCATAATGTAGTCACTGTCCATAATGTAGTCACTGTCCTGCCTATGAGTTCATGAGCTCTTGGATTCATTAGATGTAAACCATAAAATAAGGAATTTAGGAAACACTTCTATTATGAGGGAGAGTTATGAGATTAATTATGTTGACTTGTATCATCTTGGTAGAAAAAGAGTATTTGGTCAAAATGGTGAAACTTGATTTCTACATAGCAATTTACAAAATTTTTCCTAACATCCTACACATAACATGAATAAATTGGAACCAGACAATTGTGCCTATATATGTCTGGCTAAGTGATCTTTGTCCTAATTACTAGATCAATATTAACTTGTCTCTTTTGAGTCTCTATCATCTGCCTTGACATATCAGTTATTTATATAAATGAATTGTGAGAGAGCATAACTGACATGCTTATCCAACCATTAGTATAGGGACACCTTGTTTTATTGCACTTCACAGCCATTGCAATTTTTACAAATCGAGGGTCTGTGGTAACTCTACATTGTACAAGTTTACCAGTGCCATGTATCCAACAACATGTGCTCATTTCATGTTTTTATGTCAAATTTTTGCAATTCTCGTAACACTTTAAACTTTTTCATTACTGTCATATCTATTATGGTGATATGTGATCAGTGATCTTTGATGTTATTATTGTATTATTTTAACCATTTTCAAGCACTCCAAACCACATTCGTGTAAGTTGGTAAGCTTAATTCTATATGTTCCAGCTGCTGCACTGAACAAGTGTGGCCATTCCACCATCTTTCTCCCTATCCTCAGGCTTTCCTATTCCCTGAGATACAACATTATTAAACAATAGTAACAATATTAAAATTAGGTCAATTAATAAATAATTTTACAATTTTCTCTAAGTGTTCAAGTGAAAGGAGAATTCACATTACTCTTTCCCTTCCTTCCTTCCTTCCTTCCTTCCTCCCTCCCTCCCTGATTGATAAGTTGCTAAGCTGTCCAGGCTGAGCTTAAACTTGGGATCCTCTAGCTTCCAGATGAGGAAGACATCTGAAAATCTGAGATAGGCTAAAAATTAGGTTTCTGGCACCCAGTTTTGAGTAAAGAGTTGGTGTCTTCGGGGGAAACTGTGGCAGAGCTTCTATTCTTTGTAGTTCCAAATCGTAGATGCTGAGTAGTGGACAGGGTTGTTAGTGTAATTTCTGTGAGAGTGGCCCCATGATTTAGTTGGGAATTTCATTTTACTGGCTGTGTAAAGCTCCTTTCCTCTCAGGCATTCTGTAAGTTACCTAGCAACCTATGATATATCCATTGGTGTTATCTAGCTATAGTAGAGCCTAGTACCTATGACTAAGATCTCTGAGTTATACAGTTGTAGGTCTCTTGAGGGGGACAGAAGCATCCAGAAGAAAGGATTAGGAATTGCTTGGACGAGACAGATTTTGAGTTTCCTTCTGAATACTTTTGGCTGTATGAGCATACAAAGAAAGTATTCAGTTACCTCATCAAAATTATTTTCATTTTCATGTGAGTGACAGATTAACTTAACAATCTATTGAGGCATAAAAAATAGCTATTTACTCTCTATACCTCTTACTGTGAAATTAGAGATAAGTCTTCTCTGAAAGAGTGCTTTCTACTGCCTTTTACATGTTCTGAAGAGCATCCTACTCACTTCCTCCCTCTCATCCCAGTTTCAAATAGATGAAGTTAACACTCAGGCGAATGTTTGATGTCTTGAATTACTCATTTCTACAAACTAAAGAAGAAATAAAAACGCAAATGTTACAATATATTTGAACTCATCTGACTCAAATCAATAGTATAAGACCACATAAATACATCGACAGCTGCTCCTCAAGTTTCACTAGGTTTATGTCCTGACAGGCCCATCCTAAATTGAAAACATCTTCAGTCAAAAATGCATTTTATTCATGTATGCTTCTGAACATCCTAGCTTAGTAATACAGTTCAGTGTAGGGCTGGTGATTTGGCTCAGTGGTTCCACCGCCTGCCTCGCAAGTGCAAGGTCCCAAGTTTGATCCCCAGTACCAAAAAAAGAAAAAAAAAAACAGTTCAGTGTAGAGCATCAGTTGCTTTCCCTCACAATCACATGATTTGCTGGGAGATGTGGCTCAGTGCTGCTGCTACCCAGCGTTATGAGAGATGGTTGTGTCACACATTGTTGGCCCAGGAAAACATCAAAATTCAAAATATTTCAATGAATGTGCATTGCTTTCACATCATTGTAAAACTGAAAAGTTGTAAGTTGAACCACAGTAAGTCAGGGACCTTCTGTAACTAATACTCTCTCTCCACTGAGGATTTTATATTTCTAAAACAGTTCTCTCCCCCCCCCCAACTCCTTAAAAGCCCCTTTGCAAATGTCACTTCTCAGGAAAATTTTTTTGGACACCCCAAACTCATTTCTCTCTCCAGCAGCCTTATTTGCTACTCTTGGTTGCTAGAATCCTCTTCCTTTAGGCATACTCATAGGCAAGGATGACTCCCTCCCTTCGTTCTGGTATCAGATTAGATGCTACTTCTTAGAAAACCTTGGCTTTCTCTCCATCATCTTATTCTTTTAAATTTCATTTATCACTATCTGAAATATTATTAGAACCTAAAATCACTCTATTTGTGTGTTTTAATATCTAGTGTCTGTCTGTTTCTCCCACTAGAAGATGAATTCCATGAGGGTAGGGACCTTTTCACTGCTTTATCTCCACAGTAGAGCTTGACCTATAGTTGAAATTGATAATTATGTGTTAAAAGAAAAATAAATACATAAATTATCTCAATGGCATGGGATATTTTCCTGTTCTGAATCCCTAAATAGAGCTAACATTTCTTTTATGATAGTACTATTATTCTGATTTGCCTTACTGTCATTTTTTTTTTCCTGATACAAAGAATTGAAGTCTTCAGGCCATTTTTCCTTTTTTATTTTGAGACATGGTCCTGCTAATTGCTGAGTTGCCCAGGATGGGCTCATATTTTCAGTCCTCCTCCCTCAGCCTCCTAGAGTGCTGAGATCACAGGTGTGCACCACTATGCTGGCTCCTTATGGTCATTTTTATGTTTGTGTTATCCAACACATAAATGAGAGCAAGTTCTGTCTGACTTGTTTTTTATTTTTTTGCAATCCATACAACAAGGACTCAATATATACATTTGTCAGTCGGATTTGGTCAATCATCCTCAACAAATTCTTTATCATATCTGTATACAGATAGACAAGAACAGCCTCTTAATTGCGAGGCTGTGTGTGCAGCTCTCTTTAGTTTACACAGCTTCAAACAAAAGAAAATCAAATATTATCAGAAGCACTGATCACATAAAGAGTAAACAAATAAAACTATCATATTAACAGCAGTTATCCAAGGTGGTAGCAATGGTTAATTTTTCGTGTCAACTCAATGTATGTTGTTGGATAAGATTAACATTGAAATTGGGTAACTTGGTGGAAAGCAGATTGCCCTCCATGTTGTAGGTGATCTTTATCCCATCAGTTGAGGGCCTGAACAGATAAAAAGTACTGGCCTTCATGAGCAGGAGAAAATTCACCAATAGTCTGCTTGTGGACTGGGACTCTATCATGGGCTCCCCTGGGTCTCCAGCCTGCTGATCCACACTGTAAATTTGGAATTTCCTGGCTCTGTAATTGCATGATCAAAGTCCTTGTAATACCATTGTAACTGTAAGTTCATTCTTTTTGCTTAGAATTTCTTCTTTTCTTTTTAAAATGAGAATCACCTTGGAGGAATAAATAAATACTTGAAGCCTTACTAAACATTTATACTTCTGCAAATGACTTCCCAATTTTTCCCTTAGAGTTGGTTTTAATAAGAAAAAGGATGGAGAAAGAACCTCTATGTCTTAGGAAGATCTGTTAAATGAAGTTTGATGAAATATTTGCTGTAACTTTCTTTAATCTACAAAAGAAGTTTAAGATACGTTATGCTTTATATCCAAAGTGCTTGAAACAATTTAATCATTTGTACCTAGTCACTGCTAATACTTAGACTAGTTGGTCAAACCATTACTGTTATTACTCCCCAGAACGATACAAACTATATACCACCATGAATGTCTAAGACCATCCAGGAGGAAGCCTTAGATCACTAGTGATTGAGCATTTGTCAGGCTTTAATAGCACATTAGGCTGGCTAGGATGCAGTAGAGACACATGCTATGCTTGCACATGAACCTATTTGAAAGGAAAATAATTTCCCAAATCATAATTATAATTTTCAAAATATAGAAGGCTATGAACTTCTTAGTTACTGTTATTTAGGTTTATCATTGAATTAATGTGTTGGCCTTAAGGCTGTTCACATTTTTAAAAAGAGATGGAAAATCCAAGTCAATGAAAAACAGTGAGGAGTATTTGGACAAAAATAGTTCTTGGCAGAAGACTATACTTTCGGTTTCTTACCTTATACCATTAGTGGTGTCTGTGTTATACAAAGCCATTTCTTCGTATCAACCTAATTTCTTTCTTTGGAACTACAATTTCAGAACATTATAAAGATGCAATATACGAAATTATTTTATCTGATGTCTTTTGTGCAGTTAATGGCTCTTGGATAGAAACATGTTTAAGGTATCTGAGTAATCTTTTATAGCCTGATCCATGGTAAAAACTTATATTCATACGTCTCTTCTTTACAGGTAGGTTAATATGGAATAAAGAAACAGTTTTATGATTATTACACCATAAAAGATTCCTGAATTGTGACTTGCAAAAATGTATTGCATCTTTTGTCACGGAGAAATTCTGATTGGAGACAGATACTTTAACTTTTTTAAAGTGCTTAAAATCAGTATCATTCCCCCCTAGTGCTCTTTCACATGGGAACATTTTCATGAATATGTTTGTAAATGAAGCAGTCATATAGAGTTACAATTTTTGAGTCATTTCTTCACCATATTTCAACATTTTTATTATAGCTAAGATCATTTGTTGTATTTGATAGAAATATACATTATTCTGAGTGTACATATCCTATCTAATCACATTTGTGGGTCAGTAAGAATAAAATTAAGGGTTGATTGTTCTCTAATGTAATTTTTCTTTAAAAAATTTATGTAATTAATTGCAATGTGACCGAGTCTGAAAAGGAATCTAAAATCTTTCAAATTCAGTCAGTATCATTTTTTCTTTTGAGTTTCAATATTTGATAAAAAATGCAGACTCTCAAATGCTAAAGTGAGCAGCACCAGGTCCACATATAATGTGAATTTTCAGAGTTCAAAGGTTATAATTACAAATAAATATACAGAAAAATTGGCCACCAGAGATTTTCCATTTCCTTTTAAGTATCCCACTACCAGAATACAGACGCTAAATTTGGATTAGCTGACCTATATTTTAATGCCAGATTTGTCACTTACTAGCTGAGTGACCCTGAGTATCTTAGCACATTTTCTGTTGCTATAACAGAATACTTGAGGATTATAAAGAAAGAAGTTTATTTTGGCTAATGCATCTAGAAGTCCAAGAACATGTATCTAGCTTCTGTTCAGCTTCTAGCAAAAGCCTCAGTGAAATACAGAAAAACAAGAAGGTGCATGATGAGATCACATGGCAAGAGAGGAAATAAGAGGTACCAGGCTATCTTTACTACAGCCCACTCTCAAGATTACTAACTCACTCTCACAAGACTTGCATTCATCCCTTCATTACAATGAAGTCTCCATGATCCAGTTGCCTTTCCACATTACTACATTGAGGAATTAGGCCTGAGTAGGAATTTTGGTAGAGAAAACTGCAAGTAACTTGAACACTGAAACTCAATTTCTCATCCATGGATAGAGAGATGCCTATTTTCCAAGAAAAATAATAGAATGATTTGCTCATTCCATGTTGTGTACATATGTTGAAATATTACATTAGTCCTTAAGCATTTGGAATCAATTAAAGATATAAGTAAGATTTTAAAGAGTTAGTGATTGTTACAAAGTGCTTGATATATACAAATTAATAAATGACAGCTACTTAGTTTGCTTTAACATTTGACAATCAAATGATGTAATTTTGATATAAAAATAAAAGGAAGGAGACTATATGATTATCTCAATAAATGTAGTAAAACAATTTGGCAAAACTCAACATTCCCACATGCCAAACTTTCTCAGCAAACTATGAATCTAAGAGAATTTCCTAATCAGATAAATGGCATCTACTATAAACTTTCCCTGAATGTGCTAAATTTTCTACAAAGATGGCAACTAATAACTCCTCGCAACCATTTCAGTATCTGCCACTCTTCATAGAAAATGACAGGGCATATTTTCTCTCCTCATTAATTTAAGGTGGTACTATGGCTACTGTTGACCAACAGACTGTGGAAGATATGTCCTGGTGGGACTCCTGGCACTATGCCTTAAAGCCCTTATAGTATTCATTTTGCCTCATTCAATAAGGCAAATGAAATGAATAAAAGTAATTGACCAAAATAATAATAATAATGGTTTATTTGCAGAACAGATCACATAATTTTTATGCAAAAATATGAATAAATCTATAAAAATCACTGCAGCTAATAAGTAAATTCAGTAACTTCAAATAACACATTTTAATCTAAAAAGAACAACTATATTCCTATATAATATCAGAAAACACTGGAAAATAAAATGTAAATATAATACAATTAGTAATAGTATAAAAATAATTAGGATTGAATTTTTTTAAAAGATAGACAAGATTTCTATACTGGAAAATACAAAATATTGCTGAGATAAAGAAGTACTAAATAAATAGATTCAAAGATTTAAAATTTTAAAGATATTAATCTTCTCTCCAAATTCATCTTGGATTCAATACAATTCCAGTGAAAAATCCCATTTTAAGAAACTTTTTGGAGAATTAATGAGCTAATTATAAAATTATTATGGAAATGTAGACTATTTAGAAGATACAGTTTTGAGAAAGAATAACAAAGTTTCAGAACTTAAAGGGTCTAATTTCAATCCTTATTGTAAAGCTATAGTAATCAAAGCAGAATATGCTAATTTGTAGGCACACAGAGAGACACATAGAATTTAATACAAAGGATAGAAATAAATGTAAACATATGAAACAAATCTTAGGCAAACATAACAAGTATTTGGATGAGAAAATTACATGTTTCCAAGTTGCAATGGTAGCAGCATTTGGAAAATGTAAAAAGAAAAACTGAAAGTTGATCCCTACTGGATAATTTAAAAATTAATTTATTATTGATCATAGATTGAAATGTAAAAATTAAAACTGCACAGTTTTTAGAAAAACACAGAGGATAATATATTTTCAATCTCATAGTAAGTGAAAATTCACTAGACCAGACACTTAAAGCACTTGCCATATGTGATGGTTAATCAAATGTGTCAAATTTACTGGGCAACATGTTATCTAAATAATTGGTTAATATTATTTCTGAGTGTGTCTATGTTATGGTCTCTATCTAAATGTCCACCCAAAGCCTCATGCAGTCATAGGTGGGGCTTTTTAGAGGTGGTTAGATCTAGAGTGTGTGATTCTGGGATCAAAGGTGTGTGATTACTAAATTAGTCTACTGATTGGTTTGGCATAGTTCTGGCTGTGGATAATGGGAAGGCCCACCCTGAGTGTGAAAGCCCACCCTCAGTGTGAGTGCTATCTGCTCTAAGCCTGGATAGACTATCAGGGACAGAAAGTGGGCTACTATTGTCACTCGGTGCTTGTCATTTGCTGCTTGCTGCTTTTGCTGCCTCCTGCCTCTTGCCTTTTGCCTGCCATGTATTGTTTCTCCTCTGCGATGTTCTACTGCCATGCCAGCCTGCCTTGGAGCCAACCAATTATGAAACTGCTAGCTACAATAAACCTTTCCTCCTTAAAATGAGTGCAGAGGAAGATCGGATTCTTTTTCTCTCTTCTCTCTGCCAGACTAGTTCAGCTGAGACAGTAGTCTTTTGTTCTTGGAAAATGACCAGTACTCCTGATTCTCAGACCTTCAGAATTCAGAATGGACTTCACACCACTGGCTTTGCTTTGTCTCCAACTGAAGACTATAGGTTGCAGAACTTTTCAGCCTCAAAAACATGTGAGCTATCTTCCCCCTGAGTGTGAACTAAAAATAAATGGAGGGAAAATCACTTTTAGCAGTATAATAGTAATTATTGTCTCCCAGTACTGAAATCATAAGTATTCTTTATGTACTTATTGTATCGTTCTACACATGCTTATCACATTAAAAAGTGAAGAAAGTTATCCACTCCATGTAGAGGTAACTTCCATCCTCCATCATAAAGAAACTTATTTCATCAAAGCCCCACTGCGAATGGGACTGTGGGGAAATATCAATGAGTGCTCCCTTTCCCCCACAAAGAGTACTGAACCTACGGATGCTCTACAACTGAGCTACACCCCCAGACTTGTTTTTTTTTTTCCTTCTTCATTTGTTAGACAGTCTCACTATGCATGATGTGATCAAAAGATATGGTGAATGCTTAAATTTTTGAACACTGTTGAGCGTCTATAGTTTTTCTGCTATGGCTGACTTGATGGTCTGAATCAAATTAAAACATTTACCTTTCTTGCTCATTTTGACTTTGGGGAAGAGTGAGAAGTCAAATAGTGCCACATTCAGTGGATAAGGTGGATGAGGACACATATTAATGTTGTTATGAGTCTGCCTTTCCACTGGGTTGCACTCAGCAGTAGCATTCACTATGTTTGATTATACCTTGAAAAAACATGAGAGGACTTACAGAACTTTCTTCGGAAAGTGGCAAGGCTGATGGGATAAGTGTGTTTGAAGCGATGAGGAGAATGATTAATGACAATTGTGACTTTTCCTATAGTAAAATTTAAACTTTCATCCTGTTTTTGATCACCCCTTGTAAATTTCTCAGACTGGCCTTGAATTTGGATCCTCCTGCCTTGGCCACTTGAGCAGCTGGGATACAGGCATGCACTGCAACACCCAGTGCAATCAATGCTTTTAACAGTAAGGTATAATGGTTTTTTCAGGTCCCGAATTACAGTGTAATTGTATTTGCATTTAGTATGACTACCTAGCTGACTAATATAGGGCAAATCAATTTATCCTTTTGGGTCTTGGTTTCTTTATTTGTAAAATCAAGAGATACATTGCTAATACTTAATATATGTTTCCAAATAAACATTTCATGAATTATTGAGCAAAAAAGTTACACAGGAGGACATGCGCCTGGGGCACCAGGCTGTGGTAAGGTACAAAAGGCAAATCCTCATCTAGAGATGACTTGTAGTGAAGGAGAGAACAAAATCATTGCGCTGTCATTTGATACCACTTTCTTCATATGGACTGCTGAAGAGATGAGGTAATAAAAGTTAACTTCTATCACCTGTCTCCTTCAGTTTCCATCATCCCTGCTTGGATTTTCAGGAAATTTTATTTGCATACTAACCAGGCCCATCCCTTTTGTGCAATTGTTTGGGGGTTGCAGTTCTGCACAGAAACTGAATTAGTCATGTTATTTTAAGGTATGAGTTCCATGTTGTTTCTGTTGTCTGATTCTTATACATACAAATGCAGAGACTTACAAGAAAAAAGCAAACCACAGGTTCTCAAGAATAAAAATATTAAGTGAAGAACAATGGTAAGCATAGCATCACCTGCTATGTGATTTCCCTTCTTTAATTGAATTCTTCTAATTTCTCTGAGGAAGAAGAAAGTAGTAAAAGTAAGGGCACATGCTAAGTATGAGGAGTCCAAGCTTTTTATTGACCACGATCTTGTGTCATATTTCTTCTAGACTATTTGCATTCATATTTACATCCAATTGTGTTTTCTGTATAGCTGGTCATTTATTTTTAAAGAATACTAGTACTGTGTATCTTCTAAGTATAATTCATAAAACTTAATTGCATGTTATTTAATCAATTGCATGATCCCAATTATTAATATCTTCACAGCCTTTGTCTTCAGACAATCTGTCTCTAATTCACCAAAAATATGCTAAGACCCAGAGCATTAGGCTAGCGCTTGAGAGTCCATAACCAAGGTTAATATGATTCCCATCTTTGAAAAACTCACAGCTTAAATTAAGAGGTGGCTCTTTGAAGATATTTGGGAGAAAATTCTTTTAGCTACCCATCATATAACATTTTAAAAAGTTTGCACATGAACTGTGGAATACTGCTTACAAACTTTAGCACATATTTGAAAATCCCTTTTTTCGGTGTGTACACATTAGCTAAGAGTAGAAACTATTAACATTCAGGTATACAGTGGCATAGCAAATTGGAAAGTAGGGAAAGTGGCTTAAAATGTTCATCTCAAAACATATCCATTTGGAGAATCAAGACAGATCCAGTTGAGTGTGAAAATCAAATCAGTTCGAACTTATTCCATTAAAATAAATCACATTCATGTAGCTAGGAATAGCCATACATTTTAAACCAATATTAACAAAAACTCTCAATGGAATTCTGAGATGGAAAAAAATTTAGTGAAGTTTATGGTGTGAAATGATATTTGCATTTCAGGTTTTCAAAACCTCAGTCAAATCAATACAGAAAGCTAGCTCCCAGCTATATCAAGGGAAAGAATGACTGAGGGAAAATGTGATAAAGGCAGAACCATCTGTGGCAATTTAATCATAATTTCAAGCTTATACTAAAACCACACTTAATAAGAAATTGGGAGCTAAAGGGAAGATAATTTCAAAGAGATCTAAATAGTGAAGAAAATAACTGTGTGTATAGGTGCAATTATCTGGTGATGTGATTTTAATTCCCTTGGAACAGGATATCATCTTTCAAATTGGAGGACTTAAGAGAAAACAAAATGCCTTAAAGCCTTTATTTGTTATTTTGGGGAATTAAACAACAATATCATTTTTATCTCTATTTGACATCTTAGTTGCATAAGATAAAAACAGAGACCCAGTTGAAAGAACAAGGAAGTTCTATACAACTTATCTAAGCTATATCAAATCATTGCTTTATCAGAGAAAATGATGGTGTTCTCTCAGTTTGGGAAGTCTGGCACTATTTAGTCAAGTACCTTTCCCTAAGTAGGACAGACACAATATTCAGAAGCCTGTAAAGAGAATAGCCAGAGAACCTAGACACTCATCAGAATTATGACCCTGTCCTATTTATGGAAGAAGACAAAAGCAAACATAATATAAAAGGCCTGGCAATTCAGCAAATTATCTTTTCTATTGCCAGTTGAGAAGAACTGAGGAACAACTCTAGGAATGGGAAATGAGATAGAATCTTTCCCTAGTTCACTAAGGAATTAATAAAAATAATTTCCTTGGGTGAAAATCTCACCCCATGTTTAATATCGATAATAATACTGAGGTCAGAATGCTTAACATGAACTCTGTTAATTTAATCACTCTGTAAGTGATAAATACAATAAAATCCAAATTAATATTCTGATCTGGCTAGTGTTATTTCTTGGGAAACCTTTTGAACTTTATTGCTGTTCAGTTATTCTTGTTAATATTTTACTAAGCCCCAGGAGAATAGTTTTTGATTATTTTTAAGTCAGTGACAATACTTTAGGGAAGTAGTTAGACTAAATCCTCTCTACATAGCCAAAATTTTTGATAATACTTTGTAGGCCAGTTTTAAAAGAATACAACTGAAAAATGCTCGACTTTGGGAGATGACTATTTAATTTTACAAAGGAGAAAATGGTGCATGTGTTCATGTTGCACATCATATTTTTAGTGTCTTACCTAAAGTACAAGTGGCAGGAAAGTGTTAGAGCTTCAGGTTGAGAATCCACAGATAGTTACAATGTCATAATTGTAAAAATGGTGTGTGTTATAATTGTAGAGAACTTAAGATGCTCTTTATATCCTGTAGAAGCTGTTTGAAAGTTCTAGCATGAAAGGGCAACATCTTGTGTCCCTAGGACCAAATGGCAAGCTTTACTATGTAGGAAGGTCAGCTATGTCAAGTGCATGTTTGAATAGTGAGAAAGAAAGGGAATTCATCCACCAGGCAGACCAAATGTCCATCTCTTACTTCTTGGGGTGAAAGTGTTGCAACATGACTCTCCCATTCCCTTAGATATGGTTTCTTCACTTCCGTGTTAGAGGAATGAGGGGATGGTTAGTTCTCAGGAGTATATAGTTCTTTGCTAAATCCTTGTTCCCTCTGTAATTCAAATTGCCCTAAAAATAGCTTCTGATTCTTAAGAGAGATTGAGGTAAAACAATTATCAAAATAAAAGCAGAGAGCAAAAATGCATGGGATCAGTAACTAAATTGACCAAATATGAGTTGGCTTGATACTTAAAATGTATAGTCTGATACACAATAGGAGGTTCAACTCCCCAGACTCATCTTTCAACTGAAATCCTTTCAACATGGGAATCCCTCAGTCAATAAAATATGGTAAAGGTCCATGAGCAATGTACACTGAAGGCCACACCATTAGTAGATTCGAATTAAAGTCCAGAATAAGTGATGCCTCTCAGTGTCTGGGCTTCACCTAAGTCTCAACCACATAACAAAATTCTCAAATTAATGAAATTTCTCAGTAGCATCACCACTTTTCAGTGATTTAAATCTCCAACATTAAATTAGCCAATTGAAGGATTTCTCTGTACATAACAGAACTGTGCCACTCATTTCCATAGTAGCACCAGGGGAATTTCATAGATTTCATGTGGTAGATTTGATTTATCTGAGGAAATATATTATGAAACTGCACTGTTTCTTTTTCAGTAAAAAGGACAACAACAGTATTTACCTCATAAGTCTATGGCATTAAATAAGTTATCATAAATACAATGTTTAGAACAGTGCCTGGCACAATGCAACTGACTCAGGTTTCTTTTAATAACTGATATGTTTGAACAAATTTATTTGGCAGGAGAGAAACTGAGCAAGTGAGAAGATGTGATTTGCTTTTATGTGCTTGGGAACTTTGTAACCGCCCTCAGATAAGTAAGCCTACGAAAGCCTGCTAAAGGATGAGAGAAAATGTGGATGAGATCAGATCTGAGGTCATGTTCCTCAGTCAATAGATTCTGGGATAGAAAATTTTTAAGAGAAAATTTTAGGGGGACTATTGTTGACAGCTGTGAGATAGTAATAAACGTAGGATTGGTC
Source organism: Heterocephalus glaber (assembly GCF_000247695.1). The sequence continues at coordinate 8,329,614 of NW_004624808.1, forward strand.
ATAGAGTAAAATCAGGGTACAATACAGTTGAAAGTAGTCTAAGCTCATCCCTTGAATGACTCTGGAACTCAAATGGTTCTTCAAAGTTGCTCCAAACTGAGACAAAAAGGCCAGGTATTTTATCTCCTCATTAACTAGTTAGTCATGGGAATTAAGGGAGCATACAAAGAGGAATTATGATCTTAGGGTAAGCAGCCACTTTTGACACTTCCTGGGGTAGAGATTCATCAGTAACTCATCAGTATAAGACTTCTAGATGTTGTAAGGAAACAATGTTTTAACTGTGAGGAGGAGGATCTGAGTTGCATGGCACAGTGTCTACTACAGAGGAGAACCAAGGGCGTCAGTCAAACATCTGACAAGTGCCAGACGTGAATGAAGCCATCCTGGAACACTCAGGTGGCCAGTCAACCCAGCAGCTGCCAGAGGGTAGGAAGGCATCAATCAAACCAGCTGATACCACAAATATGTCCTAGGAGACTCAGGATCTTGAAAGATAAGATGTAGTTGCTTGTTTAAACCATTAAGTTTTGAAGCAGTTTGTTATGCAATGTACAGTGATAAACTGGTGAAGAATATTACATTATGGCAGTTATTTTCAGAGGTCATCAATGTAAGATTAAGGTCGTTCTAGTGATAGCCTAGTTACATGGTTTTTCTCCAAATAACCAGTGTCAAGGGCATTAAAATTATGCCACTGACTGAATGCTGTTCTAGCTTGAAATTTCCTCTGCCAGATTAATTAGTCAGTCACCTTTAAACTCAGCTTTCCATAGTCTCAGGGCAAAAACAAAACATAGACAAGTTCTTTCTGAGACTGTAACACAAAAGGGCTCTGGTGTAATTCCCAGTTGAGCCCTCATTTCCATCCAAACCTGCACAAACCTGGCCTTTAGTGTTCACATTCCATATGAATATTCTGGTCTTCTGAGCTCTTGCCAGAATCTTCCATTAAGCTCCATTTACAACATTCTAAACTTTCTATAATCTGACTTTTCAAACTTTTACAAATTCTTCCCAAAAGCCAATTCCCAAAGTTTCTGAATCACATGGTCAGATATACTCACAAGACCCTACTTCTTGGCATCAGTTTTTCTATGTTAACTTTCCATTGCTATGACAAAATATCACAGAAAATCAACTTACAGGAGGAAATATTTATTTTGGCTCACAGTGGCATGGCACAATGCAACTGACTCAGGTTTCTTTTAATAACTGATATGTTTGAACAAATTTATTTGGCAGGAGAGAAACTGAGCAAGTGAGAAGATGTG
>NW_004624808.1:8335172-8363859 GCF_000247695.1 Heterocephalus glaber
CTATGGGCACAATCTCTGCTGTTATCTGAGAAATTATTTCTGATTTTATTTTTCCCAGATCCTCTTTTGTTGCCAGTTCAGGGAGTCCAGGTGGCTGTGTATCAGAGTATTCCATCTCATTTCCCTTTGAGGTTGCTTTATGTGATCTGGAAGTCTGGTTTTGAGACTCATTTACATGTCTTCTCATTTTGACAGGGATGGTGGTGGTGGTGTTGCTGGTGGTGGTGTGGCTCACCTGCTGTGTGCCGAGGGTGGTGGTACAGTAGCCCGGAAGCCTCCTCCTGGGTGTTGGGAGCAGCTCACCTCCTGTTCAACTTTTCACTTTTTACACAAGGGCTCACAGTTAAGAGTTTGCCTTGAGTCTAAGAGAAAATATTGGACTTGGACCTCTGAGCAATGTTAGAACTGAATGGGAACTCTTGGAGCTAGACTGAATACATGTTGCACTGTGAGATGAACACAAGCCTTTAGAAACCAGTGGAGGAATGTAACAATTGGATCTGAAATGTCCCTTAAATCGCATGTGTTGGTTTGGCTATGAACTCAGCAGTTCAGAGATGGAGAAATTAGGAGGTCATTGAATTATGAGGGTTCTAAACTCATCGATGGAGTAATTCATTAATGAATTAATAGCTTAATTAACTCTTGGGAGGTTGTGGAAACTCTTGGATATGGGTCATAGTTGGAGGAAGTAGGTCACTGGTGGCATGTCCTTGAAGGGTATATTTTGTCTTGGGTTCCTTCCTCTTCTGTCTTCGTGCTTCCTGGCTGCCATGAAGTGAGCAGCTTTGTTCCACCATGTGCTCCCTACATGGTATTCTGCCCCACTACAGGCCTAAAAACAATGGAAACAATTGACCATGGATTAAACCTCTTATACCATGAGCCACTATCTTTATGCTTTAGAGACCATCTCTGAAAGTCTCATAAGAGGATGCAGTTCAGGAAGAAGGACACTGAACCTACAAGGAGTGAGACACAATCGTTCGTAGAAAGGAGGGAGGATTTTGAAAGTCAAGCTGAATAAAGTTCTGACTATATAAAAGAAAAGTTGGCAAACTATGGCCTGCAAATTAAATGTGGCCTAAACCTGTTCTTGTAAGTGTAGTTTCACTAGGACATAGCCACTCCTGCTCACATACCTATTGTCTACTACCACTTTCACATTACTTGTGCCAGTTCATCTTTTTTTTAAATTCCTTAAGTTTATTGGTACCAAAATGTATAATTGATATTGTGCCAGTTAATCTTAATCACCATCTTGACTAGATAAAGAGACTCCTGGAGAGGTGACTGGATCATGGGCATGTTGTACTCCTCAGTGGATTAATCCACTGATGTTCACAGTTGAATATGCTATTAGGAGGTTGGGCCCAGTTGGGAAAGGTGGGTGACTGCTTTGTGGGTGATGTCATAAAAAATAAGGCAGGACTATAAGACAAGACCAAAATAACAAGGAAGGTTCGATTGGTTATTAGAGCTATTTTGAAGATACTTGGATTGCTTGGCCAGGTGCTAGAGATATTGCCAGGTACATGCATTAAAAATATTATAAGGGTATGATTACTCATATAGTACAGAACAGCAGTCTTGGACATCATATTGAAAGTTTAAATTACTTTCAGGTTGTCCTTAGGGAGATGATGTCATGATTTGTTTCTTTCTCACACCCCTAGCATCCTTCAGTGTTCACTTGGATGAAGCCAGTGGACTGGAATGCATTTTTGTCTGCAAATGGCATGATTGTTTTCCAGTCAACCTCACATAATTCTAAGTGATAAAACCTTATGAGGGGGAAGAATAGCCCCTACACAAAAAGTCAACTGCTGTTGATGCATATAAAAAATGATGATTCTTCTCTGTAGACCAAAACTTTTAGGGAGAAAAATCATAAACATTCTTAATATTGGTAAGTTTTTTCATTTGAAAATAATACATCTTTTGTTTAAATGCAAATAAACTGCAAAATGTAACTACGTGAAACACTGTACCTGTATTAGTTAAGTCTCTTGTAGCTGAAAAAAATAGCTGGCAGTTAAAGGAGGAGAGGATTATTTTTAGTTCACAGTTTGAGGGGTCTCAGTCCACGGTCAGCTAGTGCCATGGCAGCAACATCACGGTCAAAGCATGTGCTGGAACAGAATTGCTCACTTTATGGAAGTTGTGAAGCAGAACAGAGGAAGAGCACAAAGAAGAAGGCACCAGCCACCAGATACAGTCTGTAAGCTGATGCCTCTGTGACCTACTTTCAACTAGGCCCATCTTCTAATACCCATTCAGCCATAAACTTAGAAGTGGGCTAACCATTGATGGGGTTAGTGCCCTCCCAGTCCAGTCACCTCTCCACAAGTTTTTCAGTCCAGCTAAGCTGGCAATCACCATTAACCATCACAGTACCTAACTCATTAATTGAACAACCCTGAGATGCACGGAAATTTACTAAATTTACTAAAGCAACAACTTTGTGAATCACTGTTTGAACACTGTTATGTTTCTTGAAAATTATTATTGTTGCATTTAAGTCATTTTGCATAAACTAGATTAATACTAGTTAATGAATTCCTCCACTTTTCTGCCAGTGATTTTGATATTGTATAAACAGAGTCTAATGTCATAGATTAGAATTTAATACAAGGGAAATCTTTGAGCAACTTAGCATAATTTGATTTATAGAAATTATAATTGCATTGAGTCATTTTTGAACTTCAGCTTTTGAATTATTTTTAAAACACAATATGCCTCAGTAAAAAAGTTTATTAACTTTCATCCAGCTACCAATTCTGAGTCTGTAATCATACATTATTCACTATTTCTTTCCTCAGAATTTTCTATATGATTTTGGGTTTTTTGGGGGGTTTTTTGGTACCAGGGGTTGAACTTGGGTCCTTGTGTCTGCTCAGCAGGCAGCGAAACCACTGACCTAAATCCCAGGCTTATATGGTTTTTACCTTAAGCCAATAATAAATCTTTCAAAAGGCTGTGAACTTCAGGCATTTGTTTTTATAGTAATCCATTAGATGCACTATTTATAGGACATTGATATACACAACTTGCCCGACTTATGAGCTTTTCTAGAGAAAGGACCAGGCCTTAATCAACGTTTTACCACCATGACTTGGTATACAGTGGGCACTTATTAAATATTTATTGAATATTTTAGTTGGTAACATCTCACCATCTCTAATTGTAGGATAAGTTAGTTGTGTTTCTGTTTGTGGTCCTCACATAGCTCACTATTTCCATTTTTTGTAAGCTAGTATCAGTTTCCAGTGCACAGTAGTAGGTGCTCAGTACAAGATTACTGGGAATCAAGCTCAGGACCTCACCCTTGCCAGGCAGGCACTGTGCTACTGAGCTACATCCCTTGCCTTCAGTAAAAGATTTTTGAACTGAATATATCTTTGAAAGTTAGATCCTGCTTATGTTGTGCTTCCTACTGACAAATGATAGGATAATTTGTACAATCAGTATCTCCTTTCCATCACTCTCAGACTGAGGACTTCTTAAGGATCGAGTCTGATCCCTAGTCAACATTATCTCCATGATCTAGCATCTATGTATATGGCACACAGTACTCAAGTGCTGAACTGAACTCCTATCTTTAGTCTTAGATTGGACTTTATTATAGATTAACCTGGCCCAAACATTAGAGTAAAATAGCTTCCTGGCTTGTTTCAATAAATGAAATCAAATTCAAATCTTGAATGTCTGCAATAAATCTTAGAGTTTAAAGTACCAGGTTAGACTTTTCTACCTTAATTTATTTAGCTTTCTTTGATTTGAACATGGCCCATTAATTTAAATTCAATAAGCAATTCAAAGCCTGTGGACAATAAATTAGATAAATGTAAATGTCAAGGACTGTAGTAGTCCCTTGGCTATATTTTAAAGATAGTAAATATGTAAGACATCAGAACCAAATATTCCTTTTGATAACGATAATGAGGTGTTTCAGATTGGGAGTAAAACTGGGACTTATTTTAAAACCCACAGATACTAAAAACATCCTGGCAATAAATTCTTCTCCTTGTTTCTGTTTGTAGAAGTTGTCCTAGTTCTAGTATAATTTTAGAAGTTACCACCATTGTTGGGCAAGTTTTAAAGAACCAGGTTGTGAGGATGACTTAGGAATCTTTTTGACATTCCATACTAGATCTTCTTTTTCTGCTGATCATTGGTGGATGTTCATTAGGAAGTTAACGATATTGCTTTCATCGATTCCCTAGATTTTATTAGAACTTACCTTCCACTGCAGAAGACTACTTCAATGAGTAATTTGGTTTTAATGCATCAGTCTAGTGAACAATAAAAGAAAAACTTACAAGTTATTTCAATTGGCTGAGTTTGTTTCACTGAACCTATCAACAAACCATCAAAGAGTGCTGAATGCAATGTTCCAGCACCAACAATCATGTTTGTTGTTTACATGTTTGCTCAAGATTTCTTTGTATTATAAGGTTCTGAGGTAGGAATTCAGAAATCCTTCTCAATGTTAAGCTGGCTCTGGAAAACTGACTCTTCAAATAGTGCATATTTGAGCTATTTGATGAGCATGTACCTATAAAGACTTTGCTCTTTGATTCGTGTGTGTGTGTGTGTGTGTGTGTGTGTGTGTGTGTGTGTGTAGTACTGGGGATTGAATCCAGCCCTTCACACTGAGCTACATATCCAGTCTTTTGTCTATTTTTTATTTTGAGACAGGATCTCACTAAGATGCTAAGTTGCCCAGGCAGGGCTTGAACTTGTACTTCTGCTGTTTCAACTTTCCCAGAGTGCTAGGATTACAGTCATGCACCACCATGCCTGGCAGAAGCTGAAGACTAGGGAGCTTGTAGGTGCTAACCTACACATGGCAGCCTTCTAGGGAGATACACAAGGTGGAGAAGAATGCAAAATTTTCTACTCTAAGAGTTTCTGAAAAAAGTCACCACCTGCCTACATGTCTCTCAAAGTAGGTATGATTATATAAGTAAGTTTATTTTGAAGAAATAAAATAATTCAATTCAATTGCAGTGAAGATTACCATAGAGTAATTTAAGTATAATTGTAACTGCATGGCATAATTTGCTTTGTAAATGTGCTACAGATTTTGTATTTGTAAATCAGGTGTGTTGCATAGTAGAGAATAAAGGATTTTATGTTTGATGATTTGGACTTTGGTCCTAGCTCTGCAAACTGACATGCTTTGTGCTTTTCCACAAATTACTTTACTTCTCTGAGCTTATTTATATATGGGAAAATAGACCGTAATACATGTCTTATTTGTTGATACCACAAAGGGTGATTTGAGGATCAAACGAAATGTATCTGAAAAACATTTTATAAACCAAAATATGTCTTTTAATGTAAGTATATACTTGCCCAGCACTGCAAAGCAGAGTTTAAAGATAAATATAGGCTTGTGAAGACGTAAGCTGACTCCTCGGTATTTTTTTTTTCCATGACAGATCTATCTCCTTCTACCTAGACAGGACTCTGCTAGCTTCCCACCAGACCTAATTAGGTTTTAAATGAGATTCAGGAAGACATAATAGCTTATTCTGATTGTTCTTTTTATATCATACAGTCTCTAAATATTCATTATGCTCATATGATTAAGCTGTAAATCAATAGAAAAGCCAATGTGAATTTTTTTATTTTGTCCCATATATTTGGGGTGAAGCATTCATCTTAACTTTAGAACTTCTCACAGTGCCCTTAGCCATCTTGCTTTGTCTGAAGAGTTCCTACCCATATTGCCAGACCCAAAGTAAATTTTCCCACTTTAGGAAAGTCAGTACTCTCATCTCTTTCTGTTAGGCATTTGTGGTACTAGGAACAGATCTGTTATAGTAGGCATTACAATTATTTGCTTCTACTTCTCTGTCTTCCACTAGACCACTGGAGTTATGAGTGTAAGGACTAACTCTTCTATCCAGGTATGTATCCTCCATCAACTAGCAAGGTACCTGACCATTTTTGTGGGCTTAGCTAATTGGAATTCAAATTCGGGGCATTATATGTAAAAAGAAATGCTAAATCCTAATTTTACTGAAGTGTCCTTTCTAGTCCTCAAATTGGATCATCAGATTCAAACTGCTGATATTTGGAATCGATGTCTACTATCGACTTTCAGGGTAAAGTTTTAGCAGAAGATGCACACTGGTTTAGATGAAAAGGTCTTCAAAAGCATCACAAGGTGAAAGTATATTTTCAGAAAAATGTTGCCTGTAAAAAGAACTGGAAAATTTTCTCCAAATACTATAAAGCTGCACTGTTTTGATAAGGAGTAGATAATAATTTTACTAGTTTTTCTTCTGTCAGTATCTATTTTCTATTTCTTAATTGTTTTCTGTTATATCTGAGTATATACTAGTAGGTATGTTGCAGTGAGTGCCACTTGTTAAGAAAAATTTTATGGGAGGAAATAACACAAAGACAAACATTTTATAATTTAATGGTAATTGCATGTATAATCAATATCCCATGACAAGTACTTCGTTATGGTAGACTTTGTCTTAGCCAGAATTTGTGAAGTTTGAAGATGAAAATTGTGTTTTTCAAAGGATGATGGTTCTGCCTCTGCCTCAATATGATAGATGTGTGGGCTGATGGACAGTAGAGTATGTTTCTGAGAGAGTTATTTGTGATTATCTGATCTTATGAGTTGGGCTAAAGGATGTCAAAGCAGATGTTAGACTCTGAAGGTGAGTTTTCCCTTTTTTGTAACAAAGCCCAAGACCAAATTTATGTTTAGATTTTAACTAGTATCTCTTTTATTTCTTTTTTAAATGCACCAAAGATCAAAGGAGAACATTATGTCAGTCAGTAAGACCAAATCAGAGGAATGTTTTGGGTTTTAGAATTTTTCTCCTTAAGGACGATAATGTAGCTGAGTCAATGTTGCTAAAATTCCCTCTTCTTTGTGTCTATTTTAGGAAGTAATCAATCAGTGACTCTTAAGTCCCTCTCCCCGCTTCTGATGTTCCAGGATTGGGAGAAAAAGACTAATAGGAAGCTGGTTCTTCTCTGATTAATGGATGATGCCTGCCTGGAGATTCAACCCCTTCCTACAGTTCTGCCTGGGATGTGGAAAAAATGGTGGGAGCTATCTCGTGCGGCAGAATACAGTAGTTCACAGGGTTGCAACGTCCACCATAAGCAACATATGTGCCCAACTCATGAAAGTGTTCCATACTACAGCCAAGGAGTAGGAATGAAAGGTGGAAAAAAGTGTCCCATTTTGATCTTTCTGGTTTTTGGTTTTTGTTTGTTTGTTTGTTCATTTTGTGGCCCTGGGAATTGAATGCAAGATCTTTGATGGAGCTACATATCCAACCCTTTCTTCATTTTATAAAAAATTGAAGACAGGGTCTTGTTGAATCACTATGTTCCCCAGGCTGGACTCAAACTTGAGGTCCTCCTCCCTCAGCCTCTCAGATTGCTGGAATTACAGGTATGAGCCACCACTCCTGGCTGATATTTCTAATTTTAAATCAGTTTTTCAACCAATAAGTTTCTTTGAAAATGCTTAGTTTCAAGCCATGTGGTTGTATTAGAAATAAATGAAACAGAAAGGGAACTATTGAAACTAACTTCAAGAAATCATTCTACAGTACACACATCTCCTCTTAATTCACAGTCTGCTTTTGTTGAAAGAAATCTAGCATATGTGACGTTCAAGGACTCAAATGCTTATAATGCAGTTACATGCTATGGCACTCTCTCAGCTAGGTCATGTATGTGCAATCTAAATTTCTTCAAAGTCCATAATTCGTTTCTCATAGTCTAATATAATGTAACAGCTCTGAACTAGGAATCAGACGAACTAGAAATCCTAGTCCTGATTTCACCTTTTATCTATGTGGCCTTGAGCAAGTTACTTCATATTGATAGGCTTCAAATTCCTCATTAATAAAATATATACATATTTTTACTGTCTATCTCACAGGGTAAAATGTATAATAATTATGAGTTTAAAGAGCACACTACATATAAAAGCTGTGTGAATATAAAGAAATGTGTGCCTATTCCTGGGGGATGGACTGGAACAGCACCAACCATCTGACTGAGAAAGGTCTAAGGACACAAAACAAAATCAATGGCTTAATAACATCTCCAGCACTAGACCCAAAGAATGAGCCTATATGTTTAAACAGTACATGCACAGGCCTGGCATACATACAGATACGTCTAAAACAAAACTCATAAATCTAAAGTGAGGCTTTTACATAGCACATAATTGGATCTTTTGACATTAACTATTCATTTACTCTATGTCTTTTGATTAGGGATGGATTAACTTATTTATGTTTAATTACTGATAAGAAAAGACTTACTCTTTCCATTTTATTTGTTGTTTTAGTCCAATTTGTAGTTACTTTTTCTCTTTTCCTATCTGGTAGTCTTTACTTGTGTTTTGTTGATTTTTTTTGCAGTGAATATGATTTGATTCCTCTGTCTCTTTTTTGTATCTTCTAATGGTATTTTCTTTACAGTTAGAATGAGGCTTACATAAAATATTTTAACAGTTATTGCAGTCTATTTTAAGGCAGTAACAACCAGCTTCAATCACATACAAAACTACACTTTCAGTTTTCTCCTTTCTATACTTCATGTTATAGATGTCACAATTTACATCATTCATATTGTATATCTATTAGCAAACTTTTTAGTAGTACAGGTTTGTGGTGCATAATATACACATTCATGGCAAATGGTTGGTATATGTATATCACATGTCTTTATTCTTTTTATGTCCCCTCCCCCCATGCTCCCTCCATCTCTTGGTCCCCTTCCCATTTGCAAAAGATTTATGTGCTTGTTCATTAGCAAAGTTTTATAGATAAAGCTTGGCTGGGTATAGTGTTATTGACTTGCAATTTTTTTCTTTCATTTTTGACTATGTTATGACATCAAAACACAGCCAATCGATGGAAAAATAGGTGAGTGGAATGACACTCAACTAAATAGCATCTGCAACAGCAAAGTAAGAATCAAGCAGGCAACAGTTTTACTAAAAAGTGCTATCACTCATTATCAGGGAAATTCAAAGCAAAACCACAATGGCATGTCACCTTATACTTAATAGGATATTTATCATGAAAATAACAACTGTTAGCAAGGATATGAAAATATTGGAATCCATATATACTACTAGTGGGAATATAAATAATGGAGCCACTATGTAAAACATGAAGCTTTCTCAAAAATAAAAATGTAACTATTCAGTGACCCCAAAATTCCACTTCTGAGCATGGATCAAATGGAATTGAAATCAAGGTCTTGAATAGATATCTGTACTTTATATTTATTGTGTAATCTAAATGTCTACTGAAATATACATACAGAAAATATGGTGTATACTCACAATAGAATATTATTCAGTCTTAAAAGATAAGGAAATTTTGCCACATGTGGCAACATAGGTGAACCTTGAAGACATTGTGCTAAGTGGGATAAGCTAGTCACAAAAGGACAAATATTGCATGATTCTACACACATGAGGTACCTAAAATAGTCAAATTCATTAAAGCAGAGAATACAGGTGGTTGCTAAGGCATGGAGAAAGGGGGAAATGGAGAGGTTTTCTCAAGAAGTATAAAGTTTCAGTATGCAAGATGAGTAAGTTCTGCGATCTGCTGTACAGCAGATAGTACCTATAGTTAACAACACTGCTTTGTGCATTTGAAAAAATTAAGAGGATTATAGATCTCACGATCATTCTTCTTACCATAAATTCAATGAAATTTAAGCAACAAAAAATTAATTAAAATTAACTAAAATGTAAGGAAAAATTTGGAGTTGATATGAGAGATGTAATCAAGATATATGAAAATATTTAAATTAAAAAATAGATTATGGTAAAAGACATATTGCCACCAAACACTCTCAAAACACTCCCCTTCACTTTGAACAATCTTATCCCATCATTCTTGTCACTTTCTGAACCAGTTCTGGAAGTCCTCTTTCATAAGTGTCTTTACGAGGTGTGATTTAAAAAAAAAACATGAATACTGCTGCCAAGTGCCATCCATGACAAGGCAGGCTCATGAAAATATGATGGTGTGTCCTCATACATTTTGTTCATCAGATCTGTCACCAGGTGACTTCTGGCTGTCCCTCAAAGTCAAAATGACCATGAAATGTTTTGAATGAATTCAGGACATCAAGGCAGCCATGGCAACGCAACTAAGAGACTCATAGAAGAGGGCTTCCAGAACTTTTCCAGAAAGTGGAAAGAACAATGTGTTCAAAGAAAGCACGAGGAATATTTTGAGGGAGATTGTGGCAATGTCTTCTATTGCGATAAATTTTTAAAAATTTAAACATGTTAGGTATTTTAAAATCACACCTTGTATAGATTTAGTATCTTCATTTTAGTGATGATTCATTCCATGGATGTATGCATAAATCCAAATGCATCCAATTTTGTCTGATAAATACATGGCTTTTGTGTATCTCATTTATTCCTAATAAAGTTGTATGCTAATTACACTGAGCTGATCACTACTTAATGTATGCATGAATCAAAACATCACATTGTACCTCATAAATATATACAAACATTATGTGTCAATTAAAATAAAAGAAATTGCAAGGAGAACTGCAAAAAAAAACTTCTTACGTAATCAGAAAAATTGAAAGCTGGAAGACACCTTAGAGATCTAGCCTAACCTCCATATTTTACAGACCAAGAAATTGAATTCCTCTTCTCTCCAAAAGCAAAATATTCTTCACTTTCAAATGTGTCTTTTGATCAAGATTCATCTTTGGCTTTCCTATTTCTCAGCTCACCATTGAGCTATCAACATCTACTTTTGCAATGTCTAGTAAATTCTCTCCACTCATTCTCTTCCAGGAAGCTAATATTTCATGCTTATATTCTTACAATAATCTCTGACTTTGCTCCCTCTTCCTTCCTAGTTCATCTTTATGTTAGGGCAATCTTCCTAAAATTAAACTTTTATAACATTTAATCATGTTACCTCACCAAGAAAATATCTTAATTGCTTCTTGTGTCTAGCAATGGTGGCCACCTATGGCATGAGTGCTGCAGTGGGCTGTGTATCATTGAAAGCTCTAAAAGGTTCACCATCCCTGGTCTATAGGATAAAACCATTTTTATCTATAGGATAAAAACTCCTTAGTTTGATTTTAAGATGTCCATGATATTCCTCCTCTACTCTCTGCTACTCTTCTACATGTACCCTATAGACTTGAGATGTTGGAGTCTACACTATTTGTGGAACACAATTAGTGCTTCCTTATAATACATCTGTCTTTTTTTCTTTTTTCTTTTTTTTATTGGTACATTTTATTGGTACACTTTAGGTATACGATTCGTTTACATTTATTATTGGGTGTTTGTACCTTACATGATATATCTTGGTTCTTATTTTTTTCCCCATTACCTGTGTGCCCTTCACCCCCCCCACCCTTCCCTATTTACCTAGATTTCATTTCCATTTTTTTTCTTTTCTCATAGTTTTTCCTTTCCCATAGTTTTTCCTTTCCCTCTTTTCCTTTCCCCTTCCCCGCCCTTCACTCCGTCTTTGGACCTTTTTTCCTATTTCAAATTATTAATTAATCATTTTAACTCTTGTTTACACTATCAGTTTCTCACACTAGTGAAACTATTTGATATTTACCACCTGTCTTTTTTTCCATACCAATATCCATTCATCCTCTCTGGCAGCAAATTTTGTTTGGGAGAACTACTCAACCTAAATTGCATATAATCTCGGTGGACCGTCAAACAAAAGACACAAAGTGAGAATGTGGTTCTAACTGAGCTAAACTCCTTTTGTCTGGAATGCTCATTCAGAATGAAAGGATAGAAGTACTAAACATAATAGTCAAAGCTGCTTCATCTAGAAAGGGATTGCTCAAATCTTTTGCCCTAGGGTTTTCTGCCCTATGTTCTTTCCAAAGCTTGGTCCTTTGGCTTTTCTTTCAATTCTCTATTCTGTCTCATATGTTTCCAAGAATTTTTCTCTTGTGTATATTTAGCCAGAGCAAGTTGCTTTTACCTACCGTCAGGAGCTCAGCTGAGCTTGGAGAGAGTGCTGAGCTGTCAGTTGTTGCGGGGGTTGATTAAAGCAACAAGCCCAAAGCGAAAGAGTTAGGCCTTTAATCCTTACTGCAATGGTATAAGTAAGAGGATAAAACCCAAGAAAGCACTGACTCACCCCATACCACTTTCCTCCACGGAAAGGTGCACCAGTCAAGGGTCAAATTCATCAGACCTATAGGTGCAGAAGTGAAAGTCATCTTAGCCACAACAAAAGGCTCTTACTCTTTTAAGGACCTTGAGGTAGGGGGATGTGGCTTGGGTGGGTGGATTTGGAGGTAGGAAAGTAATGGTTACTGAATCAGAGTGGAGAAATTTATCCTAAGATTTCCTCCTTCATCTCTCCATGGGAAGGCCTGGCAGAAGCACCTGAGGAACACCTGTGTCCAAGGCCTCAGATAAAGAGACTGTAGAATGAAGACCCAGGGCTAGGAAAGCAAATATGTGAAAGGAATGACTGGCTGGGGGTGCTAAGTCCTTGAATGCAACTCCCCCTAGAAAGTTTCAGTTCACTGGCTGTGCACTAACTGGTGTGAGGAGGGCAGCTCGTCCATATAATGGCCTTGCAGGTAGTGTTTGTGATTGCCTGTGGTCAGGTCTGAAAAATCATATAAAAAGTTATACCCGGGAGCAAGATTCCTCACCCATAAACATATAACATTTTAGCCACTTGACTTTACTCATAGCATTCTCTCTTCCCCCACTTCTTTTCCTATGAAAGCCTACTCTGGTCTAGAAGTAAGTTTTCCATATTTACATTAAACCTTGTAGATCGGTCCAGTCAACATTTGATCGTTTCTACCTCAGAAACCTCATGCCATTTATTTTGGATAATTGCCTTGAGAAAACACAGATAGGCATTACCTGAATGACAGTTGTTGATTATTATCTATTTTTGTTGTCCTACCTCCAACGTCAGTAACTTTAAGGAAAGAATCAGTTATACCTTACACATGTCTGTAATTCCTCACAAAGTCATGCACAGTGGTTACACAGATCTGGGGAATTAACCTGTAGTGTTAATTTCAGAGAGACACATGTCCTAAAATCCCCCTCCAATCACTCTTGAAATGACTATCATTTTTAAAAAGTTAGTACACTGTACCAATGACTGAACTTCCCATGATCCATTGGCATTCATCTTAAGAACAGTTCTATTTTGATCTGAACAAGGGAAGTGAAGTATGATAGCAATTATTGAATGACCACTGTGTACCAGAAACCATGCAGAGACTTTCCAACACTTATTGATTCCTTATAGCAATCTTGAAGCAGACACCTCCATTTTAAAGAAGAGGGCACTAGGGTACAAAAATGAATTGATTTTCAAGTGATCTCACAGACCTTAAGTAACACAGCTGGTGTTAAAGCCAGATCTGTTTGAACACTCAGTCTATTATGTTATCCATGAAAAGTTCCAAGTATGAGACAATAAGGGTACCAAGAAATAGTGTCATGGTGTGAAAAGAGATGGAGGACTTTCCAGGGGCATCTTATAAAAATTTTCCTTCTATAAAATTATTTGTTGAAAGAAATTAAAGAAAAGTAAACAAATGGAAGTCATCTTGTGTTCATGGCTTGGAAACCTTCCTATCATTAAGATGCCAATACTCCCCAAATTTATCTTCAGATTGCAATTCCACCTGTTTTTTTTCTTTATTTTGCAGAGTTTAACAAATTGATCCTAAAGTTTATATGGAAATTCAAGACAGGAAGAATAGGAAAATTAATCTTGGAAAACTTACCACAAATATATAACAATCAAGACAACATGATACTGATGTAAAGGCAGATGCATACATTGATAGACTAGAAATGACAATCTGGAGATAAGCCCACATAAGGTTCAGTTTTGATAAAGGTCTCAAGACCGTTCAATAGGAAAAATAGTCTTTTCAGTGAGTAGTTCTGGGTGGATATTCATATGCAGAACAAAGTTGGATATCTACCTTATGCCAGGTACAAAAATTAGTTCAAAATGGATCAATGACCTAAACATAACAGCTAAACCTACACAATTACTAGAAGAAAACACAGGAGTAAATCATATGACCCTAGCTCAGGCAACAGTCTTGGATGTGACACAAAAGCACAAGCAACAAAGGAAAAACTAGATATATTGGATTTCATCAAAGGGCCAGGGATTTAGCTCAGTGGTGCCGCTGCCTGTCCTGCAAGTGCAAGGTCCTGCGTTCAATCCCCAGTACCAAAAAAACTCCCTCAAAAACAAAAAACAAAACAAAACAAATTACATGTCAAAAGATATAATAAAAAAGTTAAAAAATAACTCATAGAATGGGACAAATAGTTGCAAATCATATGACCCTTAAGAGACCTACCTTTAGTTTTTCAAGCTAGGAATATACTTTCTTTAATAGGAGCTATTCAAATTTTATATTTCCTCCAGAATTAGTTTCATTAATTTGTCTTCCAAGGTACTTCTTAGAAGTTGTCAAATTTATTTCAAAAAAGTCTTTTGTAATATGCTTTCTATATCCTTTTAAATTCTGTAAAATCTGTGGTAATGTCTCCTAGATATTGATATTGTAATTAAAAAATGTATAATTGATATTGTGTAATAGAAAGAAAGGTCTAAAGGAGCAGGGGAAGTGGGAGGGATAGGAGAAAGGAAAGAAGGGAAAAAATATATATAAGAAAAGGAAAAAAAGGAAACAAAGTCTTTGCAAATGGGGAAGGGTGGAGGGGGTAAAGGGAGGGCAAGGCAATGGGGAAAAAATAAGAACCAAGAGACTCATGTAATGGTACAAGATCCCAATGATGAATGTAACTGTATTTTATACTTAAAATGTACCAATAAACTTAATGAAAAAAAAAGAGAGACCTACCTTCAGAATATACAAAGAACTCGTATAACACAACAATTACTATGTGACTCAGGAATGCCACTGATATATCTCCAAGGGAAATAAAAACATATAGCCAGGAAAAAATATGAGCATGAATCTTCATAGTAGAGTATTTGTAATAATCTAAAATTGGAAGCAAGCCAAATGTCTACAAAATGCAAATTGATAAATAAACTTGGTAATCTGTATAACTGAATATTATTTAGCAAAAGAATAGAATGATGCACTGACATATGCTTCAACAATGATATCATGGTTTATCTGAAGATGCCCCTCCAAAGCTTCAAGCACTCATAGGCGGGGTTTTAGAAGGTGATTGGATTATGGGTACAGCTGACCTGTTGTTAGGAAGCAGAGTTTGGTTGGAAGAGACAGCTCCTGGGGAGTGTGACTTGGAAGAGGCTGTCTCCCTCCCTAGATCCTCTTGTCTTTCTCTGCCTACTTGTCACCTAGGCAGGAGCAGCTTTCCTTTGCAAGCCCTTCCCTATACATTTCCTGGCTTGGAGTTGGCTGACTATTGACTGAAACCTGTACAAACTGTGAGCCGAAACAAGCCTCTCCTTTAAGTTGTGGGTATCAGCTATTGTGTTTTAGAACATGAAAGTGACTAAGACAATAGATGAATCCTGAAAACAGTGTGCTAAGCCACAGAAGCCAAATGCAAAAGGCCACATATTGTACGATCCCATTATATGAAAAGTTCAGAATATACGTGTACATCCATGGAGTTGGAATACAGGTTATTCATTACCAGGGACCAGGGAAGAGGAAATGGGATTCGACTGCTTAATGAGTACAGGATTTCTCTTTGAGGTGATGATTGCATACTAAACCTATGAAATTCCCTTCATTATTTTGGTGAATTATGGGGATGAGAATTATGTTTCAATAAAACCATTAAAATCAAGTTATTTGTATTACCCATGCTTCTATAAGAGGAGAGCTGATTTTCTAGTTACTTTTTAACTGTTTAGTTTTTGCCCTTTCCCCTCAATTTAGCCTAAACTCATTCATACATTTAATAGGTTCATATTTGCCTCTGATTCCTAAGGCAAGTGAAAGTGAAAGAGGTCAGTTTTTCCAATTGTACTGGTTCTTCGGGAAGGTTTGGGTCAGTGATTGACAGGCATCCATGTGGCTATCTAAATGAGCTTCGTCATTCCCATTCCCTTACACATAGACTGCATTGCTGTAAAAGGCAGGAAAAAGTCCTAGGCACCACACTTCTGATCTAAAATAAGATAGCTACAATTCTTTAAACAGAGTGGCACAGCTCTATTTTCTACTCATGAAAAGCTACTTGAACATATTACTTATATTTCACCAAAAAAGAGCACTTCATCATTTTGGCAAATGGTTTTTATAGTATGAGTGTCGCTCGTTTCCTAAAATGCAATGGCAATGCTCAGTATTTTCTCTGCTCTTTTGCAAAAGTCTCAAGTGTGTAGTGAAATATGATTAATTATATTGACTAGCAACTAACAATGAATCTGAAATCTACAAATCCAAAGCTTAAAATAGCTGAATGGTTCATCTCTGTCTCTTGCTTTATATAACAGATTGAAAATGAGTAAGAAGGAGGATTTAAATCTTAACAGTTTAAAGTTGCATTACCTGGGGATTATCCCTTCCTAGTTTTCCTATGAAGAATGTGAAATACAGAAAGACAAAGGGATTTGTCAAAAATGAGATGTAACCAGTATGGATTCTATCTAGGTCTACTTGACTCTCAAACCTTTCTTATAACACACTGCAATATTTAGCTTCTCAATTAAGTGAAATTAATTTCATAATTATAGAATTAGCCATATTGTTGGTAATAAGTTGCAGGTAGGCCAATATAGTAGAAAGACTGAAACATTTATTTTGTTCCAGTGCTTGAAAGCATACTGAAAAAGGAAATCCTTTCATAACTCTGGTTAGAAAGTCAGGAATTTCAGATAAAATCTACAGGTTATCACCATAGAATCTTCAAGACTCAGACCTGGCTGATTTTCCTCATTATGTAGGCCAGAGTTTACTTGCCCATACAATGTGCATATGCTGAAAAGTTGCTAATTAGTTCTGCTCCCTTTTAGATGGGGTCTTTGCTATGGTTTTATATAATTATGATTTACTACCATCTCATACTTAACCTTCTCTTTTTATTTTGTTGTATCTTTGACTACTGATATATTGTCAGTCTTCAATTTACATTTGTATTCTTCCACAAGATTTATTTCATTTAAGAAAGAGATTGAAAAAAATGAAAAGGGCTAGACCAGTAAAATATACTTTTGGTACTTTTTAATAAAATCAATGAGGATCAAATGTACACTCTAACACTTTAACAAAAGAAAAAAATACCTTTAATAAATACTTTTGCTGCATCCAATAGTCTAGAACAAACAGATTAAATTAAGGTATCCTGAAAGAATCTTCCTAGAGACACATTATTTATTGGAGACATTATTATGTATTGCCGACATGATGGAATAATTTAAAGAAACGTCAAAAGATTAAAAACAAAACCCTATGTCTTTCATTTATTCAAACTGCTATGT
The DNA here is from genome assembly GCF_000247695.1 of Heterocephalus glaber. Next base: position 8,352,635 of record NW_004624808.1, read on the forward strand.
TGTCAGTGAGCCATATTGCTGTCTTTCTGCCCTCTGGTGGTTAGGCATTGTAATCAAGTATTTGTGTGACAGGAGCAGAGCCAGAGGCAGTTTTCCTACAAGGGGCTTTGTTATTTGACTACATTAGTTACTTTCATTGAGAACTTAACAACAGCCCATAGTATCCTTGGTATAATTTATTTTCATATCAGTTTTAAAGTGTATGGAATTGGGGCTCATGAGTTCAAATTTATTTATTTATCGTGTTTATTATATGCATGACATTTAGGAATGATTAACCACACAATTATGAATAATGCACAAATAATCACAGTGAAGTTCTATTTTGGTGAATGACATAATATTCCAAAGCTTTCTATGGAATGTTACATATATATCTCATTAAATCTTACAACAGTGAAAGGGAGATATAATTCCCTGTCCATTTAAAAATAGACAGAAGCACAGAAAGATTAAGTCAATAAATAAGAGAGGTGTAATATAAACCAAGAAGTTTGGCTTCACAGATCAAACTTTTCATGTAAAATCAATCTTAAAAAGCCACAGAGATTTATATCTGAGAAGGATTTGATCTTTTGATTAAACAGTCACTCATAGCATTTCTAAAAATGTTTGTAGCCTGCCCATAAGTTCACTTACTTATCTTGTTTACATTGAAATTCAGCAATCAAAATAGAGGAGGTACTCTTTTCTTCCCTCTTCTATTATCCCATGCCACAAAGATTGGCAAAGCATCAATTTTTTCTTTCACTGAGGCTAAATGTTCATTCCCATCCTAATGCAATTTGTGAACCTTGAAACCCCCAGCTTCAAATTCAGAGAAAAAGTAGACTATGGTTCAGTTTTAGTTCTATCATTTTTCTAAACATTTGGATATCCTGTACACATTTCTTCTTCATTTATCAAAACTCACTTTTTACTCATCAAAAGTTCAAATTTTCCATTTCCTCTAAAATGAAGTTTTTAATGGGTGAATCTCAATCATACTAAATATAGCACCATGAAAGGCTCATCATTTGCACTGCTGTTTAATACTTCATCAATTAGTGGTTATTTTTAAGACTGGTTACCTATTTGTTATTCAGTATGCCTCCAATTTCCCTTCACATTAATGAACTGAGACATTATCATGTAGGTTTTTCATTTATTGGTTGATTTTGAACAGTGTGCAAGAAAGAGGGAGAAGAAACAAAAAAGTCGAAGCAAGAGTTTTAACAAGCTCTTCTTTCTCCTTATAAAACCGATTAAACCACTGGTGTTAGAATAAAAGGACAGAAAAAGTCTCCAGGAAACCCAGTTAGCAGTTAAGTAAGATCATTGCTTATTTTTCATGAGAATGTTCTGAAACTTCCTTTTCCAGCACATTAAAGAACCCTATTTGGCCTTCTTCTCTTTGATCAGGTCTAGGAGTTTTATAACTCTAAAGCAACCACACTTCAACTTCTTTCTGCCAGGCATACCCCTTCTTCCCTGGCCTATTTTCTCTACTTTTATAGGTCAATACTTAACCTATCAAACAGAATTATTCCAACTCAGCCTTTCAATGAAGGGGGGGGGAAGGTATTTTATGTGATCTCTTCAATCCTTTCTGTCTCACCATACATTTAGAGAAGCCAACTGTAGTATATTCAGTTTTACATTAATCATAAAGTACTGTCTACTGCATAACTTTATTATTTTCCTACATAGGCAAAAGAACAATAAAGTTATATTTTATTTTCCCATTGACATGATTGCATATTTATAAGGTGTGATCAAAGCACCTATTTAAAACTCATTTAATTTATATTTGTGTCTAAAATGCATTTTCTGAAAAAGTTTACATTTTGTTGCTCAGGGTAGCAAGAATTAAAGGGACTAAAATTGTAGATGGCACATACCAAGAAAGTCTTTTGAAGGAGACAATGGTTTGAGCATAAGCTAATGGATAAACAAAATATCAAGGAATAATCAAGTTAATGGCTAATTTATAATAGATAAGTGAAAAAGGTAACAATGCTTCTGTTTGTGAGCTTTCCTATCTTATACTACATTTTTCAACAATTGGATGTTCTAATAATCTGCTTACTTGTTTGCTTCCCTCAATAGACATGAATGTTATGAGGGACTATATTAGATTGCCGTATCCATAATGCACAGGATAGTGTGTTTCTTTGTATATATCATAGTACAAGTTTAATAAACATCAGTGGTATGAAAAACTAGAACGTTTATTCATGTGAAGAGCAATGGGAGGCATACTTAATAACAAAGAAGTAACCAATCTTAAAAATAACAGCTAACTGATAAAGCATTAAACAGTGTAAATGCTGAACCTTTCACTGTGCTATATTTCATATAACTAATATTGTCTCCTTTTTATCAACGTATCAATTCTGGCCTTAAAAATGTAATTTTTAAAAATGGTAATGAGTATCTTAAAAGAGGATGACTTAACAGCCCAGAGTGACAACCCATGTCTCTAATCAGATACATGGTGATTACAAGCAACCACTGGGAAGAGAGGACTTGAAAAAAATAATAAGGTTTGATCATTATAAATCAACTAGTACCAGATTTGGCTTCCTTTCATAAGCAACCATAGAAAGGAACAAGTTATGTGTGTTAGTCAACTTTCCATCGTTGTGACAAAATACCTGAGGGACACAATTTAAAAGAAAGAATAGTTTATTTTGCCTCACAGCTTCAGAGGTCTCAGTCCATGGTTACTTGACTCTGTTGTTTCTGAGTTTGTGGTGCAGCTGCGTGTCTGCTTAGGAGCACATGGTAGAGCAAAGTTGGCCACCTCATGATGCTTGGGAGCAGAAAGCATGCAAGGAAAGGGCTAGGGACAAAATATACCACTCAATGGCTTATCCCTAGTGACCTATTTCCTCCAAGTAGACCACCTTCCTAAAGTTTCCACTACTTCTTAGTAATGACACCAGCTGAGACTAAGCCTTCAACATGTGAGCCTTTTGAGGATATTCCAAACTGAAAGGATAACTACATACATTAAACAAAAGTTTTCAGACTTTGGACGGCATAGAGCGCTCTGCTTGATGACAATGTTCTGAACACAATGCAGAGGACTGGAATCAAGACTATAGAAATCTCATTGAACTAAGGAGCCAGAAATCATAGTTCAGCTGAAATGGCTAGAATCTGGTGCAGAAGAGGAAGGAGCTACACAGAAGGAAGATATCCAGGAGTCAAAGGAAGACTGCTGCTTGATTTCTTGACTGGTCTCTCAGATGAAAATGCATGATGTTCACTAGAGACCAACTGCTATGAGGTTAAGAGAAAAAGAGGTAAGCCAGTCCTGGGAGACATTGGAAGTCTGACTTAGCTAGTGTGTAAAGTCCTCATTAACACTTCAATAGCATCTTGAGCATCCAGCTGAGACACCAAACAGCCTGTTCCTTAAGATTAAGAACTATACTGTGGCTGACACTAGATCTATCCTAATATAGAAAATAAAACCCTGACAAAATGTTGAGGGGACATAAGGTGGGAAGCAGAGTTCCACCAATCAGGAAAAGCTTTGGAAATATTGCAGAATTTCCATAATTCAATAGATTTTCTTATTCACCAAATGTAAACCTAAGCTAACACAAGATGGTTGGGCATTAATTAAAAATCAACCTGTCTCAGTTACTTTCTCTTTGCTAAGACACAATATCTGATGCCCACACAATTTAAAGGAGGGGAGGCTTAATTTGGCTCACAGTTTGTGGAGGTTTCAGTCCATCGCTGGCTGGCTTCAAGGCAGAGGATCACTGCAGAGGGGTATCGCAGTATTAGAAAGCAGAGAACTATCAAAGAGAAGGGAAGGAGATAGACCCTGCCAGGCCACGCCCCCAGTGACCAGCCTCCTCCAACCAGGCTTCACCTTCCAACATCACATTTAGCTCTAAACTCAACAGCAGATGAATCATACACCAATAATCCAATCACCCTCAAAAAGCCCCACCTACACTAATAAATTAAAACAACCCTTTTCAGATAACACAAAATGTGAAGTGTTTAAAAACTCTTTATGGCGATGGGAAGGGAATCTAGAGATGGAGGGAGACAGGAGGGAAGGGAGAGGAAAGGAGGAGTAAAAAGCCTCAAGATGCAATATGTACATGTATCCATTCTCCATGATGAATGTATTTATTGTGTATTACAAACATACACTAATAAAAAGGGGAAAATAAAAAAATATTCATGATGTAAAAATAATATCAACTGTTACAGTGTGCAACCAGGGCTGCATAAAAGACGAAAAAGATTACACGGAGATGAGACTAGTTCACTCACCGAGAGGACCCAGAGGGGTTGCTGCTTCAGCATAAGAGGACCTCAGGGAAACGGCAGTGAGCTGAGATCTTTGTGGTTATTTATTTGTAACTGAAGGCTATGAGAACAAAGATGTAGAAGAAAAGCATTTGCAACCTACTGTATAGAAGTTTTGGCCTGGAGACAGGGCTAGATTGGGAAGGTTAGTGATGTGACACATGTTGACCTAGTTTAAACAATCTTATCAGGGCAGAGAGGATACAGTGGACAAAGGAAACATCTCTCAGAACAAACTGCTTTTAATTCTGCTGACCACTCTCCTGCAGATTCTGCTCAAAACTCTAACCATGAATTCCAGGAGTCCTGAACTGGTGTCCTGAAAGTCCTTTCCTTTTTTTTGCATTCACTTCAAACACTCATTTGGCCAGAGACTCCCACAGTCGACAATATTAAGCACCTGAATTTTAGGTAGTAGACATAAAGAAGAATATGTGACACATATTGAAGGGCTGAAAAAAAGTTGATATAAATTGACCCATTGATGATCCAAACTTTAGATTAGGAGATAAAGACTTTAAAATAGCTATTATAAAAAATGTGCAGAGGTCTAAACAAAAATGTGTTAAAATAAAGAAAAACATGATTTTCGCGAGTGAAGAGATAAAGAATCTTGGCAGAGAAAGTGACAACATAAAAAATAAGATTTTCCAAGTGAAAAGTGTAACTAAAATAAATAATTCACTACATAAGTTTAACATAAATCTGCAAGTCCAAGGTGATAGAATATCAAACCAGTGATCTTAGAGAGAGAGCAACAGATGTTCTTAAAGATCAAAATAAAAGTTTGACGTAAGTAGCAGAGCCTCCATATGATCCTGTAGGATCATATGGGAAGATACTATGTTTGCAACTGGAGTCTCAGAGATAGAAAAGGCCAGTAAGAAGATTAAAAAACAGTTGAAAAATAATGCTTAAAAAATTCCCAGAATGATAGAAAATATTAGCTAATGTGTTTAATTTGCTTAAAAATCTCCAGCAACCAATCAGAAATTAGTCAAAATGGGTCACTTTGTAATCACATAACTGAACCAAAATAAAGTGATAATCTTGAAGGCAGCTATAGTTTAAAACCCCATTATGACATTATGCCCTACAAACATTTACTAATAAAAAATTTTTAAAAACCCATTATACACAGGGAACAGTGTAAGCATAAACATGGGCTTCACATCACAAAGTGTAGACCAGAAGGCTGTGAAGCAGTAACTTTAAAGTGTTTTAAGGGAGACCAAAAAGAAAACCTGCCAACCTGTCTATATCCAACAAAAATATTCTTTGAGAATCAAGGTGAAATGCATTTTCTGAAAAATAAAACTGGTATAATTTGTCATCAGCAGACTTTTCGATTAAGTAAACGCTAAAGGATTTCATCAGAATAGAGGAAAATGATGCCAGATAGAAAATGGGTTCTACAAAAAGAAACGAAGAATTTCAGAAAGAATAGGTGGGTAAATATACTAGGCTTTATTTTTTTCTTCTCACAATGCAATTAAAATACAACTGGTTGTTTAAAATAAAAATAACTTCATAATGCATGTGGAAGTAATAAATTGCCAAAAAATAACACAAATGTTAAGCAAATGGAATTAAAGCATTGTATTTGTGAAGTGTGAAGTGTGAAAAGTCAGGTGTTAAAGAGAAATGTGAAATAGAAATAGAAGTCAGGTATAAAGAGGTACGATACTGACTATAAATGAACTTTGAAAAGCTAAGTCTATATTTTGGTGTTCCAAGAACAAGCATACAAAAGTAAAAATAACAAATTGGTCTTTGGCTAAATTAAAAATTCTACTTCTCAAAAAACACAGTTAAGGAAATAACAGGAAAGTTACATATTAGGAGAAAATATTTACTATACATATATCTGATGATAGACGTTTTATCTAGAATACATAAAGTTTTTGTCATTAAAATGTATAATAAAGAACCAAATTAGTACTAGAAAAAATATTTGAGAAGACATTTTATTAATAGCCAGTGAGCACATTCTCAATGTCCAGAGGAAGCAAATTAAAAACAAACTCTCTAGGATATCACTTCTTACCCATTAAATTGGTTAAAATTAAAAACTCTGACAACACCAAATGCTTTTGACAATATGGAACAATTAGATCACTCATGTATACTAATTAGTAAAATGTTACATCATCTTGGAAAAGTTTTGCATTTTCATATGAATTTAAATGTACTCTCAGCTAATAACTTAGCTACTCAACTCCCAGGTATTTATCCAAAAGAAATAAAAATATATATCCACACAAAGATTTTAAAATACATTTTCAAAATTATTCATAATAGTAAAAATTCAGAAACATACCAAATGTCCATTAATAAATGAATGAATAAGTTAGTTGCACATTCTTATAATGGAACACTACTCAGTGATAAGCACCACAAATTAATCTGAAAAAACATATGCTAAGTGAAAGAAGCTAGACACAATAGTGCATTCTGTGTGATTCCATTTTTATTAAATTTAAACTGACAAACAGATTTACATGAAATCAGTGGTTTCATAAAAATGGAGGGGGGTTAACAGTAAAGTGTATAAGAAAATTTTCTAGGTAGTGGAAATGCCCTATATCTATATTTTTGTGATGTTACATGGTCTACGCATTAGTCTAAACTCATCAATCTATAAACTATAATTATGTTTAAATCATACACCAACAAGTTTAACAAAAAAGTGTTTCTGAACAGCTGAGATGTGATTGCAGAGGAGGAAATGGAATGGAGAAGTAGAACCTTGGTCAATTCTGTTTTAGTTTCTCTTTTTTCCTACATTTAGGATTACAGAAAGGGAATAGAAAACAGGACCTTTGGTGACATAAGGAAAGGAGGGGAAGACTGAACATCTCTTTTCTAAAACTAGTCCTTGAGAGGGTTCTGTATATAGATGAAGAAGGACGCAAATATTCCAAGGATGGTGTACCAGTATAAGCAGGTAGATGGACCATCTTCCCTAGCTTAGCACAAAATGATAGCCCAAGGCATGAAACTCATGGCAAGATGTATACAGAAACTGAAGCTCTAGTGATAGAGAGAAAAAGGACACATGTAAGAGAGGCGAGGAGGCAGAATGCCACCTGGAAAGATTGTCTCCATGCACCTGCATTTTGCTGTTACTTTCACTTCATTTTTGCCTTTGATATTACAGTACTGAACTGTACCCAAGTGGTGTCTTGAACAAGCTCTCACGTCACACTTCCTAATCCAAGAAAATACTGTCTTTGCCATTCCTAAGCCATCATGCTTCCAATTTATTTCCCCTCACCCCACATACTCAGTGGCACGTATTCATCTTTGCTTTTCCAAACTTATTTTTATGCATTTCCCACCAACAGCTCTCATCCTTTCCATCTCCAGCAGCACTGCCCAAGTTCCAGCACTCTCATCCAGGCTATAATACGTGTCTTTGAAAAACAAGATAAATAGATCATTTCTCTTTCTTGGTCAGACACCTTCTAGAGTTCCTCATTACTTATGGGACAAAATGCAAAACTCCTTAGACTGTAGTTTAACTCACTTTTCTAAATATCATTACATTATTCAAGAAAAATATAGTGTATATACTATTTCCTGAATCCATGTTGCATTTTCTCACTTGTTTGTCTTCCTATACCCAATTTCTTCTTTCATCTAGCTGTTAAGATTCTACTTGTCATAAGAATACAAAACTTTAGGCTTTCTCATTATCCCTAGATGAAAGTAACCGCTTCATCTTCTGGACATTCAGAAAAGTTCTATGATTGCACTATTCAAGTAGAAAGGACCTCAAAGATCATCTGGTCTAATGGTTCTCAATGTTAGAGTAATTTAGACATTTCAAGATACCAATACACAGGAACTAATTCCTTCTAAAATATGAAATTAAATTTTGTTCTTTTTTATGGTATATGTTTGCAATACATGATATTTACATTAGTTTGAGGGAATATATATATATATATATATATATATATGACATCTTGATCATTTTGATCCTTTTGCCCCTCTGTCCCCTACCCAACCCCTCCTTTCCCTGACTTCATGCTCCAACTCCAAAAAGTCCGCCTTTATTTTACTCTTTATTTGTAATATATCATCTACACAGAAGTGTACATAATGATTGAATTTATTGATCATTCCACAATATGTACATGTATCAAAACATCACATTTTATCCCATAAACATATACAATTATTATTTGTCAGTTAAAAATGAAAATAGAGCCGGGTTTGTTATTGAACACCTGTAATCCCAGCCAGTTAGAGCCTAGCCTGGGAAATATAGCAAGATTTTGATGTCTCAAATAAACCAAAAAGGTCTGGGATGTAGCTAGAGCAAAGGCCATGGGTTCAATCCCTACAGTCACACACACACACAAAAACCAAAGGAAACAAGGAGGGAAGGAAAAACAGATGGAAGGAAGGAAGGGAGGGAGGGAGGGAGGGAAGAAGAGATGGAGGGAAGGAGCAAGGGAAAAGAGGGGGGGAGGAAAGAAGGAAGGAAAAGAGAGAGAAAAAGAAAGAAAAGAACAAAGGAGGAGGAAGGAAGAAAGGAAAGATGGAAGGAAGGAAGGAAGAAAAGAAATGAGCTTAAAATAACAGAAGACATTTCCAGCACCTCCCATGTTAGGGGTTCCCACTGTACTTCTCCTCCATGTCATCTACCTTCACCTTTCTAGGAAATGTGCTTTTCTTATTTTTATATAAAAGATTCTTTTACTTTTCTTACAGTTTATCATAGAGGTATGTATTGCTAACCAATATAGTATATAGTTTTGTGTGTTTTTTACTATATACATGGACTAATACCTACATATTCTTCTGTAATGTATCTGTTTCTTCAACATGTTCCAGAGATCTAATCCTAGTGCAGTGCATAGCTATAAAGCATTCATTTCCTCAGATATGTAGTATTCTTTCATTGTATAAAGAAACATATTTTTATCCATTGTACTATTAATGGATGTTTAGGTTGTTTTTATTTTCTATTTTAAGGAGTTTACTTATGAACATTCTTTCTCCTGACTCCTATTGCACTCCCAAAAACTTTCTGTTAGGCTATATTTTTCAAGCTGAGAGTTTTGAACAGTTGGTAAGTTGAGTTACAACCAGGATAAAAAGAATAAAATATAAAATATTAGAATATGTCTAATGCAGTAATGGTGAGTATTGTTTTGAAAGATACATGATACCTTTCAACAATAATTGAAACATATGTAAGCATATATTGTATTGTGATGTAAATTTTGCTTTTACTTTGTGTTGAGAGATTTTGAAATTCAGTGCTCTGTTGGCTCTACCTAGAGTGAAATCACCAGGCTGTAGGATGTGTGTATGTTCAACTTTATCAGGTTAGGACAAATTGCTTTCACAAGTGGTTGTTTCATTTCATGTTCCATTAGCAGTGTTGATAAATTTATCTTGTTTTGCTGACTTCCAAATCTTTAGTATTTGGAGACTTAGGTTTATCAATGTGATAGGTATAATGATGTCTCATTGTAGTGTTGTTCCTAAATATTGATGAGCTTGAGTATCTTTTATAAAGTATTAATCATTCATGTTTTCTCAATTATGAAATGGCTATATAATTTACTTATCTATTTTATAGTTATTTGCTTTATTTATTAACAGTTTTATATATCAGGAAAAGAATATTTCATGGTTATAATGCATCTCTGATAATTTTTAAGTTTTGGGTTTGTCTTTTCAATATTTAAATGTGTTTTGAGGAACTGAAGTTTATAATTTTAAACACAAATTATTTGGCTTTTCCTTTGTGGTTTGAGATTTTTGTGTGCTGAATGCAAAATCCTTACATACCTCCAGGTTAAGACATTTTCTTCTCTATTGTCTTCTGAAGTGTTTTATGTTTGTCTTTCATGTTTACCTCTTTACTTGCCTTTTAAATTTACACTTGTAATCCAGCTGGAATAAGTTTTGTATATGGTATAAGTTTGGGACTCAATTTTATATCTCCACATGGAAAACCAATTGTAGCACAATCTTTATAAAACATTTTGTTCTTTGGATACTAATATGCTATGCAGTCTCCATCAAATAATAAATTCCATAGATCAGTTTTTGGCCTCTCTTCTGTTTCATTGTCCTTACTGTGCATTCCTGTAACAAATGCCTAACTATGACTATAAGTATAACAGGTAGTGGGCATCTTTTTTTCCCTCTCCAAGTTTCTTGTTCAGTGGTACCTTTACTAGCCTTGGCCCTTTGTTCTTTCATATATAGAGATTTCAAAGTCAGCTTTCAAATTCAACAAAAACTTTTTGTGGATTTTGATTGACTTACTATTGAATCTATAGATGGGTTTGAAAGGATTCATAGTTTTTTCATATTGAGTCTTCCATCCATAAATAAGGCACACCTCTCCATTTCTTTAAGCATTCTTTAACATTCTATAAGAAAGAAAGCATAAGTAGTAGGCAGCAGAGAGGTACATCATTTGCAAAGGGCAAGGGGACCAAGGGATGGAGGGAGTGGGATGCATAACAAGAATTAAAGTGAATCATGTACAGATACCAACTACCCACAGTGAATGTATTCATTATGCACTTCAAACTTGTACTAATAAATCTATATAAAAACAAAGTTTTATCCCCCCCAGCACCAAGGAGCTGAGCCTGTTGGGTCACCATACCACCACATCCAGTGCCAAGAAGCAAAGCCCCACCACCACCGCTGAGGAGGTGAGCCACACAGACACCAGGAGCACACACACACACTCACCGATGAAATGAGAAGACACGTAAACTCAAAAGAAGTCTCAAACCCAGACTACCAGATCACCTAAAGCAACCCCAAAGGGAAATGACATGGAACAATCTGATACTCAACAACCTGGACTCCCTGAACTGGCAACAAAAGAGGATCTGGAAAAAATGAAATCAGAAATAATTTCT
>NW_004624808.1:8364794-8400083 GCF_000247695.1 Heterocephalus glaber
TGAAGTACACAATGTTTACATTCCTTTTTATTTATTATTGCACATTTGTGATACCTAATGACTATTTTTACTGTGGACATTTAAGATAAGTCATTTACAACTAATATTATTAAACCTGATAAAGCAATTTCTGTTGCTTTATAAAAATACAATTGACTTAGTTGCTACCCATCAATATTTGTTTATGTAGGTTTTTTTTTTGACAAGGTCTTACTACATAGCACTGGCTGGCCTCAGTCTCATGGCAATCCTCCTGGCTCAGCCTCCTGAGTGCTGAGGTTACCAGTGTGCACCACTATGCCCGTCTCTCCATCAACACATATGGCTATTTGTCTTTCTGCGCCTATGATGCATTTCTTAATTAGTCTTATTTGATAATTCCACACTGCAAACATATATCAAAACATCACATAGTACCCCACAAATGCATACAGTTGTTATCTTTAGATGGTAAAAAAGTAAACCACAGAAGAGAGAAAAGCACACTAACAAAACCCCAAAAGTCTTCAACTTCATTATTAATCAGGGAACTGCAAATAAAAAAAAATAGAATCATAGGTTCTACCTATAGAATGACTAATGATGAAAAGAAAAATAATATTCATTGTTCTCAAGGATGCAGGGCAATAGGCACTATCTTAAATTGCTAGTGGCTGTATTATTTATACAATCTTTTGAGAAAATAAACTAGCATTGTCAAATCTTGAAACAGTCACCAAACCTTCAGGTCAGCATGACAGAATATGCATTGTTTTTATCCCTTCCTTTTCTTAAGGCCTCCTTAAATCTACAGTCATAAAAACAACTGGAGGAGGCCACAAATGGAAATGAATAACAAATTTCTAGGAAGTGTTCTGTAGTGGATTGAAGAGTACAGCAAGTGATGAATGGGACAGAAGGAGCTAAGGAGAGGGTTCATTTGACTGCAGAGTATCGAGAAGCTCTCTCAATACAAAGAGGTCAGTAAAGAGAAATGTGACTTCAAAAAGCTGAAACTCACTAAGTTTTCCCAATCAACCACTGGAACACCATCATCTCTCTTTGGATAAACCAGCCCTACAGGGTATTTATTCTAATCAGAAAACCATAACCAAACTGCCACTGCTCATTTAATAAATTCTAGCATACCCAGATTGTGCAAAAACTCTTCAGAGGATATTGAATTTTGCATGATGAAGCTATGAACACTAAACATATAGCAGAGTAACATCACAGGAGATGTAAAATAATATATTTATTAATTTGGCAGAAATACAAAGAACTAAATTGATATTCATGGTGTTACGAATGCTTTAACGAACATTTACAGGTAAAAGACTTGATGTTGAATTAGGTAAAATATAAATTGAGCCAAAAGTATCTGGGTGGAAAAATATATAATTCTGAAATTTGGAAAAGATAATAAAAATGTGTTTTTCTTTTAAAAAATATTTTTCCAAATAGATTTAGGACAAAGACAGGTCATTCGGTACAGAAACACTGGGGAAAGACAAAAGAATGAGGCACTCACAATACATATTCTGCAGCTATGAGTACAAGACAGTTTTGATTTGTTGTCTGGTGAAAATTGAATATCTTCTGTGACATATCAGGTTATTTTTGTGTTCCTGCATATTCCTATATATTTTTTAAAAGTATAATTGTTCCTTCTTAAAAGGTGTCATTATTACATGGGCTCAGATAAAGTTTAGGTCCAGTCATTTCTTCTAAATAGAAGAGCTTAAAGCTACAGCAGGAGATGCAGTGGGAGAAGTCCTGAATAAGAAACCAGAATACCTGAGTTCTTTTTCAGCTCAGAAGTCTACCAGTTTTCATGAGTGGATGAAAATGCTGATCATTTTATTTTGCCATTCTCTGTCATAGAGAACACGCCTGGCCTATAGCACAAAGTAGGCAGCCGACTTCCCTCACCACCCTGTGCCCTTGGTCACAGCCGACTGACACCTGATCCAAGCTTGAGCAATCAACTTCTATTTTCTAGAAATTTGATCATGCAGACTTGGGGCATGAGGCTGCCGTTTGGTGGAGGAAGTCATGCTGGAGCCATATGGAAATGGAAAAGTGAGTAGGAAAAAGTAAAACAGAAGGATTGAAAGAAATATGTTACCTTTTTGAAAGAGAGAAAAAGAGAAAGTAAAAAGATGGAGAGTGAGGGAGGGAGAGAGAGAAATGGGAGCAGAGAGAAGGATAGAGAAAAAGGATAGAGGAGAATAGACTATCTAATATGTGTCAGTTCCTGAAGGCTTGTCTATGTCTCTAATACCTGGGTTTTACGTCACACTTTGTAGCCTGCCTTTGTCAAACTAGCTTATATGGGTTTCTCTGATCTCTTACTTAGATTCATGCAACATCAATCTCACCATGCTTTGTTATATTAGTCAGGATAAGCTAGGTTATGTGGTTGTAATAAGTAATTCAAACTCTTAGTGAATACAAGCACCAAAAGTTTACTCCTCATTCACAGAGAGTGTTTATTCTAGGTAGCCCAGGGACTTTGCTCAGAGTTTTTATTTTCACTCTGGTACTCAGGCTTGAGCATTTTTGGTTGCTCTGACATAGGAAAGAGAATGCAGCAAAGCATGGGATGGCTCTAATGCTTCTACTGGCAACGGACACATCTCTTCACATTATACTGGCCAAAGCAAGTCATATGACAATGCCACCCTTCAAGTGGGCAGGGGAGTGCAACCTTCCTATGTGCTAGGGAGAGTTTAAGTATCTATGATTAGAACTAATGACTATCATGCTCAAGTACTTTCATAGGCGACCAAGGAAAATCAAATGAGGGAATGTATAATAGCAATTCTTTAGTAACTTGAAAGTGGCATTGGATGTAAGACATTATTTTAACAACATGGTAAAGGTTGACTGGACTCCGACTGCCATACAAGACATATGGTATATCTGAATTCCACTATACCTATTAAATTTAAAAAATCAACTTGAGGCAGAGAATTATTCAAATGCAATAGAGTGCATAATTTTTCTTTGTTCCTGCTTTTCTTCTTGGCATAAAAAGGCATTCCTAGGCCATAATAATTAAAGTTATTCTCTGTTCCCACAGTTCCATGCAAACGAAGAACTAGAGATTCTTTCAGCTAAATAACAGAGAGAAACTGTGAAGAACAGTTTGATCTCAGCATTGTAAAATTTCTGATTTTCTTTTAGATACTCCACCATGAAGGCAGGCAAAGTTAATAGCTTCTTTCATACTTCTCCACTTTATCCCTCAAAATCTAAACTCTCCTCTTTCTAATACAGCAAAAGTCCATCAGGTGTCCAAGGATATAATGCTTGATAGTCTTTTTCATAGAGCAGGAGAAAATGTGTGGTTCTAAATGGCCACATGAGAGGAAAATGAAATAGAGTGGTTTTAAAAGGAAGATGTTTTTCTGCAATTGAAAAGCATGGTCTAAATCAGGTAAGCTGAAAGAATCAAATGAAGACCTCATGTCAATTAGGAAACTTGGCATGAGCTGAATGATACAGAACAGAGAGTCTGTATTCTGTGTACTTCAAATTATTTGAAGCATATAGTTAAATTGAAAGTAAAGAGCATTTTATGTTGTAGACTCAGGAATTTTGGTATCATCTGAGAGTAAGATAAGTTGGTTAAGGTATGTATTTATCTCCTTTTATTCTTATAAGTTAATTTCTTCTATCATATATATCTGGAAAACTTATTTTTCCAGATAAAGATATTAAAAATGAATTATCAGGTGGGGAGAGGGCTCACTTCAGTGGTAGAGTGACCCAATAGGATGAAAATGTGATCTAAGAATGAATGGATAAAAGCAGGAGTTGATCCCATGTACTATTTTCCCTATCATCCAATGGGAGATTTCATGCTGCTTGTCACTGGAATTGTGGGCTCAACAGAGTTAGAGTAATAGTCCTTGTGATCCCACTTTTACCAGGGAGTGCAGCAAGGACAACACTGAATTACATGCTACAACTGCCACTGGAGCACTTGAGACTGTTAGTATTTTTATAGCACAAGAGAGAGAGGAATCAGCATGTTGGCTAGAGTCATTGCGTCATCAGCAGGAAGACGTAGGAATGTTGCTACACAAATAATTATAGAATCCAGGTGATCAACTTGGGCATCTCTTGGCAACTTTGTTGTACCATTGCAACTCTGAATAGTGAAGTGCAACAGTTTAGCCTGAAAAAAGAGTGGACTAAGGATTCTTATCACTCAGGAATAAGGGTCACAACACCAGGGAAGCCACCAAGACTACTAGGTACAGTAGCTAAACATGAAGATAAGTTATATTGGATAGTGGTAAAAAGAGAAAGCGTATCTATTGCAGCTCCAATACTAACTGCAGTAGAAAGTGCCTTGGTTGGTTCTGCTAGTAACACTTTTCTTAGTTTGTACTCAAAAGACACCCACCAAAAGACTGAGTGGCTCTTGACTCATAAAGTCGGTCACAGTGACAGAAGGATTGGACTGTGTTAGACACAGAAGTGCTCGGCATAAATCTCCCTTCACTGAAGGACTTTCTGCCCAGCCTTGGGGAATGGAGTGGTCAGACTGCCTTCAACTGACAGCTGCTTCTGGATGTGCTTCAACTGAACCACTTCATCCTTGATTACTAATGTTTTCAGTGGCTATAACCCAAGGTCAGTGTTGTAGTCAGTATTCGCAAGAGAAACAGATTTAATTCAGGATATGGAAATTTACAAGATTAGCTGACAATATCTGCCCACAGAGTCAAATGTAGAAGAGTGCAAGAGATCTGTCTGCGCACTAGAGATCCAAAGAATCCACCCGAAGGGCTGGAGCCCACGGCAGTGTCCCATACGAGTCCGTATCAGGGGGCCCAGGACTCTGCGATGAACGACTGAATTCAGGGTCTGCACCAGAAAGCCCAAGGGCCGGTGGGGGAGGCCAGAGAGTCTGCGCGGTCAGGCGGGAAGGTCGGTGCCCGAAGCTGAAGATTCTGCGCCAGGAACCAGGAGGCGACGCCCAAGACAAAGGCGAAGACCGGAGCTCCTCCCAAGAGAACCGCAGCCATCCTTGGTGACGGCGGGGACCAGAGCTCAGCTGAAGAGAGCAGCCAAAGCTTCACTGAAGAAAGCACCTGTAATGAAAATCAGCAGCAAGGAAGCTCTTCCAAGGAAAACCAGCACGAAATCCTGCCCTCCCGTTCTCCTTTTATACCATTCAGACAACAAGCTTCCTTAAGTGGGTCTTCCACACCCAGAACCACACTGTCTCATTTCAGGTGGGCGTTCCCTATTTAAATTGACAATTAGTCAATTTAACCACAGCAGTGAGTGTACATGGATTCCTGTGGCTTACCATCTAATAGGTGTGCAACTCTGGGCAGACTACTTAAATTCTGAGCCTCAGTTTCCTCATCTGCAAAATGGGTATTCAGAAAATTACTTCCAAAGCTGGAGCTCATGCATTCTTTTATTTTCTTATTTATTAAACTCTGAGTTTCCCCTGTGTTTAGGCAGTGAAAAAACGAATGAATAAATAAAATGTGATACAAGATCCTATCCTCCAACATACTCATGTCCTAGGGAAGAATATCAGCATGTAAATAATACTGACAATTGTACATGGTAAGTGCAATAATGGGCATTAATACAAGATGCTTTAACAACCCAGAGAAAGGGTATCCCTTTAGATTAGTGCTCACAAGGGGAATTTGTGTAAGTTGTAGATAGGTTTAGTTTTTGAAGAAAAATAGGAATTTATTTCACAGAGAAAGATCACCATTGAGAGTATCAAAGAGATGAAAAAATATATATGGATTCATGAATGCATTAAGCAGAAAGCAAGAATAGGAGGCATTAAGGCCTTCCATAAGTGGAGGGGTGAGATCTGAGGCAAAGATGAGAAGAACCAGATAAGGTAGAATCAGGTTATCCAGACTAAAGACTTTAGGCTCAAGCATTATGTAAATATTGAGGAATTTGTAGCAGGATGCTGATCTTTGTCTTTGCATCAGTGCTCCTCAAAGAATGGCCCAACAACCAACTGCAAATCTGTCACTGGGAGCTGTTAGAAGTGTAACATTTCAGGCCCTGCCCCAGACTTGTTAACTCAGAATCTCTAGGGTTCCGGCCCAGCAATCTGTTTTAACAATCCCTTCCAACAGTTATAATGTACTCTAAATTTTGAGAATCTTTGGCTTGGGATTCTGGCTGGAATACAAAAAGAAAAAAAAAAACGGGCTGGTGTAGTTGGAAGGGGACAAAACTATACTTGGGGAAAACAGTTAAAAATCTATGTAATAATGCCATTGAGGGATGATGCAGGCACCAAGATTTTATGCCTGAAAATGAGGTAACTATTTATCAATCTTGCAATTTACTTGTCAATTCCTAGAACTTTCACTGGCTCTGGCTTTATTTTCTGACTAGTTTTCCTTTTCTTGTAATTTGTTTCATAAAACTCCATAACTCCTACTGAAATAAATACCCAATGGACTTAATCCTATGGGTCTACTGGTTTTGAAATCCATTAGGATGACATAAAGGGCAACTGCAATCTGACTTCATCAGTTATTACTCTTCGCAAACCCTTTTCTTATGACTATTTACCTTTGCATAGACTACTCTCTTTCTTCTTGGATGCCATATTATTCAGCTCAGGCTGCCTTAAAATAAAACAAACTGTGGCTTAACAAGAGATATTTATTCTCTAACACTTTTGGAGGCTAGACACCCCAGATCAGGGTGCCTGTATGGTTGGCTTCCTGGCTTGTAGATGGCCAGTTTTTTCACTGTGTTCTCACACATGGAGAGAGCACTCTGATGTTTTTTCCTCCTCTTTTAAAGTCACCAGTTCTATTGGATCAGAGCTCCATCCTTAGGAGTTTGCTTAACCTTAATCATTTCCTTAAAGGCCTTTTCTGGAAATATAATCGCATGAATATAAGCTTTTCAATATATTAATGGTGGAGACATCATTCCGTCTACAGAAGATGCTATTCTTCCTCTCTTTAATTTGAAAAACTTCTGTTCTCCCTTGAAAACTCAGCACAATTTCTTCTCTTTCTTGACTTTGTGTACTGTACCTTGTTATCATGACCTTGATGGTATTAAAGAATCCGCCTTTAGCAATCTGGGAAATGTTACTAATGAGAACATCTAATTCCCTAAGGTGTTGATGAATAAACAAGTTCATAGTAGGACAAAGTTCATTATCAAGGACCCATATTGAGAAGCTAATCTTTAAAAATAAATTGCTTAGTGTCTCTATCTTTAAACAAAATGTAATCTCTTAATAGAAGTTAAAAATTGGTAAGGAACTTTATTACTTAATGAAAACTTTTAGGTTTTTTCCAAGAGAAAATTCAAATATAAACTATCCATGGAGTGATAATTATGTGTCAATGTTGGTTCGTTGACTGTAACAAATGCACCACTGTGGTGAGAGATGTAGACCATGGGGGAGGTTGTGGGTGTACATCCTGTCGTGACAAAGTTACATGGGAACTCTCTACTTTCCACTTAATTTTACTGTGAACCTAGAAGGGCTCTATAATATAAAATGTGTTAATTAATAGAAGAAGTTCAGGCTAATGAGGTTAAGACAAAACAAAAACCTTTACATTTTTCTAGTCAACTTGTAACTAAAATTAATAAGGTCTGAGAAATGGTTCAGCTACTGATATCTTACCCAACCACTCTTTTTTTTTTTGGTACCGGGGATCGAAGCAGGCGGTGGAACCACTGAGCTAAATCCCCAGCCCACCCAACTACTTATTAGAAAGTGATACATGGCTTCCACACCGAAGAGACTGGTAAACTGGCCTAGCAATGGCTTGGACATGTTGATACAAGTAATAGGAAGAAGGGCTCTGTGGTCCAGTAAGTATGGAAGCACTGGGCTTAAACAAACCTAACAGATCTCAATGGTCTTCTTCTCCGAGTTCTCAAAACACTAGTATGTAGAGCAAATGCCAAGGAGTAGGAATATTTTAAGGAGTGCTTCTCAAACTCATTTCACAATAGGACCTCAGAATACATTTTTTGAAACACAGCTAAAATTACGGGGAACCACTAGAAAGGGCTTTGATAGGATAGTGACATGATTAAACATTTAAATTTTGGAAATTTTCTGGGAACAGTGTAAAGGAGTAATTATTAGTGCTCCAAAAATAGAACATGGAAACCACCTAAGAGATTATTGCAATATAGGAGATGTGAAACAGTGGCTATAGGGCAGGAGTATAATTGTGGTGCAGAAAGGATTATGTATGCTAGCATGGAATTTAGTCCAATACAGAAGTTTCTTGAAGCCCATCTAGATTTGGTTACTTAGTATACTTGCTAAAATATAGTCTCAGAAAGGAACCTCAGGAAAGGTTTCAGGGACTTGCTGGGTGTATTAAAATGGGTATTAGTGTGTGGCATGGGTTGGCATAATTATGCTCTAAACCGTCTTCATGTAGAAGTGTGGGGGGTGTTTAGGTCCTGTTGTCCACTTCTATAAGCTACACTTATTGTGTTTCTATGGTAACAACGCCTCCTCAGCTGGTGCTATTTCAAAGTAATTGATTGAGACACCACATCGCATTTGCAGGGCTCCTGAAATCTGTGCTATACTTGTTTCATAAAGGTGATTATTGCTCCTTTAGCATTCATTCTAGCTGCAAAGAATCCCACAATAACAGTTTTTTTAATAAAATGAAGGCAAGTTATTTGATTTGCTGAGAAGAAAGTGGCTTGCTTTAAAGGAGGCTGGCTTCTTGTCAATTATCTGATTATTGGCAAATTGTAGTCACGCCTGCAAACATTTTTTTACTTCTGTTCTTTGGTACCAATTACTTGCTGAGCTCGTCGCTGCTTAAAAATTGTCTTTTTGTGCTGACTTTACTAGTCTAGTGGACTACTTTAGAATCAAACTGATAAAAAGGCTGAAAATGGTACTTGTGCACCGATAACCACTTTTTATACTCTGCATTGTTTCTCAAAAGCCCAGACCCAGGCCAAATTGAACATTACCAGAACTTGCTCTTACATGGTCCAGGGAAGGCCATCTAAAAACTCCAACCAATGAGATTATCAATCCTGATAGCAAAACTAGACATAGTGTACTACAATGGAGAATGAACTGCAGTAGGACAAAATACGGAGGGTACCTCTGTTCTTCATCATCAACTCATTGTGCCACCTTGCACAACATATTCTATCCCTGTGGGTCTGTATCCATCTGCTAAATAG
The DNA here is from genome assembly GCF_000247695.1 of Heterocephalus glaber. The sequence continues at coordinate 8,373,984 of NW_004624808.1, forward strand.
GTGCACGAATACATACTAAGCGCTTCACTCATTACCTTATTCATTCATGAGCTCATACTTTCAAAAACTTACTATGTGCCAGGATTTCTGCTAGGTTCTGGAAGGCACAGAGGGTCCTGCGGTCAGGAAATGTCTACTCTTATAGAAGATGCAGATAAGAAAACAAAACAAGCTATGGGGAATGCCTATATGCCAAGCTCTCTAGGAAGCAGAGACAGGAAGATTGAAAGTTCAAGGCCAGGCTGGGCAACTTGGAGAGACTCATTCTCAAGATAAAAGAATTAAAAAGGCTGAGGATGTAGCCTAGTCAAAGGCCCTGGGTTCATACCCAATACTACAAAAAATAATACTAAAAGCAAGAAAATAAAATAAAAAGCAAACAATTAGAGCATAATGCAATACATGCTTTAAGAAGCCTAAGTGGAATATGTTGTAAAATACTTGCAAAGCATGTGTGAGACAGGCAGAGAATCAGTGATCATTAGAATGTCACAGATGAGGAAACTGAAGTTCAACAAACAAAATGATTTTTTTCCGAGATCTCATTACCTAAGAACTTGAACCCAGTTCCCCTAAATCCTTGGTGCAATGTTCTTTCCAAAGCAGAACCCCACCTCAAGTGTTTTCTAAAGCAATCAAAATAACTATGTATCTTGACAATACACTGCCATTGTAGGACACAATCTTGGATAATCAGTATTTCTAGAGTAGGATTTCCAAAAGAGCCGGTGGGAAGCATGAGGAGAAGCTGTGCATATACTTGAAATCAATTACAGAATCATACGGTAAAACATCACATAGGATAGAGTTTTGGTAGTCTCCTAAGACCGTAGTACCATTAGCTCCAAAATACTGAGGAATGTTCAGTGAGGTTTAGAATAGAGTTGAAACAAAATGAATGAACCAATGTAGTCCCTACTTCAGGGAGGCTTAGATCAAAGGCTGAAGCTGTTGACCTAGCCAAAGACACATACTTATGACATGACATACTTCATATGTGTAGGTATTTTGACAAGCAATAAGCAAAAGAAAAATGGTAGGGAAAAAGAGAAAGATATTAGGGAGGGATTGCACAGGTTGATTTCCCAAAACATTTATAAAGACCTGGTACAGAAGAAGTAGGAGGTGCTTTCCAGTAGGAAATGGGAGGTCTTGGCAAAGGAAGGAGAGATACTTCTCTATGGGTGGAAGGAATGATTCTGAGATTAGTGGAGACTTTTCTTGATAAATCACTAATAAGGGTTAAAGGAGGTAGGCAGAGGATAAGATATGCATTAAAACATACCTAAACTGGGCATACCTAAATTGTGACAGTCCTAGTCACAATTCTCCATTTTCTACAGTCCAAGTGCATTAGCATTTTTATCACTATCATCATCATCAAACCAATTTGTAGGGCTCTTATCAATTAAAAATCACTAATGAATATTTTCATATAATACTGCAATTCTACTTGTTGTATTGGTTGCAGATGAAAAGCCCGAGTCTCACTGAGATCAACTTCCCCAAGGTCACTCAGCAAGGAAGTGTAGGATTCCAACTCTTACGGCTCCCAGTCTAATTAACAATTTTGAGATTACAGCAGATCCTAAATACATGACATTTTGTTTGGCATCTCCCTGAGGAAATTTTAGGGACTTGCTTTAATTTCATTAGCAACACATTTTCAAGTCATCTCTTAGGGTTGGTTGCTTCTGAAAAGATTTCCACAGATGGTTGACTAACCCCATCTATTTCATTTTCAATTCCTATTATCCCAATCAGAGTGACACTGTCTGACCTTGTCCCCCTATTCTTAAGATTCCTTCTGTAAGGAAGCTTGTAGCCTTGTATCCCTAAAATCCCTACAGATGTAAGGTAATAAAATTATTTTAAGGATGAGTTTTGAGAGTATCCTCTGATTCACCTTTTGTTACATGCTGTTTTCCCTAACAATGAAGCTCCTCTAATGCCTAGAAAAACACAATTTAAGCTCTCTAATCTCTTCCTCACCCCACTGACCACACTGAATAATTTCCAGCTTTTCCTTTTATGGTTTCTCCTCAGATATTTAGAAGCAAATATCCTGCTACTTACTAACTTTCTTCTCAGCTGCACAGATTAAATTGCAGTCTTGGAGGCAGGAGGCTTATGGCAGCAGATTGTTGTCCTAAAAGTGGCCAATTAGGTCCTGATTATAGAACTTACATCTTGCACTGCATGAAGCCAGACCATATAATTTTATAAGTCATTATCATATGCTTTTACTGTTTATTGTCAGCTTACGGGTGTCCAGTGCCATGCTAGCTGGAGTCCAATGTCAAAGTCTATATTCAAAAAATCATCTCTCTTAGCTTGACCAGGCAGAGGCCTGGATACAGAGGAAATTTAAATGTGTGCTAAAGTTGTTTTGTTAGATTCATGCTACTCAGAAGTCAAGGAACAATCTAAACTAATCACTGCATTCTATTCAGCACTTTCAGGTGATGATAAATTCCCCTGTGTGGAGATTTTTTTCTTCTTGGGATTCTAGATGATGATGAGAGAATTTTCCTTTTCTTTTGTCTGAAAAAAAATACAGCTTGTAACACTCAATCAGGAAGCCACATGACTACCTAGGGACAAACACAAGAGACTTCATTCCATTTTACTACAACATGCTGTGGGAACACAATGTATTATCAAGAGAGCCACAGGGTGGTTTGAAGAGAGGGAAGTAAATGCAAGAAAGATGTTGATTTTGGAGGCTCGGCAGCTAGTAACACTTGGAAATTTTTTGGAGGCATTTCAAGAAGAGCTATAAACAATATTTTAAAAACTGGAAGAAAAAAGGAAAAATTGCAGGCCAGGATGTGGGGGGTGGCAGTATGAAAGAGGGTTAGTGCCTGGTTTTCACACCTAAAAGGTAGTTGGGCAGCAGCAGGTATTTCCTGTAGACTAGACAAGAACTCTTAATAACAAAAGGAAAACCTCAAGGAGTGTGAGGGTTGGGAGCTTTTTTAACAAGTGTTATTTTTGAACACCTACTATATGTCAAGCTCTCCATTAGGGGTTTTACATCTACAATTTCATTTAAACTTTCTATAGGGTTTGCACTTCTTTCATCACTTTGCAGATGCAGAAACTAGGCTTGGAGAGGTAAATCAAGGTCATGAAATAAGAAGTAGAGAAGGTTGTAACTCAAGTCTGATGGACTCTATAGCCTCCTCTGTTACAGCTCTAGACAAGTTTCACACTACCTGAAAGAAGACTAATTATTTTCTTCTTCTGGACATTGTGAAACTAGGGGAGCTATAGTTTAGCCTAACTACTGATTTTAGTAGCTCTTTAATATGTAGGCAGAGACCAAATACATCCTGGCTAATTTTCAGACAGTTTTGCTTTCAGGAGCATTAAACTTTCTATCAAGAAATTGAGATCAATGAACCTCACCAATGACAAAATTGGATAAGAATTGGAGATATTCTAAAATTCTGACACATGCTGGCCTTTTCTCTCGGAACAACGCAAATCAAAAATGAAAAGTCAATGTCAGAAACACAGAGATGTGTTACCTTAAGGCAGTAAGTACACTTAGCCACACATTATAACTGGCTGAGTAGCCTTATTCTACAGTTTCTATGACTTTTCTGATCCTGGACAGGATATGACCGTCTGGGCTGTTAATGGGAACTTGCCATTTGGAAGGAGCTTGTGAGGATCCCATGTTCAGGGAAGGTGTATCAGCTGCTTCCAGGTGCTCTTCATGAAGCACATTTCCAACCTAAGAGGCCATGATCCTGGGGACACTTATTATTTTAGATACTCTATTTCTGCTCAACCATTCAGCAGTACCCCTTCATCTTAGACTGTAGCAATTCTGTTCATAAATTAATCTACAACCATTTTAAAGGGCATCTCAGTGAAAACAATGAACTCTTTATGAACACCTCTGGATCCAAGGCTCGTGTGACCTCATATGTTCTTGTGTGGGCCTGAAGGGGTGGATTCTTTTATTAGTGAGATCAATCTTTCACTTTCTGGTTCTCTAACAAATCCGAGATTTATCAAGGACCAGCTATGTGTTTGGCCTTGTGCTCAGCACTGAGAACACAAAGATAAATAAATAAGACAACATTTCTGTCTTCATGAGATTAAAATCTAATTGGACTAATTGGACACATAGCCAGGAAAATGTAATAAGGTGATGTCAGAAGCCAAACTAAAATAGCTCCCTATGTCTAATACTTGAAAATATGGGCAAGAAAATAAATTGCTGCCCTAGTGGATTATCATTCAAAGTGTAAAACAAATACCCATGAGCCCATATTGATATAAATAAATGATTGCATTAATAAATGAGGAGAAGAGACAAACTTCTCTCACAGCAGAATTCTCACTGAAAATATAGAAGCAATGAGAGCAATACACTATCACTACAGTGATAAAGGTGGCAGGCAAAACTTTAAGAAGAAATAGGATATTTGCCGTCTCACAGTAGTCACCAAAATATTAGTTACTCTTGTGATTATAACAAACATCTGCATGTTTTTGATACTCTCCTCTGTAGGATGAGGAACTTTTTCCTCTACTCTTCAGTGTGGGCTGGACTTAGTGACTCACTTCTAGCAAGTACAGTATGGAAAGGAAAAAGTGATAACTTCACACTGAATAAATATGACATTCTGAAAAATACCTGACCAGTACTCATCAAAAGTGTCAAGGTTAAGAAAAACAAAGAAAGACTAAAAAAAAAAAACTGTTCCAGATGGGAAGAGACTGAGGAGACATGACAGCTAAATGCAAAGTAGAGTCCTAGATTAGATCCTGGAAGAAAAAAAGAGTTTTTGATGGAAAAACAGGTGAGATCCAAAAAAAGTCTGCATTTTAGTTAGAAGTGTTGAAATAATGTTAATTTCTTAGTTTTAATAAATGTACAGTGATTTCATAGGATGTTAACATTCAAGGAATTCAAGTGAAAGATTTATGAAAACTATATTGTCTTTGCTACTCTTCTGTAAATGTGAAAGTATCTCAAAATAAAAAGATTAAAAATGTTACAAATGCATGCAAAATGAAACCAGACTTTCACTATTACTGGAGAAGTTTTCAAAGGCGGTGGAGCTTGTCTTGAGCCTTGAAAGAAAAGCAGTTGTCAAGGTAGTCAAGAAGAGGGAGATCTCTCTGAAACAGAGAGCCTCTCGGAAAAGCCATAGAGGTATACAAACTTAAGCAGTTTGGAGCAACAAATGGCTGTATTTGCAGGATTGGGAATTTCTATCTGTGGCACACATTGTCCTGAATTTCCAGTCCTAACTAAGAAGGATCTTTTTATTTTTTTTGCAGAGTCAGGCTCAGCATACCAAGATGCATGTTGAATTTCCCAATTCATTTCAATTTCTCTGCTGAGTATTTTGCTTCCTCTATTTGTGTTTGCTCACTGATTTCGAGCTGTCATTCTGGTGAGCAGAGATACTGCACTTGTTTGAGAAATTAAAATGAAAAAAGCTAATGATGAAGCTTTATAATTTGAATGGTCTCTCTTGAATATAATAGTCAAGTTATTAAGCTAACTCCTAATGTCTTCCAACAACAGTGAAAAGCTCCCAACTATAATGGCCTGTATGTTAGACTGATGTTGCAGGGACAACCTCAGGGTTGGGAATACAGTGAATGAGGACACGAAAACGAGTGAAGCGCAAAGCAAATGCCATGTTACAGGCTCTCTTGTCCCTTTGGGCTACCCTTTTCAGCCTCCCAACCCGACCCAGACCCTTTTCCCTTCCCAAGCACGTCTAATGAGATATTGACAGGGAACATAAATGTCAGGTAAGGAATAGAACCACTGTCTCTAGGAATTGAGAGTAAAGTACTCACTTCTAGAGGTGTAAGTGGGAAATAATTCAGACTCCTGAGACAAAGATGGACAGAGCTAGATCAGAGGCAGGTGCCCTCTCCCATAACAACTCCCAAGTGGCTTCCGAGCTGGCACAACCATTTGTCACTCCGAGGAGATTTTAGGCCCTCCTTCTCCTTAAAGAGGGGCACATAAGCCATGTCCCACTCTCTTTGAAAAAGGCTAGAAGTAGACAATAACATGATTTTTGCAGTGAGGGGAAGAATAATAAAACTAGGTTTCAGGGAGCCGGAAAAGGGGATGAAGGTGCCAGACTTGGGACCACCTCTGAGACACTGCCCTGTACCTCACAGAGCCAGGCCAAGGCTCCTTTCTTCAGAGAGTAGGTAATCAGAACAGAACACTTAGAGCTAAGGGCAAAACTGGAGATGTGTCATTCCAACAGGAGAAAGCCATGCTAGACAAGTGTCCGTACAGTGAAATGTTAGGAAAAGAAGACCTCGTCCCTGAAGAAGGCTGATTCCATCCTCCTTCTAGTGCCTACTCCCTATCCCATCACCCTACACTGCCTTAGTCCAGAGCTTTTATATTCAAACATTTGTTTCTGCCATGTATTCTTCTTTTAGAGAGAAATGACTAAATCTGCATATATGAATATGTAGTGTAGGAAAGGGTAAGGCATTGAATTTGGTACATATCTGCAAGGTGTTTTTAGAGGCATCAGGGAAGACCTCTTCACATGGGGAGATGGAGTATAGACTAGAGGAATTGATGTTGGCATTTGACAAAAGAGCATTCCAGGCAAGACCTCAGAAAGCAGGTTTACCTTGTGCATTTGGGAAACAGTAAAACGTCACCATGGCTAGAGTGGTAGAAATAAGGGGGAGAATGGAATGAGATCAAAGAAATAGTCAGGGAACTGATCCCGTAGAATATAAGTCTTTGCTTGGGCTTTGGTTTATACTCACAACCAAATGGGGAGGGCCTGGAGGTTTTTGAGGAGAGGAGTAACATGGTCTTATTTAAATTGTTAAAATATCCCATTGGCTTCTGTGTGTCTGTGTGCATAAAATGCAAGACGACAACTTAGGAGACTGCTGTGGGAGGCCGTTTGACATCACCTAAGTCAAATAGTTTGCTAGGACTATGGAAACAGCTTAGAATCTGGCGCCAAAATACCCACATTCTATTTTTTAATCTAAAAATTATAAAAGTCTAGGATTTTTTGGTTACTACTGTGTGCAGCTCCCTTATAACAATTGTATCCACACAATTGGATACAAATTGCATCCATAGTGAATCCAGGGAGGAGGGATGATAAATATTAGATTATAAAAATATTATAAAGACTTTACAATAAGTGTATTTGCCTGATAAAAAGACAAGGATAGATGAGCCATAGTGGGGGAAAGCACTTTTCACTGCTTTAGACAGGATCGGGTTATACACTTCCCTGCATGCCACTACCGCTCTAGCTGGAATTTCATAGTGTCTCAAACTCATTGTTCAAAAAGAACCCTCAATAATTTCCTCAAACCTTCTCTTTATCCCCCTTTGTCTCATCCCAGTAAATGAAATCTCTATCCAGCCAGTAACCAGGGTAATATATGCTACTTCCCCCTTCTTAACACATCGACTCCATGATCAGTTCTGGTGATGGATGCCACCGAATTATCTCTGTCCAGTCACTTATCTCTGTCTCTATCACACCACTCTCATCCAGGTCCTCATCATTTCTTCTTTGTACCAAGCAATTCTCTCCTCTCTGGTCATCCTGTTGCTAGTTCTTCGTGGTCAAACCTCCCCACTTAGGTTTGTATCCCGCTGTCAGAAGAGTTATTCTAAAATGAATATCTGGACCACATGCAGCTCTTCACTGTCCTCACAATACAGTCCTCGCTTCATTGTTGACGTAGAAGATCCTTAGGGATTGGGACTGCTTTTGCCTCTGTAGTTTCATGTCTTGCAACACCACTCTGTCTACATGAATTCTCCCTAGACGTATTCTGCCATGTTTAGCAAATGTGATAGCTTTATGTGTCAACTTGGCTAGGTCACAGTGCCCAGACACTTAGTAAAACACTATTCTAGAGGTTTCTGGGAAGGTAATTTTTAGATGTGATTAACATATGCATGAGTGGGCTTTGAGTGAAGCAGCTTAGCTTACAGATTAGCTTATAATGTGAACCACTCTCATCTAAGCAGTTGAAGACTAATAGAAAAGACTGAGCCTTCCTGAGAGAGAAGAGATTCTGCCAGCAGACTGCCTTTAGTTCAAACTCAAATATCAACTGTTCCCTGGGTCCCTGGCCCATTGGCCTACCCTGAAGATTTAGACTTGCCAGTCTCAGCAATCACCTGAGTCAGTTTCTTAAAATCTCTCTCTGTCTTTCTCTGACTCTGTCTCTGTGTCTGTCTCTCTCTCCTTTCCACAATATATACATACCTAGATCACCTATATATTCCTTCCTTGGTATCCATGGATGACTCCACACAGACACTAAAATCCACAAATGCTCAAGTCCCTTATATAAAACAGTGTAATGTTTGCATGTAACCCATCACATCTCTCCTCTTCTTGAAATCATCCCTTGCTTACTTGTAAAGTGAATACAATGGAGGTGCTATGTAAATAGTCATTATGTTGTATTATTTAGGGAAGAATGACAAGAAGACATCTGTAGCTTCCAGTGTAGATGTGGTCACTGTAGGCCTCACTCTACAGCAGGTGGATGAGAGGCAAAGCAAACAATGTTCACATAGGCACTGGAGAGTCAGGAACTGCGAAAAGTGGGAAGAGACTGCAGCAGGGTTTACCTGCCCGTAACTCCATCTGCCTCGACCCAGCATAGCGCTTAGTGCCCAGACAGTTCAAATTTGACTTTGTGGAACTTTCTGGAATTAAAAAAATGTTTCAATCAGCAATTTGTTTAACCCTTGAATCCAGAGCCTGCAAATACGGAGAGCTGATTGTATACTCATATGCATCTTACTACTTTATTGGATCTGCTTCTCTAGGAAATTCTCTCAAATAGCAACCCAAACAGATTTTGCTGCTAGGTCATTGTGCTTTCTTTCCTAGCTACCAGGAGTGTTATTTCCTCTTCCTATGCCTGTTCCCATTGGTAAACACATGTGTACTTCAAGATTCCAATCATATGTTTTTTTCTTTCATTCCTTTTCAAAAATTTTATTTATTTATTTATTTATTTATTTATTACTAGGGATTGAACTCATGACACTGAAATACACCTTCAGCCTATTTTTCTATATATTTTATTTGGAGACAAAATCCCACTAAGTCATTACATTGCCCAGGCTGGATTAGAACTTGTGATCCTCCTGGCTCAGCCTCTCAGAATGCTGGGATCACAAGCTCACACTACCACACCCAGTGTAGTTTTTCATCTTTTGGGGTGATTTCCTTCATTCTCTTCCTTTTAAATCATTAATTAAATTTATTGGCATAACTTAGATATACATAATGATCACATTCATCATATGGAATTTGCACCTGCACATGATATATCTTTGAACTTACAATCTTTGGCTTTGCAAGATACCTTGGCACCACCAACCAATCTCTCCTCATGATCCACCACTCTTGCTCATTTGCCTTTCCCAGGAAACTGTGAGATTGGTGAGGGCATGGACCTCATTTTAGAGCATCCCTAGCACCTAGTATAGAGCTTGGCACATGGCAGACATTGAGGGTCTGTGTAGGATCCATTCATCTCTTTTGCTATGGTGCGAGGTGATTTGTTAAGCACTTGAAAACTAATACAGGAAGCAAGGCACAGATGTTGGAATAAATGCCAGAGAAATGGAGCCTCTCCCAACTCAGAGTGTCTGCAGCCTGTTGAGAATGACACTGAGTACTCTTGTAGTTGAATCCACTGTTTTTACTAATGAACTCTAAGTATCAGTCTGATTGGCACACGACGACGACTGTAAATTAACACAGGGATTTTAGCTGTGACACCTCTGAGACAAGTTGAGCTCTGAAATTACAACAGGCAAGGTGGTAACAGAGGCCAGTTAGAGAACAAAATCGAGGACTGGCCTGGGAGCCTGAGAACCTGAGTCCTCATCTCTGTCTATGCTTGTGACCATGCCAGTCTCTTAGCCTTTCTGATTCCGAGTTTCTTCAATTACAGAAGGTGAAGAAAGGTTTCAAGCACAAGAGTACCACAGCCAAATTTGTACTCTGGTAGAACAATCCAAGGTGAATTGGAGGAGATTAGAAGTGAAGGTAGGGTTAGGTAATATGCTGAAAACCTAGGTGTGATCCCAAAGGCTTAAATGGGGACAATGAAGTTGGCTGCACATGGTTGCTCAGTTTGTTCACTGCACAAAGGTATCTGGCTGAAGGGGCAAAGGGAAGCTGAAATCCAGGCCATGTTCTAATTCCCAAGTCTTTGCTTTGGCAAGAGCCTTTGCCCTTCTGCAGAAAGAGACAGTATGACTTCTTTATATTTAAATTAGGACACACTGTCTCTTTCTGTAGAAGGGCAAAGGCCTTTCCTTTCTGTACTAAAGATTAGTTAAGACAGAAACTGTTTCTTATTTAACATTATATTCCCAGCAAGTAGCAGAATGCCTGCCACATATTATGGGCTTGAGGCGTGTTTTTGAATGAATGAATGAAAGAAAATCAGAATACAAGTGCCAAAGGGGATTTAATAAGCTATCTTGTCTAATTCCCTTACTAAAATTATAAGAAAAATGGGCCTAGAGAGAGTAAGTAGCTGATGAAAGTCACATAGCTGTTAAAAACTGAACCAGGCTTATTTACACTTTTAGTTTTTCACATCAGAGAAACTGTTTGATATTTACACATGTGTGTCCTATATAATTGATATTGTGAAATACGGAGAAAAGGTCCAAAGGGGTAGGGGAAGTGACAGGGGTAGGGAAAAGGAAAGAAGGGAAAGGAAAAATGATGAGAAAAGGGAAAAAATGGAAACAAAGTCTTTGTAAATAGGGAAGGGAAGAGGGGGTGAATGGAGGGCAGGGGAATGGGGAAAAAATAAGAACCAAGATACATCATGTAAAGGTCTAGGACCCCAATGTAACTGTATTATATACCTAAAATGTACCGATAAACTTAATAAAAAAGAAAACTGAAGCAGGCTTAGGAATAAAATTTCCTTTCTCCATTCTATTTTTCCCACATTGGTCCTAGACTTATTATCTCTTAAATGTACAACCAAACAGACAGGTACTTCATTCTTTTTTTTTAGTTAACTTTATTGGTATATTTTAGGTATACATTATGATCATATTCATGACTGGGAATTTGTACCTGTACCGGATATATCTTAGTTCTTGTTTTTTCCTCATTCCCCCTCCCTCCCTTCCACCCCTCCACCCCCCTATTTACAAAAGCTTTGTTTCCATTTTTCCTTCTTTTCTCATAGTTTTTCTTTCCCTTCTTTCCTTTTCCACACACCCCACTTCCCACTTCCCCTTTCAACCTTTCAATTTATAAATCTCTGTTCAGATGCTTTCTTCTCCTATTTTCTGGCAAGTACCATCTGTCGACTGATATTTTATGTGAATGGAGTAACAGAAGGTTTGTGCTCTTTGGAAAGTGTTAGAAGTTAATACTTCCCGCTGTGATCCACATTTGCTTGCTTAAAGAGAAGAACTCTTTTTCAGCATGAATAAGGAAAAAAGCAACTCAAAGCTTAACTAATTCATTTACAAACTGTGGTTTAGTTCAAGTTTGCTTTCATTCTCCTGAAACTTTTGTGGATGCGTGACCTGACTATTTTTTAAATAACTCCATCCCTTAAAAGACATCAGAAAAAAGGGTTGATCACATTCTCAGTTTTGAAGCTGTTCAAGAATATGCAAGGGAAGAATGGATGGTATGGACTGCATAAAAATTAAACCTCTATGTACAAACAAAATTATTGAAATTATAAGGCAAAAGTCAGAAAAGAAGTGGCAGTGAATGTAACAAAGGGTTAATGTCTAAGTAATCTGAAAGGCTCATACAAATTGATGAGAAAAATATTAAGATATTCAATAAGTAAGTGGGTAATGGAGATGAACAATTTATGAAAGGAAAGCTATTAGTAAACAAACACACAAGAAAACTTTCAGACCCTCCAGCAATGAAAGAAATAAAAGAGAACATTAATGATATGTCTTTTATAGTTATTAAATTAGCCAAAACTACAATGTTATTGATCAAATATGATGCTCACAAAGTTGCCAAATTGTTGCATGTCTCTCTCTCTCTGGTGGCAGAGTAGATTGGAAAAAACATTTTGGATTTGGGCTTATGTAGCCTTTCATCTAGCCATCCTAATTCTGAGAATTTAACCACAGGAAATCATCCAAAAGAATTTAATAAAGGTGAGTTATCTAGCAAAGCAGTGATCATCTAATGCTAAGACATTATGCAGTCATTATAATTATGATTTACAAAACAATGTAAATAATACAGAAAATGTTCAAGATATAAAAAGTGAAAAAAGTAAAAAATATGATTGTAGCCATGGTATAATCATAGATATGAAAAAATAATATTTTGTGAGGGAGTGGATCTTATCCTTCTGTCCTCATTTCTCATGAGACTTCGCTTCACTCCCAGGAGAAATTAGTATCACAGAAACATTTTAAGACTCTCTCTCTCTCTCTCTCTCTTTTTTTTTTTTAGTTTTTCCTCTCCTAGAGAAGAAAATTGATTTCTATGATTAACAAGATAGGGAAAAGTGTTACTAGGTATATACATGCATGTGTTTCTTGCTTGGTTTTCTTTTGAGGGCTCCTGTTCATCTCTCTACTGTTGATTCCATAAATGGCACGGACAGCTGGGTCAGGTCTACCTGCTGTGGACAACGCTGGAAGTCTCTGTCCTTTTTGTCCCTCTGCCTTTTGCTCACTCAAGGTGTTCCATGTGGCTAGCGGAGGCAATGCCAATCTATGAAAACAACTTACCCCATGCATATGTTCCTGGATGTAGACTTGAGGGGAAGTAATAGGGAATAAATCTCTTCTTCCAATCTGGTTTTCATGTGGCTCCTCTATTTTTCAGCTGCTTTCAGAATAAAAGACAAGAGCGAAGACTAAATAATGAGCTCCTGCCATCCCCAGCACAGGTGTTTATGGGTCTAGAAAGGAATCCAACAAATGAAGTACATTTGCTTTCTTTCATTTGGTTTTCTACTAATCTTGTTTGAGATAGGAACAATTCCAAATCCCAGATAGGTAGTATCTACTTCCTCTGCACTTAGTTCAGGCACTGTTATGTGGCTGGCATACACCTATAAATTCAGGGATTTTGAAAGCTTCACCGGTAAATGAGTAGTCTCTTATTTCACAGAGGTGGTGATAAAGGACCATTCATTCGTATAAAAGTGAGATCTTGACTCAAACTGGGCTAATAAGCTCTTTTCTCCAGTAATCTAAAAGTAAAAATAAGACTGATGTATGTTGAGAGACAGACTACAATGGTTAAAAAAGAAAGAGTCTATTCAAGAGGTAGTAAAAGTTCTTGTTCTAGTCAATGGTGACCATCAGGTGTACCACTCCTTCTCTACTCAGCAACCTAAACCAATGAATTTTCACTTTTGCATATGCTGGCTTGAGTGTGAGTCTACTCAGAATTCTGGCTACTACAGACCAAGCATGAATCTGTTAAAGTGTATCCATCAAGACTTGCACATAGGGTGGGGCAGCGGTATGTTGTAATTTATTGCTGTTGCTGTAACAGAATACTGTAGACTGAGTGGCTTAAACATTAGAAATGTACTTCTAATAGCTCTGAGTTCTGGTAAGGCCTAACAACCTGGTTTGTAGATGTTATCTACTCTCTGTTTTGTCATATGGTGTGTGTGTGTGTGTGTGTGTGTGTGTGTGTGTGTGTGAGAGAGAGAGAGAGAGAGAGAGAGAGAGAGAGAAAGAGAGAGATTGTATCTCTCATGACTTTTCTCAATAGGTACAAATTCATTCATGAGGACTCCACCGTCATCATATAATGAACTCCCAAAAGCCTCACTTAGAAATACTCTCATATTTGGGATTTGGGTTTTGACACATAAATTTGTTTTTTGTCTTATTGTTGTTATTGTTGTTTGGGGGAGGGAGCATTCAGTTGGTAGGAGAGAGCTTTTGTGGCTATATTGAAACTTTCCTGATTCTCATTCCAAGCCTACCTAGGAAGGTTGTGGAAAAATAGATTATTGAATTTAATATCTTTCAAAGAAAGCTGTTCTGCATACATAAGAAGTCATATTTTAAATAATCTTGACATCAAATGTTTTTTTGGAAGATTACATCAAAATTGTTCAAAATCACTCACTGTTGTATCTCATCAACTCTGTTAGAATCACAGCAGGTATGAGTGAGTAGAAAATTCATGAATTGTGCATTGCTTTATATCTTTCTGCAAGGCTAATTGTTTACTTTATTTTTCTCCTATTAAAGCTGTCAGAACACAGTGATATATGGTGAGTCTTGTATCTTGATGAGAAACAAAAAGAAAAATTAAACATGGATATGATTTTACAAAACCATAGAATTTGGGTTTTTTTCTCCCCACTAGTTCTCATCAAGGCAAGAGTTTGGGGAAATTAACACATCAGCCCTGGGAATAAATAAATCAACAGAGTTTATAGATTTGTTGACTATGTTTCCCCATGAAGAACATTATCTAGAGCTGACTTTTAGCTGTTAGACAGCACAAAGTGTGTGTGTGTGTGTGTGTGTGTGTGTGTGTGTAAGCTGTAAGTGTATGCTATAAGCATTGCACCTGGAGACAGGATTTTTCCTCTTTTTGGAATTAAGTTGGTTTTTACCAAGCCTTCCTGGTAAACCCTTAAGATGACCATCAATATTTACTTTGTATTAAATCAAATTCCATATACTATAAGTATTATTTGAGAATAAAGAGAATATTGGTGATGGCCAGAACCTCTAGAACTAGTTCATGTTCTCAAACATATGATGACATAAATTCTGTCAGCACTCTCATTTTTTAAACCAGTGAGCTTAGGTACCAAAGAATTCCTTAGATGTCTTGGAATGGGAAAAAATGACAATTACATATCTATCTCCCAATGTCTCTTTGAAAGTTGCATTCCTATGCAAGTTGTATTTCCTTCCTCTTTCCATGATTGTTTCATTAAAAAATAAAAGAAATCAAGATGTACTTTGTTCTCTAATCTACTATACCTACCTCCAGAAATATTAAACTTGGACTATCCTGTTCTATATACCTCACCGATCTTATGCATCTATTGAAGACTAAAGAGAAAGAATTGTCCCCATAGGTAGACATATATGAGGGAACATGGACTAATGGAAAAATACAGACACTGTCTTTGATTCCAGCTATTGGTGAACAAAGCCATGCCAAGAAGCATAATGCAAAGTTTTGGTGTTTTATGCAAAGGATCCTTGACTCGGTAAAGGCTTTCATGTGCTTAAAATGCAGACAAAAGTGATCAAAAAAAATTATTGGTAAACCTTTGTACTATGTGAATATGCAGAGACCCATGAAACGAGTTTGCCAGTGATGGACATTAGAAAGTGATTAGTTTTCATCATAGCCTAATTCTTTGTATATAATCTTAACAGTTTCTAAATCACTTCCATTATAACCCAATAAGATCAGTGGTTATTCCATAAGTTCTCTGCTACCATTTATAATAAAACTCCTTACAATGGTTATATATATACTCATTGTTTCTCCTTTGCCTTCCATTGTCTCCTCAAAAAATAGGCTTGATGCTGGTCATGGTGGCACACACCTATAATACCACCACTCAGGAGGCTGAGGCAGGAGATTCACCACAAGTTTGAGGCCAGCCTGGGATACATAGTGAGTTCAAGGCCAGCCTGGACTGTATAGTGAGACCCTGTCTCAAAACAAAACAACAATAAAAACCAATAGGCTTCACCAAGCATTTGCCAGCAACTGCCATTATTATATTTCTCAGGAACTTCTATGCTACTAGGTCTGTCATCCAATTCTCAGGTTTGATATGGTTCACTGCTCCATCCACCTCACCTTGTAACACTTTCTCCTGAAGCACTATTCTTTTTTGTTCCTCTTCCAACCTCTTAATCTAACTAGCTGTCCCTTCTTAGGCTTTGTTTGGGGGAGGTTCTCCTAATCTGTTTAGCTTCTTAATATAGTTGTGACCCACGTTCAATCTTTGGACTCCTTTTCTCTATTTATACTTTCACCTTTATGGGTTGACTTTTATGCAGGTGAGAAACAGGGCCTTGCTAAGTTGCCTAGGCACCCTGGAGTTGAAATCCTCCTGCTTCAGACTTTTAAGTATCTGAGATTACAGGTGTGCACCACCATGCCTGGCTCAATAATTGATCTTTTCCATCCCCCATGGCTTCAAAAACCACCTATACCCTGAAAATTCCCAAAACTGTCTCTCCCTATCTGAACATTCCTTTAAAAATACCTGGTGCACATATTCAACTACTGCTTCAACATTTTCTCTTAAATATCTAATGAGAATGTCAACTTCTGTATGTCTATAAGAACTTGTGATTCTTCTCCCGAACTATGCTGTCAGTCTTCCCTGAGTTAATGTTAAATCAAGCTTTTGACTTGCTCAGCCTAAGACCTCAGAATCATCCCCGACACCTTTCCCTTGCATACCATATTCAATCTATCAAGAAATTGGGTTGCCTCTACCTCCCAAATATATACCAAATCTGATCACTTTTCACTGTCTATGTGTTGGCAATCTGGGTCTAGGCCAGCATAATTTCTTCCCTGGGTTATTGCAATAGCTTCCTGGCTGCTCTCTGTTTCTCCCCTCTTCCCCTGCAGTCATTTCTTTGCATAGCAGTCATACTTGTCAAAATGTAAATAAATCACTATTTTCTTAAGCCCTCAGTAGCTTCATATCATATTTAGAATAAAACCCAAACTTTTTACCATGACCCAGGAGGCCTACTGTGATCAAGCCATATCCCTTACTGCTCTTTGCTTTCCTTAGTCTGCTCCAGCCTTCTCTCTGTACCTCCAACATATTAAGCACTTTCAGTTTAGAATCTTTGTATTTTCTGTCTCCTGCCTGGAATAGACATCTCCCAATCTCTGCATGGCTAGATTACTTATTTCATTCGTGTCGACACTTATAAGTCTCTTCCTCAAAGAAATCTCCTGGGAACATTATATTAAATTTAGGTCATCCATCCTCTTTATCTCCCTCTATTCCTTTTTTTAGTTTTTTCATAAAACATGCAACTTTGAAATTATACAGTCTATTATTTATTGACACATATATTGGATGTCTTTCTACACAGAATGTAGGCCCCTTGAAGGCAAGGGCTTTTTCTTCACTTTGACATCTTTAGTGCTTAGAATATCATAAGTGCCCTTTAAATACCTGTGTGGTAAATGAATCAAGAGGAATTAAATATAAACTAAAAATGGATCAAAATCCTATTTTATAAAGTATACACTGAGGCATGAGAGGCTAAATAACTTTTCCAAGGTCACAAAGACAGAGCCTTGTCTTAAAGCCATATCTCCATTGCTTTTACTATGTCTGAGATTACTCATGCTCATGCACAGTGCTTGAACAGAAAACCTCTGAGGTGAATTTTTTTATATATATACCAACAATATACTGCCTAGGGTAAGGCACAGCCCAACAGACTAGCTTGCATTAAATTTCTAATGCATATACTGACAGATGGGATTTAATACTTAGTTTTACAAAGACAGGTCTACCACTGAACCTAAACTTCAACTGATAATGATTGGATTTCTTTTTAAACAACATACTTTTTTGTAACAGATGGGTTGATTACAAATAACTCATCTCTTTGGATTGTTCATTACTCAACAGCAAATTAGAGAACTGAAGCCTGCATCCTTACTGCTGCCTTCTGAAAACAGGAATGAGGCTCAGACATCTAGGACTGCCCATTAAGTTGATTTTTAAATACAAGGACTGACAACTTTAATAATTCAAAGTATAAGTGTCTTCACACATGCACCTTTTAATCTTTTGACATTAGAATATAAAATATCTTTGGTGCAAAACAAGCTGGCTTTAATTGTGATCTTTTGTAGATATCTCACACCATATTAGTGCCTTTTTTGCTTGGAAAAAGATGCTATGTAGTCCTGGGTCTATACTGTCATCCAAAAAATGAAAGGCTTTTGCAAATAATTTCTCTTTCTCTCCACCTGTAAGAAAATTATACCATTTCTAATTCATTCTAATTTATTTATTTGGATCTTAGATCTTGGTTTTTAATGGTTTGTCCTTTTGAGTCCAAATACTTAGGGCCAGCGTTTCCTAAACCCCTCAACCAAAACAACTCACTTGTTGAAGTGTCTGTATGACCCAAAGGGATGAGTTCTATCCATGGTGCTGTGATATTATGAGTACTGAAAAGGAATCACTTTTATCTTGTTTGGTTATTTATAACACAGCAGGCACTTTGCTAAGTGCTTTACACTGATTATCCTGTGAATCCTCACAACAATGACAAATGAGGACACATGGGCAAGATCTTCAGTTCTTTTGATGAACCTGATCAGTTAAGAAGTTTCTGAACCAAAAGGTTGATACTAGTATGTTTCCTCCTTTCACAGGACACAGCTAGCCCTTTTATCAAGCAAAGGAGGGACACATTAGTTTGTGTAGAGAGATTCTTTTAAATGGACTACCCAGTGGAAGCATGAAGTCAAATTTCACATCTCTGGGGGTCTCCAGGAATATTTGAATGTACTTTTACAAAATGTGTCACCCTTGGAACCCATTTTCAGTTATATCTTTTATTTTAATGCAAGGCACTTAAGAGTTCAGTAGTAAAGAGAGATCTTGAGTCAGTTAGCTTTCCATTACTATAACGAACTACCTGAGACAATCAACTTTCTTTCAAAAAAAGAAAGTTTATTTTGATTCATAGTTTGAATGTTTTGTTCCATGGCTAGTTGACCTCCTTGCTTTTTGGCCTGTGGTAAGGAAGTACATTATGTTGGAAGCATGTGGCTGAACTAGCAGCTCACCTTGCAGTAGGCAAGAAGCAAAAAGGGAGAAGGGAAGAGGTGCTAGGGTTCTGAGGTGCTCCTCAAGAAAACGGCCCAATCTCCTCCCACCAGATCTCACCTCTTAAAGATTCTACCACCTCTGAACAATGCCAAGCTGAGAACCAAGCCTTTAACATATAGCTAGCCCTTTGAGGCACATCCAGATCCAAACTATAGTAGACTCACATTTGAGTTCCAAAAGCTTACCAGCTATACACCCTTAGGCAGATTGCATAATTTCTGTGTCTCCATTTGTTTGTAAAATTTTTTACAAAATGGAAATACAATTAGTGCTTGCTTCACAGGATTGTTGTGGGAGGTAAATTAACTGATGCTTGTGCTTCACACATAGTGCAACTGATGGTGCTTCCTCCTATATGTAGGATTTTGTTGTACCTTTGGCACTTGCCAGCTATGTGACTGGAAAAGTCATTTCAGTTGTCTGAATCTTGGTTTCCTCTTTTGTCAAATAGGGATAGTAACAGTTCCTACCTGAAATTACTCTTGTGAGGATTCACAGGGTAATCAGGGTAAAGCACTAAGCAAACTGTCTGGTACTCCTCAAATAGCCAAATAAATGCTGAAGTCCTTCTTGTTGTGTCCTCCTCTTCCCGACTAATGCACCTTCCTCCCTGGAATAAATCTTTGGTTGAGGGGAGGAAAAAGGAGCCATGAGAAAGAGTCTGAGTATGTATGAGGAATGTCTGTACATAGAGGAAGGTGACGGTTTGATGAAGTACAAAGCAACATAACACAAGCACAGAATTCATTTGTAAGAAGAGATTGCAATTTCAATTGAAACATTAAAATACATTTTTATTTTACATTGTGGGAGATGACAACACACACTCTTTGAATCCTGTCCATATACAGTATCAGATTTTCCCAAACCAGGTACTCAGTCTAAACACACTGAGAAAATGTTTGCTATTTATGTCATACATGGAAGAAATGCTCAGTATTCTCTTTTATAATCACAACTTCAGATTTAAAAGGGAATATAGAAAAACAAATAAAATGGCTAGGTTTGAAATAGTTCAATGCCCACAGTTTTTCAGAACTGCCAATATTATGTCTAATCTGTTTAATACTTTTCTTGGAAATTAAGAGATGGAAATATTTTGGGTTGTGTCAGATATTGATGATCTAATTGCCCTCTATAGGTTTCTCAATAACTTTTATACTGTATGCAATGCTCTATACAATGCTCTATACACTTAGATTGTGCACTGACTCTAATCACTAACAGTTCTGGGGATGCTCGTTTTTGAGAAATCATGACTAATACAGTTTATTAAAATAACATCATATTTTCCTATGAGTGACAGAGAGTTTGATCTACCTAACTTCTATAAGGCCAAATGTAGATCACTCAATTTCTATTTAAACAGTTTTTTAAAGAATTTATACTACAAATATCCATTCTTGGCTGCTCAGATGCATTTATGAAATTGATTTTCACTAAGAATCATTTTATAGGAAGCAGTGATTTAACAGATTCAACTGTTTAAGTGGCTTTTGCTATTATGGTTTTTGGTCCCCAAGATTGGTTGGAAATAGAAAGTCAAAAATAGAACAGATTCAGGTAATGTAGGTAAAATTTAATGGGACCATAGCCCAAGTCACAAATCACATATCATAGCTTAGCAAATGCTCAAATTAGTCTTGAAAGGTAACAAGGGCTTAATTTCAGTTAATTAAATACTAATAAATATTTAATAAGAACATGTTTATCTATATTTAATTCTTTGGGGTTTTTCCTGAATTATATTTATATGGGAACAGAAGATCTTACTTGGGGCATCCAGGGACTGGTTTTTTAAAAATTTATTTTTCATGTGTATTTGGGAAAGATGTGAATGCTTACCGGAAAACAAATGATTGCTGAAATAGATATGTGCAGATTCCGAGAGTTACAATAAACTCACTAGTGGTGATAAATTATGGTTCCTAGTTTTTAGTTTTAGGGGGATTGTGATTGCTATTTGCAAGGAAATATCCCACATTTATGAATGGTTTTTAGTGGCTATCACTGATGTAGCCATTTAGAAAAGACAGAAATATTTGTTGTATATTTTATTTACATATTCACTTTTTATTGTTAAATGGTACATGGTTCAGTGAATACATAATGAATGTAATACTGCCACCTCTTGGTTATGTAAATGAGGAACTCTATGGTCATAATTCTCAGTATGCAAATTGAAAAATGCAAGTGCTTAAAACTCAACTAAGCCCTTTCTATTTTGGTTCAGCAAAAACAGTTGTAAATAAATGTCTATGCAAGAGCCTATGATTTAAAAGCCTATACAAAGTACATTATCTATGCATTAAAAGAAATCTGTTCTTGTAAAACAAAAGTAACAGTGACACTTTGTGCTGAAGTATTCCAGAAAGCAATGTTTAGACTTGGAATAACTTTAGAATTGTTCAGTGTTCTTTATTCAATCAAGATCAAGTAATTCAATCTTTGTTTAAGTATAATCTGAAGCATAGAAATCCAATCATTTTCCTCTTTGTTCATTTTTAAAGACCATTCATTCCTCATTTTAATTAATTTTAATCACTTTGGCAAGGTATTAGATAACCAGATTACAGATTAGAAAAACTGACATTTTCTTATTAAGGAAGATCTAAAACTTTAACTGAAACCAAATTAAGTACTCCAGGACAAAAGTCTAGATAACTAGTTTTTTTTCTCTCAGGCAGGGAGGAGGTTATAAATACAATGTGCTGAGTAATCTTCCTGTAGTTATGTGGATGCTATGATCAGTTACCTATTTCAACCAACTGGCAAGAACCTACCACAGTGTTTCATCAGTACTGTTATCTGGATATATATTTTACTATTTTAATAACAGTTCTCAGTTTGACTGTACTTTATATTTTATATAGTCCCTCCACATCTGTCAGCTCACAAGATCAAATATTGTTTTGGTTGACAATAGGAGCACCTAATGGGGTCCTGAAGGGTGCATATCCTTTTTTATCAGATATTCAGTGGTGTTCTTATGCAATAGAGCAATTATACTAATATGCTCTTGTCCAGGCACAAAGATGATCCTAGTGACACTGTAAGCAGGACGGATGTGCACTTGGTGATTGGTGGGGGCAGTAAGGATTGTCATATATATCTATTTGCCCATTTCCCATGACAACCAAACACTTGTCCAAGATCGAAGATACCATGTGACTCTAAAATGAGTTATATTGTATGTGAAACCTTAGAATAATCAACTGCCAAACCTAGAAGACCTTAGAGGCCACCTAGTCCTGGTTTCTTTTTTTAAATATGTAAAAAGAAAGGTCCTGGGACGAGGTATGATTGGGTCACCTAGCAAGTGGCTAACATAGCAGGACCAGAAGCCGGGTCCTCCAACTGCAAAGGTGATGTTTCCCCACCCCCCACTCATGCTCTCTCCAAGGACTCTAGTCAACTCCAGGAAGTCAGCTTTCTCATGCCTTCATTTAGAGAAGAAATCAAGATTGCGTGCCTTGGGAGTTACTTTCCCTTCCTCAATGTCCTGATCCATGCAATCCTGTTGCTTTCAGGCATAGGCACACCTATTATGTCAGGACCACCATTCAGGCATGACATAACATCTTCTCCATTTAGAAGTTAGTAGGCATATGTCAAATGATAAGAGGCCCAAAAACATGGCCCAGAACTCTGTATTGCTAAAGGTGAAACTGACCCTGAGTAGGAGATACAGTGCCTTACATGAAGTTTTACAGTGGGACTGTGGCCAAGTGGAGATTGATGCTTCCTCTATAGCACCTTGACATCTGTATTACTGCCCAAACTGAGGAGAAAGAGATTTTTTAAAGTGAAAGAAAATTTGAAACTAGAGGTTGCTTCTTAAATGCTCGATAACCTCAGAGGGACAGTCACTGTGTACTCTGGTGGCTGGAAAGGGGGAGTGATGCTCACTTTCTTAAATGGAATTTCCAACAAGGAGCATCCTTTCCTGCCTTCCACTCTTCACAGCCACTGCCCCGAGACCTGACCCTGTGTTGCCCAGAATTCAGGATATCCAAAGAAGCTTGTGCTACAGGGATGCACAATGATTAGCATCCGGATTCAAACTATGGAAGAAAATGATGTGTTTGCTAGGACAACTCACAGTTTACACAGGCCATAGAAGTAACACAGAAGTATGGGCAAGGGAGTGCAGTTCACTCTTGTGACAACCAATTATTGCAATGATTGAGATGCAGGAAGGGATCTTCCTGTAATTTGGTACCCACAGAGCCAAAAAGTGAAGCGCTCTGAACTTCAAGTAATGAAGGGTCTCATTCAATCTGGTAATGCCAAACATTCTCATTTGCCCCAGCTGGAGAGAGGCCATGGGAGGCCAGCCAGGGCACATTGCTTCCTTTATGAGGGACAGTGCACACAAAGATATGGAAAAGGCAGCCTGTTAGGGAACAGTGTGGACCCGTTCCACTGTTCTAAACCCATGTGTTGTCAGGGTCATGATTACATTTAATGGTCCTAGAACAAGCAAGAGAAAGAGAGAGGCCATGTGCTGGGGGTGGAGGGGATGTTTTGAGTGATACATTGTGGAGTTGTATGTGGACTTCCTTGTGTTGTGTATGTGTGGATGTGCATTGTGTTTTGCATGAAGCACTGTGGAAAGGATGGGAGCTATAGAGTGTGTGTAGTGTATATGGTGAGAGAGGAAGGAGAGGAATATTCTATTCAGCCAGAAGCAAAGGATGGTGACCCAATGTTTAGTACTGGGATGGTTGGGAGGCCCTGAGGGCCCTGGCATTTGGGGCTTTCTGACACTGCAAGACCAGACAGCACCCTAATGACCAATCTGGACTTTTCTTAGCTTACAGACAACTCATAATAATGATAGATACAACTTATTGAGTATTTACAATATGCCCAACATGGTGCAAAAGCTGTTCTATGACAATGCTGTAATGTTGGTACTATGATTGTCCCATTTCTGTGACTGAGGAAACTGATGTAGAGTATTTGAGTAACTTCTGCAAAGCCACCAAACTAGTAATTGGCACAGATAGAATTTGAACCCAGGCTACCTGTCTCAAAAATCTATTTGCCTCTATTTTCTACAAAATCTATCATCTTTCTATCAAAGTTCACTTTTTCCCCAAAACCTCAGCCCTCTCCCTTTACAGATGAGAAAATGGAAGCCAAAGGAGCAAAAGTAGTTTATTCTGGGCCCAAGTTATCACTGGTAGAGCCCATTGCTCTCATACACCCTACAATTTCCTTCAGCTTGGACAGCCACCCTCCTGAGTGGAGGCATCTACTCCATGAGCCTGTACACACTTCTGCCCTTGCTGCCAGTAGCAGCTTTTATTTTAGGTCTCAAGAAGAGCCAGTCAGAAAGAGAGTCCCTTTGTTAGTTTGAAGGTAAATGGAATTATTCCACTTTGTTTTGCTTTTGTCATTTTGTTTCACTTTTGTCATTAATGCTGTGAACGGGGGTATATGTTGCTTAAGGTTGTGCACTCATGTACCTTTCAAAGAGCTTCAATCTGTAGCCCTTGGAGCATCTGCGGTGAAAGCCAGTTTGACAAATCTAGTGAAACACCTCAGAGGATACAAATCCAGGAGGGTTATTGCCTTTCAAAAAATAGCCAAAGTGCTAAGGCAGGATCTGTGATAAGACCACAGGGTAAGCCATAGGAATATGAAGAATCATTTATGAAAGGTTTCTGGTGATATGTATGACAAAGCGAAATGAAGTATAAGGAACTGTAAAATTGCTCTTTAATTTTTATTTTACACTTTGTAGCCATGTGCATATGATAAAGAAAATAGGATCACAAATGGGTGATCAATATTTTTGACCATCTTAATGGTAAAATTGTATGGACTGCTTGGGTTCTGGAGTAATTTATGGAAACAAATTAGGCAAGGCCACCCACCTGCATGAAGAGCTGCATGGGGATGAAGTAGCTTTGGCAGGGATGGTGAGACATCTACCCTTCCCCATAAATTTTTGAACTGGCATATGGCCCATCTAGTTGTCTAATAACTTGGAAATATAATATTTTAAGTAAAAGGCAAATTCTAGAATTGAGTGAAATAGATAAAAAGAGGAGCTTATAAATCAGATATGCAAATTTTACTCTGGAAGTGTGACAAATGATTCTATAATTCAACCCACTGTATTAATCAGTGAAGGAGCCAGCTTTAGAGAAAACTGGCAGAACCACCATGGAGGATAGGCAGAAAGATATTTAAGAGTATAGTCTCCAAAAAATGGCTAGGTTATTCACCTCATACTGGCCAACAGGATAGGAGACTGGCAGTTTTAAGGGGTGCATGGGCCTCTGGTTTAAAAAAATAACTGCTGAGTCACACGGAAAACACCAAATCAGCCCGCTGCAGACAGGCAGGTCTGTGGACTCAGTCCCAAGGTCTCCAGTTGCACAGAAAACACTGAATCAGCCTGTGTCCCAGAAGCAATCCACTGGACTCCCCCATTCTGCTCCTTTGGCCTCTTCTCTGTACAGCCAACTGGTTCCACACTACAAAGACACAGAGGAAACCAGACCACCAGACCACTGTACTGGAGCTAATCAAGTTCTCAGCATTTAAAGAATTCCTGCCCAGAGGTAAGGGCTTATGAGCGGCTGTCCCACTGCTCCTGGTCCAGAGGAAGGGGTTTCCAGGCCTCCAAATGTCCCAGAGCTCCCGGCTCACAGGAAGGGGCTTTCGGGCCACCATCCCTACCACCACTCCCGGCCCCTGGCCCACCTCTCCCAGCTCAGAGGAGGTGAGCTGCGCAGGCAACAACAGCACCTCCCTCCCCGCTCCTCCAGTCAAAATGAGAAAACACATAAATAAGTCTCAAAACCAGACTTCCAGATCACCTACAGCAACCACAAAGGGAAATGAGATGGAACACTCTGATACTCAACCACCTGGACCCACTGGACTGGCAACAAAAAGGGACCTAGAAAAAATGAAATCAGAAATAATTTCGCAGATAAGAGGAGAAATTGTGCCCCTAGTGCAAGACATGATTAATAAATCTAGAGAGGAACTGAAGAACATGATGGAATACCAACATAGGAAACAAATGGAATCCATAAATCAGATGCAAATAGATTTCCATGAGATGCAAAACTCAAATGAAAGTCTACACAGCAGAATGAGCCAAGGTGAGGACAGAATTTCAGTTATAGAAGATAAGATTGCAATTAATGACCAGGAAAAGAAAAATTGTTTCAAAATTATAAGGGAACATGAGAAATCAATCCAGCAGCT
>NW_004624808.1:8404901-8426869 GCF_000247695.1 Heterocephalus glaber
TCCCAATGAGAAATGTAATTGTGTTGTATACCTAAAATGTACCAATAAAAGAATTTAAAAAAAACTTTCAATAAAAGTTATAGTGCCATAGGGCCAGGGATTTAGCTCAGTGGTTCCACCACCTACCTTGCAAGGGCAGGGTCCTGAGTTAGATCCCCAGTACCAAAAAAAAAAAGTTATAGTGGCAAAACTGCCCATAACTGGATGAAAAGAGGAGAGAATGGCAGATTGACAGTCTCTGATACACAGTAGAAATGTCATTTTATATATTTCTTTCTTTCTTAAAAACAACAAGAATTTCATATCAACTGTCAACAAGTAGAACAGGCAAAATATCAAATACGAAGCATTTGGAAGTTTGACAAGTAGGCCCAATTCTCCCCAAATGTCTCCAGCTTCACTCCAGTTCATTTCCTACTGCACAGGAAGGCAATAGATTTGTACCTAAAATCTGAACCTTCTGAGATCCTAATTTTACTAAAATTGTGTGAAGTGTAACAAGACCTTGAAAATATCAGTTATTGCTTTGATAATTTTCAACACAAGATAGCCCATTCATTCTCTGGAAGATTTTGTTTCTTTTTGCTCTATCCTTTGTGTTCTTAGTAAAACAGTTATTTGCTTTTACAATCACAGCCATTTATTCTGTTAATTAGGAAAACTTTAATCTATTGTACATAGACATTGGGAAAAAATTATACTTACTCCAAAAGCTAGAATAGCATTTGAATGTTTTCAAATACATTCTTTCATTTGAGTCTTTAAAACATTCTTTCAGTTATATGAGACAAACACTGGTATTTCCACCTTACAGATAAAAGAACTGAAGTCTGAATACACTAATTGACTTAATAAGATGAGCTTGTGAGTAGTAGAGCTGAATGGAACTCATGCCTGCTGATTTTATCATTCTATACCTAAAATGTCTGACAGCAAAAATGTTTGCAAAATAGTAGGTAACTCAGGGTGGTTTAATGATGGTTATTGGAGAGAAGACTTTCATTTGACAAGGAGAGCTGCCCATTCAGCTTCCATTCTCTTTCAGCTCAATATGGGGAGAATCACACAGCTCCCCCTGGTTGTGGTGGGCCATGGCCTTATCTAGGTCTTGCCTAATAAAAAATATGGAAATGTGGGTCATCTTATTCAAATAACATTAACAACATCAAGACAGTAACAGCAGAGCATTCAACAAAGTCCAGTTGTTTCTCAGCTTGAGCCCTATATGACCACACAGGTTACAAGTTAGGAAGATCACCCGGACCCACCAAGTGCACAATTGTAAGAGCTCAAAAGACATCTTCTCTGGTGCTAGTCTGTTAGGAAAATGACCAAACAGTGTCTAACATGGGTAGGGTCCAAGAGACACTTCCTTAAATATACAATAGAAGGAAATAAGAAGCATTAAGATAAAAAGAGAAATGAACTTTCAATAAAAGAAACAGAGGATATCTGTATAAACAAAACTGAGAGTGACAAAACTGATCACAGTGCCAGATATATAAAAATATATATCAATAAATATTTGTCAAAGGACTAATGGAATGAAAGCTCTGTTTCCCCACATACTCCATCCACTAACTCCAACAGGTATAATGCAGAAAGAAGAGAAGACATAGATTATGCAACTAAGAGATTCCCAGTCATGGAAAACTTGGGGCAATATCATTGGCGGAAGAAGTAACTTTCCATTAGGTAGAATCCTCCAAAGTTTTGACCAAGACCATGTCCCACTGTGCCTACTTCCCTCAAGAGTCACCCAATTAGAATCAGGTACAGAGTTGTTCACACCCCACTGATTGCTCCAATCAAGGCTTCTGCAGTATTGCAGCTGCTGTTAATACAATAATCTTACATGGGAGTTAGGGGTGAGGCGCTAAATAAAAGGAACAAAAATAGCTCATTTCCCTGTCAAAATTGAAATAGAAGATGAAGTGTCAGTTAACAGTTCAGACTCAAGAATAAGGCTGATCTAAATTTGAAACCCTAGTCTGCTACTTAACTAAATTTATGGTCTCTGGCAAGTTACTGATATTTCTAGCACTAATTTTCTTGTATGTAAAATGAGGACAATTCCTATCCTATTCAGATGCTGTGAGGAATATATATGATAATTAATACATTTAAATTGATTAACATGGTGCCTGGAATTAGATAAGTATACAATAAAGGCAGCTACCATTATTATAAGTATCATAATTATTAGGGAACAGATCTTACAGGACATTTTAATCTACTTATGAGAAGCATCCTAAAAATATCAAGTTTATGTGCTTGGAATGCCAAATCTTTGGCTTGTAGCATAAATGAGAGCCTTCTAACAATTTGTACAGCATTTGAGTTGTACACTTAAGTGTAGTTGTACATTTAAGTGTAGTTTAAGGAAAGTTTGTGGAGTCAGAGCAAAATTGAGTCAAAATATCATTTTTATTTTTAACTGTATTTTACAACTTTATTTTATGTGGTTCTGTTTTCTATGGAAACACATTCATTGAATATACGAATTTTAATGACAGTTACATAAATGGCTGTAATGACAGTTATGTAAAGTAAGTCATATGTGAGGTTTATATCTGGAAAGAAGCATAGAAAATAATGAATAATTCTATCATCAGGGACAAGAGCTTGTTTTTTCAATTTCACTTCAATGTTGTAGAATTGTTAATTTGGCAATAACTTGTATTTTAATTATATTTAGGTTTAAAAAAAGGAAAGAGATTCACTGGCATGTAAGATGCTTTTTCTCATGCATAATTAAATGAAGAAATCAATATGCACCTTGTTCCTGTATTTCCTCTAAAACATGAAACTGGAAGAAGAGGTCAAATATCCCAAATCACTAAAGTCTGGTCTATTGATTTTAAGTAAACAATATCCTTTGATTTTCACTTTAAAATGTAGTGCATTGCTTTCCGTAAATACCACACCAAAAACAAGGGCATGAGTTGTACTCATTTCTTCTTCCTGAAATTCACATCTCCAGGCTTTGGCTTCATATGTACATCTGACATAATCATTCCCCTATTATCACTAATACCTAGAATTCACACCTGAAGTCAAATAAATATTGCTGAAAAATATTTTGGAAAGTTTATCCCTCTCCTCTTTCACTCACAAATCCTCAGTAGTACGTGAAAGCCTATAGGATAAAGCTCAAATTCCTTACTTAATGAGTCATCTGTGGCCTTCCACAGTTGTGCTCCTCATTCTTCAAAGTTGTCCTCTACTATCTCCTAGGAAACTATACTTTCTTTCGCTATTGTTTCCCTAGCCTGACATCCTTTGCGTTACCTTGTCTTTAGCAATTCTTTGAGGAACATCTTGAGGCCAACATCCTACAGGATAGCCTTCACTTTCTCCTCAGGGGCTCTGAACCTCTGCCTTTTCCACGCTTCTACACACCTTTATACTTGCACATTCTTGGTTCTGAGCACTTGTTCCTGGTGCATACCTAGCTCTCCACTTGGACATGGTTGCCTCCTCTTCTCCCAGGCAGCAGCAAAGGTGCTCAGCAATGTTTGTTGTTGGTGACAATGATGCCAGACCAACAATTAAGAAAAAAAATGGAAGTCCTCCCAAGAAATTTCAATTTAAAGAATATAGTTACACATAACCTACCATGTTATGTGTAATTGTTCTCAAGTCATTTTCTCATGTGTGCTTTCTAACAAGAATCTAAGCTCTGCAGAGGAAAGACTCTGAATGGTTTCTTTTCTTCACTTTGTACAATATTTTACTTGGCAGTGCCAATGCAGAGTTTCAGCCAAGGCTCCTTGCCTAAGTAATGATAAGCAATCAAGAAAAAAGCCATAGATAGCACCTGAAAGGGTGAGGGCAATAGCCTAACTCCTTAAACACCTCTAATTTGATTATTTTCATTGACAGTGATGCATCCAGCAGGTTGGCACAAAGAGATTTCTTTACAAAGTTGCAATGCACCTTCTTGTGGGCATGTGAGTGAGAATCATTGTGGTGATGGTATTTCTTTGGAATACAAGGTGTTGTATTTGAAATAAAATGCAATCTACCCAGAAATTCATTTATTCAATGAGAGCTTTCCAGAAGGAGTAAGATTGGAACTGAATTTGGAGAGGCAGTGTGCAATGATGAGAACAGTGCCAGACTAGGAGCCAGGCAACCTCTTCGAGGACTATATTCCCTTGAATACCTAGCCTTACTTTTCTAACCTGTAAAATGAGATGGTTGGTGTCTTAGTTACTTTTTCTCTCCTTGCTGAGGCAAAATACCCAACATCCAAAGTTAAAAGAAGAAGATTTATTTAGCTCAGTTTGTAAAGGTTTCAGTCCATAGTTGGCTGACTCCATGGCAGAGTGGCACATGGCAGAGGGGCCTTGCAGAGGAGAAATAGTTTTTTGCACACAGAAGACAGGAAAAGCAACAAGGGACCTTAACAGTGTCTTTCTGCCCCTTTTATCTCATTCAGACTATTTAGGGCAGGCAGCACTCAAACTCTTAATCCTAGTGCCCCCTGGATTAGCATTGCACCATGAATCAATCACACACTCTAGATTCAGCTACCTCTGAAAAAGCCCCACCTAAGACCATGAGGCTTTGGGGGAACATCTAAACACAAGCCATAACAGTTGGTCTTGATAAAATTGTAAAATCTCAGAATTCTTAGGTGACCCCTATCTGATACTATAATCCTCACTCTAATATCTTCATTGATGGAGCATTACTTGTGTGGCTTCTGTGAAAGGGCCTTCACAACTTTAAGAGGGCCATTCTCTTTTCATACAGCTCTAATCCATGAGAAGTTTCACTTCCTCAAATGAAGTCCTTTCTAGCTACAAATCCTTACAAATGGATGAAATGACTAGGTGTCTGACAGAGGGTAGTGGAGACCACATCAGGAACTAGGCACAGGAGAATGGATCATTCAATAGAGAGAGAAACCAACTCTGAAGGAAAAATGTTCATGAAAGGGAAAGGGCTAAGACAGGGAAAAAGAAGAAATAAATATCATATATAACACAGTGACAGTCAAAAAGGCTAGAGCAAATGTGAAGGAGTGTTTTGTGGAGAACTGGCAAAACTCAGGAGGTTCAGACCAAAAAGCAGACTGAGCCATAAGGGTTCTCAGTGACGACAGCTACTTCCATATCTGTTGTTTCCATAGTATATCAGTGAATGTGTATCTGCTCTCAAGGAAATCTGAAACCTAGTTCAGAACTCCTTGTGCTGTGTGTAAATTATCAGAACTGCTTCCTGCTGGGATTTCTCTAATTTGGCAAAATATGTGAATAACTAAGAATCTTGAAATAGTCTAACATTCAGTTTCAGCAAGATTGCCATCACCCAGAGTGCACCTTCTCAGCTTGATTTGTGGGCATTTGGGCTTATGGTAGTCATTTCATTCTGTCTTCATACTATTTTTTCTCTTATTATGGTTTCCATCACCCTGTTGACGCTGTCCCTGAGTCACTTACCATCTGATTGCATACACAAGCTGTGTGTGGGGGGGGGGGGCAGTCTCAAGAGGTGCTGAGGAAAGACAGCCTGAAATGAAATATTTGCTACTGTATTTTGAACAGGGCACTCTGGGAGGTGGTGGGGCTATGTAGATGCCAGGGAGAGGGAGCTAGAAAGAGCAAAGGAGTTCATAGATATTGAATCTCTTCCTGCTATGTGCCAGGCACAGTGCTGAATGATATATTTTCTCATTTACTCACCACAAACTGCTTTAAGCTGAGTGTGATTATCACCCCTGTTTCACATTCATTTCTTCAATCCATATTGTTGCAGACTTTCTGTTATGGTTTGTACATAGATATCCCCCCCAAGCCTCATTGGATCATAGGTAGGCCTTTGGGGATGTAATTGGATCATGATGGCATGATACTTAGGAGTGGATTAGTCTACTGATGAATTTATAGCTAAATGTGATTTTGGAGGTGAAGTCTGATTGGAGGAGGCCTAGGAGGGTCTATCTCCCTCCTTCTTCCCTTGATCTCTTTCTTTCTGCTTTCTGTCGCCATGCCATGCGCCAGCCTCCTCTGCCATTCCCCTCTGCCATGCCTGCCTTGGAGCCAGCTGACTATGGACTGAAACCTCTACAAATTGTAAGCCAAAATAAACCTTTCCTCCTTTAACTGTTCAGTATTGTGTCCTCCAGCAATGAAGAAACTGACTAGGCCAGATTTTGGCACCAGAGAAGTAGAGTTGTTGCTGTGATTACCTGACCATGTGGATCAATGTGGTTCAGACGCCATTGGAACTGATTCATGGGAGGAGTTTGGAAAGTTCTGGAGACATTGACTAGAGAAACAGCCTAGTATGCTGTAAACTGAGCTTAATGGGAGATTCTGGTCAAAGTTCAGAAGGCCAGATTGCTGAGAAAAAAGCAGACAAAAAAGACCAGGCTCAATAGGTTTCAGTTGGGAACTAGGACTTCATTGGCAGCTGGACTTTGGGCCATGTGTGTTATGCTCTTGTGGAAAAATTTGTCTACTGTTTGCTTCTGTCCTGAGACTTTGAGGAGTACTGAGATTAAGAGCAGGGGACTAATTAATCTGGTGGAAGAAATTTCAAAACAACCAAACATTCAGGCTGTGGCTTGGGCACTGGTGGGGAGAGAATCAAGAACAAAAGCCCAACTGAATGATTTAAAAATCTTGAATTTGGCCAGAAATAAAGGTCTGGTAAAGTTAGAGCCTACAAACTTGGAGCAGAGGAGAGTTGGGTAGTGGATAAAAATTCTCATTAAAATGAAGCCAAGTACTTTACAACAGGACAATAGGAAAGATGGCTTAAAGGCATCACCAGAAGCAAAAGGATCTCACCCTTCCCAGGCTCAAAGTTGCAAAAGTAAAAGACTTAGCTTTGAGAAAAGAGCTGGAGGCACTCTGTTAGAGAAGGGCTGCCTAAAGAATTGATTTCTCTGCATTGAGTTTACCATACTCAGTGATCCAGGAACTCAGAGGCCTCTTCAACCACCAACAAGATACAAAAGGACTTGCCAGCTAGCAGCAGACCTCTACATGTTCTATTAGGTAGGCAAAATGTAAGAGTTGTGAGTCAGGGAGGCTTTCAGCCAGATTTCAGAAGGAGGCCTGCGACACCAAGCAGTGTGCCCCTGAAGGGCAGTGTGAGAAGCTGTAAGAGTGAAGCCAGAAGTGCAGTACAGACCCCAGGAAATTGGAGAAGCTAGGAAAGTGCATTGTCTGGAGAAAGCTGCAAAGAGTGAGAAAAGACACCCTAAGAAAGAAGCCATGAGATCTGCAACCACAGGCAATGCCATAGGGGCAGGAGCACCTGAGCCCTTTGGAGTTCACATCTTTCCACAGCTTGCCCTGTGTGCCGGACCTGGAACTAGAGGATTTAATGTTTCCCCTGCTGGGTTTTGGTCTTGCTTTGTTCCCATTCCTTTCTATCCTCCTATTTCACCATTTTGAAATGAGAATGTTTATCCTGTGCCTTTGTATGTTGGAAGTGTTTGACTATCTATTTTTATTTTTACAGGGGCTCACAGCTGAGAGTTTGTCTTAAATCTCAGAGGAAAGTCTGGTCTTGGACTTTTCAGCAATGCTAAAACTATTAGGACTTTGGCAACTCTTAGAGATGGGTTAAATTCATTTTGCATAAAAGAATGGGCATGAACCTTTTAAGGGCCAGTGGCAAAATATTATGGTTTATGCCTAGATGTCCACCCAAAGCCTTGTATGCTCATAGGTGGGGCTTTGGAGAGGTGATGGGATTACAGCGCCATGATACTCGCAAGGGGATTTTTACACCAATGAGTTTATAGCTGAATGTTGTTTGGGAGATGATGCCTGGTTGGAGGAGGTGGGTCACTGAAAGGCATGGCCTGGAAGGCAGTATCCCCTTCCTTTCTCCTCTATCTCTCCTTTTTCTGCTTTCCACCACCATGCCACAAGCAAGCCTTCTCTGCGATGCCCCTCTGCCATGCCACCCTGTCTTGGAGTCAGCAAACTATGGACTAAAACCTGTACAAGCTGGACCAACATAATCCCTTTTCTCCTTTAAATTGTGAGTGGGTGTTGAATACTGTGGCCCAGAGATTAAGAAAGTAACCAAGACACTTTCTCTGATGTAGAAAACAGAATGTCACAGGTGGAAATACTACTGAGGGGCCATAGAGCAAGTACCTTTGTCCTTTGCCCAATTCCTTGCTATAACAAAAACATAAAATACATCATCAAGGATAAGAAGGGCAAAAACAGCTTTGTTTCTTATCTCCTGAAAGTGAACCAAACTGTAGTATAAAAAAGTTGTAGTACAAAAAAGCAAAATAAATTGAATAATTACAGGAAAATGGTTCTACAAATGTATTAAATAAAGGACAAAGTAACTCAAAGTTTGGGGAACTCATCTGTCTATTGAATGATCTGGCAATTAGTTCCATCAGACATAGGGAAGACCCATAGGTCTTTCCACACATTGTTCTGATTTGTGAGAGTATACAATAGTTGACCCCACTGCTTCAACAAGGTTATCTCTGAGAAAGTTCCTATTGTCACTGCTTAAGTCCC
Source organism: Heterocephalus glaber (assembly GCF_000247695.1). The sequence goes on from NW_004624808.1 coordinate 8,413,415, forward strand.
TAAACCATCTGGACTGACTGCTAAAGAAGAGGTTTGACTGGGTTGTTTTTTCTTTATATCATTTACTTCTGGTTTCTGTAGATGCACGCAAGAAATTCAGTAAAACAAAATGATCGCTTTTGTCCCCTCCCAGTTCCATAAAGAGAATACATAGAGGTTTCATGTTTTTTAGGTCCATAGGACCCCTATTATGGTTTAAGAATGAGAACTGTACTTACATAGGCACTAGACAACTGGTAACTGCTGCTTAGAATTCTGCTATTTCCTACATGAGGCCCCATGTAGTTGACATTGACAGTAGATTGGCCATAGTACCTTAGCCAAATTCAAACTCTTAAAGCTGTGAAGTAAGTAAAACAAAGCCCAATATTTCCATCTACCTTGCAGCTGGGTCTTGCTTGTGGTAAATAATTGCAGTGTTTGTTCAGAGATTTTGGTAGAAGCTATAAGTTACATTGCCCCCTCACACTTCCTTTACAGTTTATCCAGAATTGAAAAGATGGTAGTATAATAAACAAAACTGGGGCTTAACCCAGTTGTCAAGATAGCAAAGGAGGAGCACTATTAAAGAGGGTTTCATGAAGAGATTAATCCCAAATGCCATGGGGCAGGGGATTCAATGACTGTTAGAACAGAAACTGCTTTTAATTCCTCTAAGCCTTTGGAGTCATGATAAAGGAAGAGTAAAGGGATCATGACTGAACGGGGCGATACTAGTTGGAGGACTGTAAACAGAATCATGGAGGAAAAACAGATGGATTGTACACAATACTGTCTTTGAATGGGTCAGGAGTGCAGAAAAGATTTGAGGTTCTAGAACGAGGGACCCTATAGTAGGATAGGAGCTGCTTCCAACTTAGTGAAGCAAGATTAGTGTTTGCAAAGTGACCACTAGGTGCCAGGCACTGTGCCAAATGTCAGACAATTTTTTTCTTTTGTCTCTTGTATCAACTCTATGAGTGAGTTCTTATTATCTTAATTTTGTAGACCAGAAAAATGAGTTCAGAGACATGAAGCCACTAGCCCAAGATTGTCTCCCTACTCAAAATCATATGTTCAAATTGTAACCCCCAAGATGATGGTGTTGGGGGAGTTATGAGGTGATTAGGTCATTACGAAGGGACCCTCATGAATGGAATTAGTTCCCTTATAAAGAAACCCCAGAAAACCACTTTGCCACTTCTGCCATGTGAAGATAGAGCCAAAAAGTGCCCATCTATGAACATGGAAATGGCTCTTCATCAAACATGAAATCTACCAGTTCCTTACTGTTGCACATCCCAATTTCCTGAGTTGTATGAGAAAAAAATTATCATTTATAAGCCACTCAGTCTATGTCATTTTGAGGAAGACAGTGGCAGAGTTCAAGTGAAACCCCCTTTGGTCTTACTTTACAGGTTTGTTTTTCTCACAGTATCAACTACTCTGGAGGACTCAACATGGTTGAATAGAGGAAAAGCCATATTAGAGCTATTCCGAGAAAATCAACTAAAAACACAGGTAATTGGAAGAAAGGGAGAGACTTACATCCTGATGCCAAAATCAATCTGAAATAAGAGATTTGTAGATAGAACAAAGCATAGGCACAGGACTTTTTAAAAGGGGGAAGCAGCCCACTGGGCTGCCAGTGGTGCTGTGACTGGCAGGGAACAGGAACTGCCATTCTGGAAAGTTCTAAAAAACTGATGGACTTAAAAGTGTGGCAAATTCAAGCCACACAGAATGGATATGGGATAGAAGGCTCCTCACCTCTTTTGTCTTTCTGCAAACAGAAGACACTGGAGCCTGGCAACAAATTTCACCAGCACACACAGGGATGAGTGGCCAGGAAGCTATTCCTTCCCTGATGGGCTGCCAATTTTGTTTGTTTTGTTTTGTGTGCACCATAGTGGCTAACCTGAACCTCTAGCAGCAGCAAGTTTAGGGACCACAGTGGTGGTGAAAATAGAGAGTGGAACAGCCTGACCCCTCCTGCCCTGGTAGCAGTGAGTGCGAGAAAGAGATGCTGAAGCATGGGATTTAAGCAGCTCTGGGCAGAGGGAGGACATTGAGGGGCAAGTCAGCACTCTCCCCGCTAGAGAGGAGATTGAAGCAGGACCAAGCACCCTTGGGCAGTGTGTCCCCAACACCACTCTGCCCACCTTATGACAAGTGACATGAGAGGGAAGAGAGACATACCAGTGGAGGCTGTGCAAGGACCAGGAGGGGAAAACTATACACAGACTGGGAGCAGCCTCGGGCTGTCTCTGTCTGAGCGCAATACAGGAACTAGGAGAGCAGTACAGAGACAAACAGAGTAAGGGGACATGGGTGGGCTTCCAAGGGACATAGGGAAACTTCCTGGCTGAAGACTGGCCCTAGGCCCCACATCCAGAGGCCAAGATCAGCCTCACACCCAGCACTAATGCTACTGCAGACTTGGCAGGGTTACTCAGTAGTTTTGGGCTCTGTCTTGGACACTACTACAGAACTGTGGACACCAGAAGAATGTTTTTGTTTTGTTTTGTTTGTTTGTTTGTTTCATTTTCTTTTTTCTGTCTGGGGTTTTGTTTGTTTTTTTATCATTTAGGTTTTTACTTTTATTGTTTATTTTGTTTTGTTCGTTTTGTTTCTCTATTTCTTCCACTGTCTTTCTTGATTTTTTGATATTTTCATGCGAGTGAAAATAGTCTCTAGTCTTTCTGGTTCACTTTGATATTCTTTTGATTTCTCCTTCATTCTTTCACTCTTGTCCTCTTCTCCATCCAGTTTTGTAAAGCTTGAGTGATCAACCTTTACCCTTCGAACTTGCTTCTACTATATTTCTCTTCATTTATCTCTCTATTTTGTCCTCTATCCCTTTTAAACCTCCCTCCTCCCAGGTAAAATCACTCTACTAAGGGGAAACTCACTGTATACAAGTTTATGTTGGATTTTTTAGCTCTTGCTCCTATGGTTAAAGGTACCAAATTAATAGATACCACAGTTTGTCAGTTTCTAGGCTGTGCTTGATGCTATTGTACTTGCTAATTGAATTACTTTAACCAGGGTATCACACCTGTTGTAATCTGTTGTTCTCCCTTGATGACAACACTGTGATTGTCTGGGGTCACTACTATCACCATAGTCCAGTACCAGAGAACTGGATGCTGAGCAGAATAGCGACTTTTCATCCCTAATAAATTGAGAAGGTAGTATCTTGGGACAGACACAGAGACCAAGAGCCAGCTGCCCCCAGAAGACATCTCTGAGGAATAGCCTCTTCCTAGGGAGGCCTTGATACTAGTGATAAAGCTTTCTACTGTAAGATATTTACAAGCATCAACACAGAAAATGAATTAAAATGAAAAATAGAAAATGACAAGACACAGAAGCAAAATGCAACCACAGACCTCCTGCCCACCCAGGACAAATCCAGAGGACCATGAGAGACGAAATCAGAAGGCAGCCACCTGAATTTTATGAAATGATAGCAGCTGAAGTAAATAAACAGATGAATGAGGATATAAGAGAAAAATCTGTTTAACAATAACCAACAACCTTCAGACCAACTATATAGAGAAAATAAAGAATCTGCCAAGTGAAAAAAAGAGATGATGATCATAAGGAAAGACCTGCTCAGCAAATCTAGAATAGATATAGAGTTTAAAAAAATAGAGGAGCTTAGAAGATAATGGAAACCATGAATGCCCAACATTAGGAAAGAAATGTAATACATGAAAGAGATTCAAACAGATATCCAGGAAATTAAAAATTCCATTGAAATTCTGCAAAACCAAATGAAAAAGGTAAAATAGAATATCAGAGCTAGAAGACAGGATTGCAGTTAGTGATCATGAAAAGAAAGATCTCTTAAAAATAGAAAGGTACCATGAAAAAACAATTCAACAGCTGCAAGATGATGCAAAGAACAGCATAAGATTGATCAGAGTCAATAAAAAAGTAGGAGTCAGTGCAAATGACATAAAAAAACCCCGCCAGAAAGAATGGCAGAAAATTTCCCAATTATGGAAAAAGAATTTAACATACCGATAAGTGAGCCATAGAGAACTCCAATTCATCATGATCAAAATAAATTCACACCAAGGCATATAATAATCAAGATTCCAGCAATGCAGCAAAAGAACAGAATATTAAAATCTGTTAGAGAGAAGAAACAAATCACTTATAAAGGAAAGCCCATCAGAATCACAGCAGACCTCTCAACAAATCATTAAGTCAAGGAGAGCTTCAAGTGAAATATTTCAAGTCTTGAAGGAAAACAACCTCTAACCCAGACTAATGTACCCTGCAAAACTATATTTTCAGAATCAATGGAGAAATAAGATACTTCCATGACAAAAAACAACTGGAGAAATTCATGACCATGAAACCAGCTCTACAATATGTTCTGAAAGATATTTTAGCAATATATAATGGAGACTACAATTCCAAGAACACCAATAGAAAGAAGACACCAGGCAAGACAAACCATTAAACAGAAGGGAAAAACAAGGAACCAACAACAGAAAAATAACATGACAAGGTTAAGCCAATATCAGCTGTAACCATCAATGTAAATGGTCCCAATTCACCAATCAGAAGAAAGAGACTGGAAGAATGGATCAAGAAACAAGATTCAACAATTTGATGCACACAAGAAGCACATTTAGCTCAAAAAGAAATTCACAGACTGAAAGTCAAAGAATGGAAAAAATATTTCATGTTACAGGAACCCAGCAAAAAAGCAGGAGTAGCTATACTATTTGCAGACAAAGTGAACTTCAAGCCGAGAGTGGTCAATAGAGACAAAGAAAGTCACTACATACTTGTAAAGAGAAAATTCCAAGAAGAGATAACAGGCATAAACATACGTGCACCAAATACTGGCACATTCAACTTTATAAAACAAATATTAATGGACATGAACAATTAAATAAGCACTACCATAGTTGTAAAGAGGGACTCAATATCCTACTGTCACAAATAGGCAGATTAACTAGACAAAAAATCAACAAAGAAATATCAGAACTGAACTAAACCTGTGAACCAATGGACTTAGTAGATGTCTGTAGAGTGTTCCATCCATCAGAACACACATTCTTCTCAGCTGCACAAGGGATGTTCTCCAAAATAGACCATGTACTAGCTCTTAGAACATACTTAATGAAATACAAAGGAATTGAAATTACCCCATGCATATTATCAGACCATGGTGCAATGAAATTAGAAATCAATGGCAAAAAACCCTCAATAAACACACAGAAACTAAATAGCACTGTCCTGAACAACCAATGGGTCACAGATGAAATTAAGGAAGAAATTAAACTATCTACAATTAAAGGATAATGTCACTACAACATACCAGAACTTTATGGGATGCAATGAAAGCAGTCCTACAAGGGAAAATTATAATGATGAACTCTAACATCAGGAAAACAGAGTGAGTTCAAATAAACAATCTAATGTTGAACCTTATACTTCTAGAAAAAGAACAGTCAAGCCCACGCTCATATGAGGGAGGAAATTATAAAGATCAGAGCAGAAATTAATGCAATTGAGACTAAGAAAATGATGCAGAGAATCAATGAATCAAAGAGTTGGTTCTTTGAAAGATTAAATCAAATTGATAAGCCTTTAGCCAACCCTATAGAAAAAAAGGAAAGAAAAGACTCAAGTCAATGTAATTAGCAAGGAAAAAGGCTGAAATCAAAATAGATCATACAGAAATCCAGATGATCATCAATACCTTTATCCTAATAAGATGGAAAACACAGAAGAAATGGATAGTTGCCTAGATACATATAAATTACCAAAGCTAAATCAAGACGATATAAAAATTCTAAATAACCCAATATCAGTCAATGAAATCAAAGATGTAATTAAAAACTTACCAACAAAGAAAAGCCCAGGTCCTGATGGATTCACTGCTCAATTCTACAAGAAATTTAGAGAAGATCTAATGCCATTACTCCTCAGGCTCTTTAATGAAATTGAAAGGGAAGTAATACTCCCAAAGTCATTCCTGGAAGCAAGTATTACCCAGATATGAAAACCAGAAAAGGATCCAACAAAAAAAAGTGAACTACAGGTCAACCTCCCTAATGAACATAGACACAAAAATCCACAACATGATTCTGGCAAACAGAATGCAGCAAATCATCAAGAAGATTAAACACCATGACCAAATAGGATTCATCCCTGGGATGCAGGGATGGTTCAAAAAACACACACAAGTCAATAAATTTAATAAAGCATATCAACAAAATCAAGGGCTAAAATTACATGATCATCTCAATAGATGCAGAAAAAGCATTTGACAAAGGCCAATATCCATTCATGATAAATACTGTACAAAAAATTCGAATAGATGATCTTTATTGCAATCTGATAAAAGCCATCCATGACAAACAAATGGCCAGCATTATACTAAATGGTCAAAAACTGAAAGCTTTCACTCTAAAATCAGGAACAAGACAAGGATCTCCACAATCACCATTTCTATTCAACATACTTCTGGAAACATTAGCCAGAGCAATTAGACAAGAGAAAGAAATAAAAAAATAAAGATAGGAAAGGAAGAAGTTAAACTATCATTATTTTGCAGATGACATGGTACTTTAAATAAGATAATATGAAACTTTACATAGATTACCTCAAAAACTTCATGAAAAGACACTTAGATTTAATAACTAAATTAAGTTGTGTAGCTGGATACAAAGTCAGTACTCAAAAATCAATAGCATTCCTCTACACAAATAACAAACTCACTGAGAGAAATTAGGGAAACCACACCTTTCACAATAGCATCAAAAGAAATAAAATACTTAGGAATCAATTTAACAAAGGAAATAAAAGATCTTTACATTGAAAATGACAGCACTCTGAAAAAAAGATCAAAGAAGATATCAGAAAATGGAAAGATATCCCTTGCTCATGGATAGGAAGAACCAACGTAGTAAAAATGGCCATACTCCCAAAATTGTTATAGAGATTTAATGTAATCCCAATAAAAAAACACAATAGCATCCATCACAGAACTAGAGATAACATTCCTAAAATTAATTTGGAGCTAGAAGAGACCTAGAATAGCAAAAACAATTCTGGACAACAGAGGCAAGGCAGGAAGCATCACAATCCCTGACTTGAAATTATATTGTAGAGCTACTGTGATAAAACAGCATGATACTGGCAGATGACTATTTTGAAGCCCGGCTTTAGTCTATCAGATTTCTCATTCAATGTATAATATTACTTATACATGAGAATTTTCAGACAACTGACAAAAGCAGAATGGTCCTGACAAAAAAACAGACCCAAGGATCAATGGAACAGATTCAAAGGTGCAGAAACAACTTAGAACACACTCAGCCACCTTATCTTTGACAAAGGGGCCAACATTATCATTGGAAAAAAAATAGCCTGTTCAATAAATGGTGCCGGAAAAACTGGCTTTCCACATGCTGAAGATTAAACCTAGACCCATACCTCTCATCACGCACTAAACTAAAATCCAAATGGGTCAAAGATCTAAATATTAAAACAGAAACACTAAATCTGCTGGAAAAGAGAATAGGTAGAACTCTGGAAGACATAGGTGTAGGCAAGGACTGAACAAAACCCTGATTGCACAGAAAATATTACAAAGAATCAACAATTGGGATCTCATTTTATTAAAAAGCTTTTGCACAGCAAAAAAAAAAAAAAAAAAACTCCAACAGAGTGAAGAGACAAAAAGAAAGTGGGAAAAATTTTTCCCAACTGTTCCTTAGACAAAAGATTAATATCTAGAATATATAAACAACTGAAAAAATCAAACCCTCCAGATTTAAAGACCCAATCCAAAAATGAACATCTGAGATGAATACACACTTCTCAGATGAAGAAGTAGAAATAGGAAATAAACGTATGAAAAAAATGTTCAACATCACTGGTAATTCAAGAGGTGCAAATGAAAACAACACTGAGATTCCACCTCACTCCAGAAAGAATGGCTATTATCAAAAATCAACCTATAACAAATGCTGGTGGGGCTGTGAGGTAAAAGGAACCCTTCCCCACTGTTGGTGGGAGCATAGACTGGTGCAACCACTGTGGAAATCAGTGCGGAGATTCTTCATAAAATTAGGACTAAAAGTTCCATTTTACCCAACTATCCCCCTTCTTGGTATCTTCCCCAAAGAATTAAATGCACCATACCACAGTGATATATGCACACCCATATTTATAGTGATACAATTTGTAATAGCTAAATCTTGGAAACAATCCAAATGCCCATCAACCAATGAATGAATAAAGAAGATGTGGTTTTTTATACAATGGAGTATTACTCAGCTACAAAGAAGGGTAAACTTGAGACATTTCTAGGTAAATGGATCACCATGTGACCGTACCCTTACTTGAAATAAGTCAGACATACATATATAAATTATCACATTGTGTCTCTGGTGTGAGAAACTGAAAGTATAAATAAGGACCAAAATTTATAATACATATTATGAAATAGGAAGAAAATGTTTAAATGAAAAAGGGCACTAGGGAGGGGAGAGGGGAAAGGAAGGAAGGGAAAAAACAAGAAAAGAAAGATAAAATGGAAACAAAGCTTTTGTAAATAAGGAGGGGAAGAATGGTTGAAGAGAGGGGAGGGGAACTGGGAAAAAAGAACAACGAAGATATATTATGTACAGGAGCAAATTCCCTATGATGAATGTGATCATTACGTATATCTAAATTGCACCAATAAACCTAATTAATTTTTAAAAATCACTACCTTTAAGAAAAGGAAACTAAAAGTGCTGATGCACACCCATCTCTTCCAGAGTCTCTAATAACCACTGCAGAATAAGAGACAAATGCTGACAGTAGGAAAGAGGTGAGATAAGGAAGACAGGGTGGCTACAGAAGGTTGGAATAATTCAGAGTCCTGAGCATCCTTCCATTTCCTAATGACTTCAGAACCAAGGAACAATACAGGTAGCAACCATGACTTTGCACTCAATAATGGAAAATCATGAGCAAGTGTGTGATGTCATTAACACACCATTTTCCTGGCTGTTTTCATGAAGTTCTTGCTGCAGGAAGAGAGTCCTTCATATTTCAGATGCTGGCCTAATGAGACTATGTACCAAAATGTAGCCAAGGACTCTCAAATCAATAGTGCTGCCTGGCACACACCTCCTTGGTAAGCACTTCTGCAAGATAGACATAAAAATAAATGTACAATGTAACCTTTAGCTATTAATGTAATTTCCCATCAAGCTGTTAACTTTGCAGAAGAACCTCACTAATTTACACTCACATTAAATCTCAACAGGCAGGGACATCACGCAACATACCTGTCACAGGACGCCAGGGAAGAGGTACAGATAGCAAGGGTTTGAGGCTTCTTAACTCAGGAGACAGACATATCACGAAGAATGATACTCTCCGACTTTTCACCATCTTAATAAACAACAGTAAAAAGTTGCTCACCTTTCCGTGCGTCTGCATTTATATGCTTGTACATTACTACGAATTAAAGAGACCATTCAGTCTCTTCCAGGAATCAATTGAACTTGAGGAACTTAACAAATCAATCCAGTTTAGAGAGCTAGTATCAGAAAGTGAGAACACTTTCTGTACCTTTATCAATCAGTTCTTTATGTGGAATACTATCTGACCCAGCAGGCACTCTCATTTTTCTAACCTTTGCCTAGCAAGGAAAAAATTCTCCATATGCTTAATTATCTCCTTCTAGCCTTCTATCCAGAGATCCTCTAGAATGTCTGATACAGCACATTCATAGGATGATGTGACACGTTCTTTTAGTAGGCAGAGAAGCAAGTTGTGAATCTGTCCTTAGTTTTTCAGCTGGCTTAATGATCAAGGACATTTGAAACAACTTTGTTATCACTGAGCATTTCTGCTCACAGTACCCCGCTATTTTAAACAAAAATTTAATGTCCAGTGGTTAAGAAGTATCTGTTTGCCTGTTCTAATATTCACTAATCATCCATGGTTATTCTAGTCTCTCATAGCCCAAATTCCAAATATTATTCATGCATGGGCCAGGGATTTAGCTCAGCAGTTCCGCGGCCTGCCTTACAAGCAGAAGGTCCTGAGTTCGATCCCTGGTACCAAAAAAAAAAAAATTATGCGCGCATAATACATACATTGTATATACAAGAAGCTGCTTTTACTTCCAGAATGGAAAACACTGGATTTTAAGGATCAAACAAAGCTAGGGTGCTGTATGAAATAATTCCAGATCCTAGTGTTTATTGAACACATATTGTAGGGCAAGCAAACTGATGAAAAGATTTCCTGACATTACTGAATTTGATCCTTGCATTTCATTGGTCAACATTTCATATATGAGAGAAATGAGAGTCTAATGGGCTTCATGGTTTGCCCAAGTTCAAACAAATAATACATAGGAAAATTTGGCTCAAGCCCAGGCTTTCTTGTCATACTGGGCACATTCCTTAGTCAATGAGAGATTTCATTGCTTACAGAAAATATGGCAACTCTGTTCAATACTTGGAAAGTTACTAAAGCCTCTACCAGCCCTCATTTTGTTAGCACAGTAGAGGAAATGAAAATGCAGGTATGCTGTAGTGATCAGCACTCTAGTAGAACAACTGCCTCATATAGCACTCTCATTTGACTGTCTTCAAGTGGAGATGTTGCTGTAGTTTAGCATGGTACACTTAGAATCCTTTTCTATGCAGGTCATGCTGTTGCATAAATTACTTGTTCATCTATACTGACATTTCTTAAAGAGATTTGAGCAAATTAATCAACAACAACAATAAAAGGAATATCTCCCAGTAAGTACCTCTGACAATAACGAAGAACACAGATGGAAAGAAAGCAACTGCCCAACTAGATTATGAGTTTTAAATGGAGCTTTATCAGAACAGGTACAAAATGAATTTGCACAAGAGCTAGGCAGATGGTGGTAAAAGTAGGTATTGTTTGGCTCAATGGGCTCTCCAGAGAGGCCATAAAATAGGTTTCCTAAACTACATTTACTAATCCACTTGCTTTCTTTAGGCTTCCTGGATACAGTACAGTATTTGGAGTTGAACTCAATATTGATGACTATGAACAGATTAATAAGAAAAAAGCAACCAGTCCATATGCTGATGTAGATTCTTTTGCCCTAATGTTTAAAAAATTGAAGGTAGTAAGAAGGGCCAGGATGCTTTTGGACTTATGCTGCTAGTTGGATGAGGGAACTTCCTATGTTGGGGGATGCTATTCTACATTAGTGTTGAGTGCAAAGCTTGGACACTTAAAAAACTTATAATATGGTATTACCTTGATTCATGAATTTTGCCTTTGTTTGCAAATAATTTGGTTCACAAGCAGAAATGTTTGGCAAAATTTTGGTTTTGCTTGCAAACTCTACATTGGGTGACAAACACAACTGTGGCCATCTTTTCCAAAATCTTAGAACAAATTAAGTTTGTGAACTGAAGTACTACTGTATAAGCTTCATTAAATTAAAATTTTCTGCCCATCAAAAGTTATCATTAAGGGCCGGGGATTTAGCTCAGTGGTTCTACCGCCTGCCTTGCAGCACAACATCCCAAGTTTGATTCCTGGTACCAAAAAAAAAAAAAAAGAAAAGATATCATTAAGAAAATGGCAAACCTCAGAATGGGAGAGAATGTTTGCAATACATATGTTTGATAAAAGGATTGTACCTGTAATATATAAAGAGATCCTACAATTCAATAAAATGAAAGCAATTAATCCAATTAGAAATGGGTTAAAGACTTCAACAGACACATGGAAAAAAATATGCCTGAATGACTAATAAGTACTTGAATATCAGTAAGCAAAAGGCAAATGAAAATTAAAACTATAATGAGATACTCTCTAATAACTGAGAGAGACAATACCAAGGGAAATTTTCAAGGATACATACAGAACATATCTAAATCATAGCATTCTTCCCCTGGCCCTCAAGATTCATATCCTCAAAATTCAAAATGCAATCATTCCATCTCCAATAGTCCAGAAGTATTAACTAGTTTCATCATTAATTCAAAAGTTCAAGGTCAAAAGTCTCTTTTGAAACTCAAAGCAAACTCCTTCCAGCTTTAAGTCTGCATTATCAAAACAAATGATCTACTTGCAGTATAAAAGGGAGGGAGAGGCACAAGGTGTACATTCCCATTCCAAAAGTAAAGAATAGGCAAGCAGAAAGCCCCAAGCATTTCTGGAAACCATAGGGAAGACATTAAAATTTGAAGCATTCTGTACACATTGGAGCAGGGGCTAAATCCCTCAGGTCTCAAGCAACTTCATCTCTATGGCTTTGCTGTGCTCATGCTTCTGCAATCTTGGTTTGGAGTTTCATGATGTGCAGCACTCTGAGCCTGGCATTACATGTTGGTCACACTATAGTTCTGGGGTCTTAGTAGTGGCCCTTTGTCCATGGATTCATTAGGCATTGCCACAACGGGAGCTGTCTGTGGCAGCTCTGGTCTGAGGCTAGCCTCTACCTGGCCTCCTAGGCCTTCCTTTGCAATCTCAATGGAGACCTTCATGCTTTTATGGCTCTTGCATTGTGCATGCCTGCAGAATTAGCATCACATAGACACCACCAAGGTTTATGATTTGTGCCCTAGAGCAGCAGATGAAACTGTACTTGGGGCCACTTGAGCTACAGCTAGAGCAGCTGAGAAGTGATGGACCAGAATTCAGAGAGCAACGTCCCTACCTGACTCTGGATAGGGAGCTCTTGTGGAGCGCCATGAGCTTGACTCCCCAAACCTTTCAGCTTTATTAGAGTTCTGTGCCTATGATAGAAAGGGTGGCACTGAAGATCTCTGAAATACTTTGGTGTCTTTCTTCTCTTGTCTTGATAATATCTTCCATGGATACTAAGATCTTTAGGAAATAACTGCTACCTTCCAATCGGGGGTGGGGGTTAAATTTCAACATATGAACCCAAGGCAGATGCACTCAAACCACATCCAAACCATGGCAATGCCATAGGAAGACCCTCTCCAGGTTTAATCAAAGCAAGCTTCATTGGCCATTCAAAATCTAGGCTGTTCAACTTTCCTGGCCCAAACTGGAACAAGGAGGGATGACTTAAGAGGACTATTATCCTGGAGTACTGAAAGAAGCCATAGAACAGGGATCTTATAGAAGCTTGGATCCTAATTTAAACAGTTTTAGCAACATCAGTGACTGGATCAAAAATATGCAGACAGTCAAAAGCCAACTGGCCTAATGAGTGCTAATTTCCTTCTCTATATTTCTGTTTAGCACTGAAGACAAGGAGCTTGCTGAAGAGTTGTCATAAAGTCAGATCACTTCTCTTTTTCTATTTATATATTAATTGGTACATTTTAGGTATACAATACGTTTACATTTATCATTGGGTGCTTGTACCTGTACATGATGTATCTTAGTTCTTATTTTTCCCCATTACCTGTGTGCCCTTCACCCCCTCTACCTCTCCCTATTTACATAGACTTTGTTTCCTTTTTTTTCTTT
>NW_004624808.1:8432009-8444380 GCF_000247695.1 Heterocephalus glaber
GCCTTGCTTAAGTGTCTTCTCATTTTTGTTTTTGGTACTGTCCTTGGTTTAATTCCTGGGTTGATATTTCAAAATTGCTTAATGCAGGCATCTTTGTTGCTTGTGTTTAAAACCCTTGTGGAATGATTGCTTTTCAGAGGTGTCTTCCAGATATGTCTTGTGTTTGGGTTTTGAGGCTCTAATGACTCTGAGGCTATTTTATTTTCCTTATACCAGGAAGGAAAACTGATTAGATCAATCACAACATGTTAGGCAAAATGTTACAATCAGCAATACCATAGCATCAAGCGCAGCTTAGAAAATGACAATTTGTGGTAGTTATTAATCTATCACATTTAACTATGTGAAGTATAATCCCCTGTGCCTCTGTAGTGTGGGAGCAGGTAGCAGAAGAGCTGGAAGGGGAGGAGGGTGTGGAACTGGATCTTGCAGGTGCCCGAGCAGCTAAGCAGAGCACGGAATTCAGGCTGGGTTCCAAGCCGCTCCTGGGACTTCACTGTGGCATGGCCAGGAACCGGGACCCAGCTGAGGAGCTTCACGCTGCTTGGCTGACCTGCGGAGAGGAGCACCGGATCCAGATCACTTCTCATTGGGACAGGTTACTAGATTTGCCCCTCAGATCACTCACTACTTGGACTGATCCAACAGAGGAGATCATTACTGTCATTAGGCTGAATAAATTTATTGGGAAGAACTAAATACTATATAGCACAAAAATGATTTTGCAAATTGTTAGATACATGACCAGTTAGTTTCTATGTAAGTTCTGACAATTCCCAAAATACTATGCCCCTGTGCTCAGTCTGCAATTTTTTTCCCTCATGTAGCAGGAACCTTTGATGAACTCTACCTAGCTCATGTTCCACTCTCCCCAATTTTGATGAACTCTGAGGAATTACAAAATCTAAGCTCATTATCTGTACTTACAAATCTCCTCCATGGTTTCAATCTCTACCCATTATGAACTCGTGGGTCTGAGTTTAATTTCCAACTAGCATTGGTGTAGTGCATATGACGTATTAAGAATTTAACACAGATGTGCCAAGCAAATGAGTGAAGAGAATGATAACACAGGCCAGGCTGCAATGTCACCTTTAAATGGAAAAGGGAATAAGCTTAAGTTCTCTAAACACATACTGATAAAATATAACTTGTAAATGAAAGATCTTGTTATAATACTCAGCCTGTATATCCTTAATATGTGATCAATCAAGTTTTGTCAAACTTGAATGTGAATGACTGTTAGACACTAGGTAAATAAGAGAAGGGAGCTTCCTTATCCTGCTCCATACTTGTATTGTGCATATTCTTCCTACTCAAAGTGTGGCCCAAGGCCTAAAATGCAATTATTACCTGTTACTCATAGTAAGTCATTCTCTGTTAAGTAGAGAGGTTGCCAAAATATTATATACTATCAAGAAGAATAACATACATTTGTTAAATTTGACTAATTTTCATGCCTCCCTCTTATCCAGTAGAGCCAATATTGCCCATTCACCAAACCTCATACTTAAAATTTTAGAATGTTCCCAGTAGCTTAGAATTTTACTACCTGAAGTATTTTGGTACCATATGCAAATCTGTAAATATGCTAAATATTCATTTCCAAAATAAATTAAAATTAAAATTAATATTTTAAAAAAACTGCTGGTGCCATTTGTTTTACCCATTCATTCAACAAATACCTAGTGAAAATTACAACCAAGAGATAGAATGAAAGTCACAGAACTCATAGTTAAGTAGATAATCCTGGCAAGTACATAGGTCCTTTAGAATCCAGTGTAGATAAGTGGTATGAAGAGAGAAGTACTACATTGGACATATTATATTGTGATTGTTTGACCATTTATGTAAACTACAATTTCCTACACCTTGACCTAATACATAGAGAACTTAAAGATGTCAAGGGAACATCTTTCCTAAAAGGTGGTGGTCAGGTCAGGACCTGAAAAGGGAGTAAAAGCTGACTGTACAAAAAAAGAGTGAGGAATACCTCCCATTTCTGCATACAAAGTAGTCTCCACTTACCTCTCCCTTTCATTTTCTATCTCTAAGCTGATTTACTGACCATGGATGAAGCCATCTGCGTAATTACTTTATTCTTTTAATGAGTAGTTTGGGGTTTAAATGGCAACATCACTGTTTCTTGGAGGCCATTTCGTTCTTGTTCATAAAAGATATAAAACCAATTATTTTAACTCATTTCAAACAGTAAATCTTTGTAAATAGTGAGAATCCTTTTTTGTCATGAGAGGAGAGGGGAGGGAAGGGGAGGAGAGGGGAGTGGAGGAGAGGGGAGAAGGGAAAGGAAGGAAAGGAAAGGGAAAGACAAACGAGAGAAACAGATGATTCTAAGTGAAGGTGACAGGGGGAATAGGAGATGCTGGTTTAGAGGTGAGGTCATTTTTGTTGAAATTTCAAAGTACATAGTGAATGAATTAAATTCGAAAGTTGTTGCTAGAGTTGACTCCAAGATTTTAATCTCTAAATTATTTTATAGTAAAAACTTTAATATTTAGCAATATTTAATTGTGATGGTGAGACTGAAGGAAATCACATTATTAGTATAGACAGACAAATGCATATCCTCACAAATATATATATATTTATTTATTTTTTTTTTTGGTGCCAGAGATTGAACTCGGGACCTTGCGCTTGCGAGGCAGGCAGTGGAACCACTGAGCTAAATCCCCAGCCACCTCACAAATATATTTTAACTGTTGGTTATGATAGAAATATCTGGTTAATTACAGGAGGTTGTTTGGCGAATTATCTCATTAGTGAACATGGAACTAGGTTTAACCAGCTTGTGAACTGCTAAATTTTCAAGTTTTTTTAGTGTAATAAATATAAGTTTTATAGTATAGATCAACAGGGGGAAAGAAATAAGCAGCAGCCAATATTTGATTTTCATCCTTATCGCTTTTTCTAGGGTCCCTCTAACTTGATGTAAACTTACAATTTCCAAGGAAATTCCTATTCCACTCCCATTTTATCATAAATAAATTGAATAGTTTTTCTGTTTATATGATAAAACAGGAAAGACTGTTATAGTTGAATGGAAACGGCTCTCCATTTGTGATCAATGTCACACAAAATCACATTCCCATCAGAAAACACAAACATCAACATCACAAAACTAAAAGCTCACAGGAGATCAATACCATTCAATAAATATGTAAGCTACTTCAATCTCCCCCAAAATGGACCAATACTTCAAAACACCATAAAGAAAACCCCTGTCCATTTCCAAGTGACCCAAGTAGAAAAGACAGCAAGATGCTATGCATGCTACTTTACCCCTCACCTGCCCTTCACTACTTAGAAAACTGCCTGCTCTGCACAGAGACTGACAATAGGCCTCATTTCTTCTTGGGGGAGAACAAATTCACTGACACCTTTGGGCAATATCCCCTGTTTCTCAGGCACCCTGGCTCTATACCTAGTTCTGCTTCCAAAGCCTCTTCATATAGTTCTGGGTAAGACTTGGGATCTGTTCCATTAAGATGGGCCGTATGAACTAGGAGTTTCATCTTGCTGGTTTCAGCGTGGGCCCTTGGACCCCACAGGAACTCATAGCAAGCAGGATCACTGTTAGGAATCTGCCAGTACATCAGGTACTCTTCCCGTACTAAATCCTCAGTGATGAATTTCCAGGCTTCCTCAAAATAAGTACACTCAGACTGAGCTAACATGTCCCGCCTTTTCACTTTTTCAATTAGGTCCTCCTCACTGATACGGTTGCCCTCTATGAAGATTAGAGACAGGACAAATATAATGATGTCGATTTTGAGAATGATTCTTTCATCATCGCCATCTAGTATCCCACTGTATGTAAGACCCAAAATGGGGGCTAGCTCATATGTATTGCCAGAGTAATTCACTTTACTGTTCTTAATGCCAAAGCCAAGATACATGGACTCACAGAGTTCCCAAAAGTTCAGAGGGAAGTTGTGGCAGTAATCATGGGGCAGAACATGCAGCATTTCTTTCATGGTGCCCTGCTCCTTCTTTTGATACTTGTGGAGCAGAAATGACACCAACTTACACAAGTTGGCATTTAGGAGCACATTTTGCAGGATGTGAGAGAAGTGTGCATCCTGTGAGGAGCTTGAACCCTTCAAATCTCCAGTGCTGGAAAATAGAGTGCTGAGCAATAGCAATTCAGCTGCTCCAAGAATCCAAACCCAGATTTTGAAACAATCACAACTGAGAATTTTCCACTGCACAGTCCAAAGCTAGCAACAGAGTCAGGAATGGGTTATTTTCAGAGTCTCAACCTGGAATGTGGCCTTCTCCCTCACCCTCAGCCTCAAGTTTTTTTTTAACAGCTCTTAAGTACATTATAACCAAGCCAGTACTTGGTGAACAGTGACCTGTGGGCCAAGTGGGCCTCCCTGACTGTCTGTGTACATAAAATTTTATTGGAACATAGATTCATTCATTTAAATTTCACCCATGGCTACTTTCACTCTGCAGTGCAGAGTTCAGAATACAACAGAGATCATGTGGTCATAAAAGCCTAAAATAGTTAGGATCTGACCCTTTGCATAAAAGTTTGCTAGTCCCTACTATAAAATATTAATTTATTAGAGAATTGTATGCTGAATCCAGGGTAAATGGAAGTGAATGAGACATTCGCTGTTTTTGAGTTTAGTGTGTAATGAAGAAGCTCAGTTATGGGAATAGATAATTACACAATTTCCAAGATCACTCATTGGAAGATCTATCTACTTTCTCTGTATGTTTGTTTATTTACAATGAGTGAGGAAGTAGAAAACTTGAACATTAGCAATTTGACCTTCTATAAGGCTAATTATGTCCTACCGTATGACATACTTTAGTACATTTTAAACCAGTATTCCTACATTGCTACTTATTAAGAGAAGGAATAGTGACATTTGTAGAGGGCAGATATTGGTCTGCAGTTTGCTTTTCTTGTCATGTCTTTATTTGGTTTTGTTATCAAGTTAATGCTGGTCTCATAAAATTACTTGATAAGTATCAACTTGTTGTCTATTCTCTGAAAATTTGGGAGAGATTGGTAGTATTTCTTCCTTAAATGTTTGATATAATCATCAATAAGCCTAAGTGGACTATCTTTTCTTTATTGGAAGATTTTAAATCACAAATTTAATTCCTTTAATAGATATAGTGTCACTCAAATTTTCTATTTCTCCCTGAGTCAGATTTGGTAATTTGTATCTTTAAGGGATTTCATCCATTTTAAATAATTTGTTAAAATTCTTGATATATATTCATTTATAATATACTGTTATTCTCCTTTTAATAACTGTGACATATCTAATGCCTTTGCAGTTTTTCCTGATACTGGCAACTTTTGGTTTCATTAATTTTCTCCATTATTAGTTTCTTTCCATTCCATTGCCTTTTCCCTCATCTTTCTCATTTATTTCTCTTTTCAGTGCACATGATCAAACCACGCATCTTGTACATGTTAGGCAAGTGTTCTACCTTTGAGTTTCATTCCCACCTCTTGTTTCCTTTTAAAAAATTGTTTGGGTTTAATATGGTCTTCTATTTATCTTCTTATGATAGAACTCCAGATTACTGAGTTTGAAACTTTGTTTTCTAATATATGTATTCAGCGCTATAAATTTCCTTCTTGTATGGCCTGCTTCAACTGAATCCCACAAATTGTGATGTGTTGTGTTTGTTTTTCTACATTTTTATTTTTAATTGACATGTAGTAAGTACATATTTTTGGGTAGTGTATATATTCCATATGTAGTCATCAAATCAGAATAATTAGCATTTCCATTTCTGTATCATTTCTTTATGTTTGGAGCTTTTAACTCCTTGTTTCTAGTTCTTCATAAGGTAAGTAATAGGTCATTTTAAACTAAAGTTATCCTACTATGCTGTAGAACACTAAAACATATTCCTCCTTTCTAACTGTATTTTGGTACTCATTATCCAATCTCTATCCCCCTGCCCTTCCCCTGCCTGTCCTTGAGGAATTGTTATTCTACTCTGTTCTTCTTTGAGGTAATTTTTTAATGTTATAGCTATCTGAGTTCGGAGTATATGTCCAAAGGAAATTATATCAACATACCAAAGAGACAGGTACATTCCTATGTTTATTGCAGCACTATAATAAGGTGTCCATCAGCAAACAATAAAAAATAAGGTATATACTAATGATGGAATATTATTCAGCCATAAAGAATGAAATCCTGTCGTTTGTTCCAAAATGGGCAGAACTGGGCAACATTATATTAAGTGAAATAACCCAGGCACAGAATGACAAATACTGCATGTTCTTACTCATATGTGAAAGCTAAAAATTTGTGTTTTTATTTTTATTCAGTACAAATATTTTCTCTTGTGATTTCTTCTTTGATCCATGAATGCTTATAGATGTGTTGTTTTTTTAAAAATATTTGAAAATATGTTAAATAACTTTTAAAATTGATTTCTAATATGTTTTTGGGTGGAAAACATTGTTTCAATATTTCAAAGTTTTTCAGACTGCTTCATAACTCAGAATATGGTCTATTTATAGTTCTGTGTGTAGAACAGAATGTATGTGTTGTTGCTAATGGGTGTTGTTGTCCATAAATGTCAGCAAGGTCAAATTATTTGATGGTGTTTTTATATCCTTACTCATTTATTTCTATTTGTATAAGCAGTCACTGAGAGGACAAGGTTGTAATCTCCGATTAAGATTGCACCGTTGTCAAATTCTCATTTCAGCTTTTTAAATTTTGCTATGTAATTTGATACATAAACATGTTTTTTTGTTATACTTTTCATCTTTACACATTATCTCTCTTTATTACTAGCAATATTCATTCCTCTGAAGTTTACTTGGTGTGATATTAAAACAGCTCTCAAATTTTTTAAATTATTTTCCCCATTAAGTTTAATGGAACATTTTAGGTATACAATATGGTTAAATTCATGATTGGGATATTGCACCTTTACATGATGTATCTTGGTTCTTATTTTTTCCCCATTCCTCTGCCCTCCCTTCACCCCCTCCTCCCTTCCCTATTTAAAAAGACTTTGTTTCCATTTTTTCTTTTTCTCATAGTTTTTCTTTTCCTTTCTTTCCTTTCCCCTACTCCTCCCACATCCCATACTCCTTTAGAACTTTTCTTCCTATTTCACAATATCAATTATACATTTTGTACCTTATTTACACTTTTAGTTTTTCACACCAGAGAAACTATTTGGTATTTACACTTGTGTCCTATTTATTTCACTTAAGAATATGGCCTCAATGTGCATCCATTTAGCTATAAATGTCTCTAGTTTCTCATTTTTTATGGGTGAGTAGTACTCCATTTTATAGAAAAACCACATAACAGCTCTCAAATTTTCTTGTGATTAGTGTTTTAATGATGTGCCAGTTAATCATATTTGTCAACTTGACCAGATTAGGAAATGCCTGGAGAGCTCGTTAGATTATGAAGGTGCTATACTCATCAGTAGATCCGCCCATTGATGAGATCATAGCTGAATGTGCTTTTAGCAAGTGCAGCCTGGTTGGAGGAGGTGGGATACTGGAAGCATGCCTCTGGAGGATATATATCTCTTGCTGGTGTTCTTCCCTTTTGCTCTTCCCTTTTGTTCTGCTTCCTGGATGCCACAAAATGAGCAGCTTGGCTCTATTACACCCTTCCACTATGTCATTCTCTGCCTTGAAGTCAGCCCATCAGACTGACTGAACCCTCTGAAATCATAAGGCAAAATAAACCTCTCCTCCTCTGAGTTATGGGTGTCAGATATTTTGTCCTAGTGACTAAAACAAATGGTATACATTTTTTCTTCTTTTTATCTTTATTCAATGTTGCTATATTTCAACTGTGTCTCTCATAGTGATTATATGCTTGATTCTGGTTTTTTATTTGATTAGCTTTGCTATTTAAATTGGTGTGTTTAAAATATTTATATTTGATGCAATCATCCATATGGTGATTGGGTTTCGATTTACCATGTCAATATTTTTTCTACTTGTCCCAATTATTTATTTTTTTTCTTCTTTTTTCTTCTTTTCCTGTTTTCTTTCAGATTAGGAGGGGTTTTTTTTTTGCTATTTGTTGTTTTGTTTTTGTTCTAGGTATATTTTTTCCTTCCTTACTGGCTTATTAGTTTCTAACTTTTGCTCTCAAGTTTACATATTCTTTTAACCTATTACATCTGCTTTAAGTAACAACATTTTTTATATTTATATAAATATATATTTGTGCATTTATATAAAATTCATGTTATTGTTTCATATGCATAATCACATTATCTGTTCTATACTCTATTGTTATTTTAATTCTTTAAGGATTCAATTACTTTCTTAAAAAATGAAAAAAACTTTTACAATTTCCAGTGTTATTCATGCTTTTCCATAGATTTTAGTTCCCACAGTTATTATTTTCCTCCATCCTGAAGAAAATTCCTCATAATGCAAATCTTTGGGTGAATTTTCACAGCTTGTGTTTGCCTAAAAACACTGTCTAGATTGATAGGTAAATCTTTTTCCATCAGCATTGTTTCTGATTCAGAATCAGTGTTTACTTTTATCTTTCTTCCTTTCTAGGCAAAGTTTCATTCTTCTCTAATTCTTTTAATATATTTTCTTCATTACTGGTTTTCAACAATTTGAGTATCATGTACTTTAGTGTGGTTTATTTAATGTGTGTTTTTCTAGTGTGACTTAAGTTGACCTCATATCTTTATGTTTATAATGTTCATCAGATTTCGAAAATATTGCTTAGAGATAAAGCTGTTTGAAGATTTGGTCAGTGACATGAGAACAGATTCCTAATGGAGATCAGAGGGGCCATCATTTTAATCTGAGCTCGTTAGAGAAGATCTTGCTGGCATAGGACATTTAGTCTGACTCTGGAGGGTAGCTAGAATTCAAATAACCAAAGAACATAGTAGAGTTTCTATTCAGGTAATATTCCAAGTGCACAGTTTTACAGATGATGATGTTTAAGGAAGGACTGCTCCTGTAACCAAGAATTGTCTAGCAGGGCTGGGTAGGGTAGAAATAAGAAAAAAAGGAGCAATAAAGGCCAATTCTGTCACTTTCCAGTTTAGAAAACTGAAGCAAAACCAGTGTGTGGAAATTTCATGCTATTTTAGGATCCACGTGGATCTACATGTTGGCTTCACAAGGTTTTACTAGGAAAATATGAGAAATTCAGAGCCATCCAGCCTAATACCTGAACTGGAGTCACATTTGGGAGCTATTGGAAAATATAAATGTACCATTTCTAGTTCACTATTTTGTAGTGCAGTAAATTGCTTTGAATATACAGTACTTATGCAAATGTGGTATTGCTCTCACACACCACATTTATATTGCCATCTGCTAGGTTTTCAGAGCAGAGCTCAGGAATATTTCCATTCCAGAAATCTACATTAAAGTCTTGCTATACCTATCAGGTTATATATTATCAATAGGCTTGAGGATGGCTTGAGGCCCATTCTATGCCCATTGAACCAAAAAACATCTGGATGTAATGATGATTAACATGATTCAATTAATTTATGTAGCCCTCAGCTTGGTCTTTACACACCAATTTGGCTCAGCCATCTGCTGAATATGTACTGCAATAACCTGGGAATTCCCTCTGGCACACCGTCTACACTCTGCCTGGTAATGTGGAAACACAGAATTTATGCATTCATTCATTAATTCAATCAACTAACAATAAATATTTATTGAGCATCTATTATGTGCCAGACACAACTCTAGAAGCTGAGGATATAGTTATGGATAAGGCAGACAAGAATCCCTGCTTTTACATATGTTATATTCTAGTGGGGAAAATAGAAACAAATTGGTATAAACTATAACGTCAGGTAGTATAGTGCATGAAAACAATAAAGCATTGCAGAAGAACAGAGAGTGGTGACGGTGTTACTCCAAATAGTCTAAGCATGGAAAGTCTCTCTGGTTAAATGACATTTAAGCAGAGAACTGAAGGAGGTGACAGAGTTAACATTGCAAGTGCCAGAGAGAGTGATCCAGGCAACAGGAACATAAGTGCGGGGTATCCAAAGTAGAAGCTTTCCAGGCATGTTCAAAAAAGAGCAAAGAAGATAGTGTGTCTGGAGCATAATGAAAAAGAAGGAAGGTGGTAGGAGATTAAGTCAGAAAAACAGGCAACCAGCTACTCATGCAGACCTTGGTAAGAAGCTTATCTTTTATTCCAACAGGGAGATGAAAATACTAAGGAGTATGAGAAGTGGAGTAAAATGTTGCACAAACAGCTCTGATTCAACTTTTTGGAAGGAGGTATTTTTAAAGTTCCTCAAAACAGTCTCATTTGTGGTATGGGATGAGAAGCACTGCTTAGCAGAAGCACTCTGTCTGCATTTTAAGCACAGATTTTGGACAAAGAGAGCAAATGTGAAAGCAGGAACAGCAGTTAGGAAGCTACTGCAATAATCTAGGCAAAAGCTTATGATGACTTGGATCAGGGAGATTTCAGAATGTGAAGCATGGGTGGCTTTGAATGTCCTTGCCAATATCTTGGCTGCTGCTGCAAAGATGGTGAAGTGTCTAATATTCTGTCCCTTCTGCATGCCTCTCTAAATAGTTGGACCAGTTGACAAACTCCTTCCCTAATCCACAGGTCCAGAAAATCATTCTTTCAAAATAAGTGGTCTTTTGGTAGTTCTGGTTAAACATATCAGATACATCAACATAAATTCTTGCTCTGATTGAAAGAACAAGCTCTAAACTGAACTAGAGCTCTGAGATCAAGCATTAATCTGCCTGGTATCTGTGATTACCTGGTTCCTGTAGCTCTGGATCCATCCTTGCCTAACCTTCCTCAAAAATCTAATTTTCTCAATGGCCACTATTTAATGAGTTCACTCTGTCTATGCACTATTCCAAGTGCCCTGTGTTAAATAATATAATCCTCACCATAACCTTAGGAAGTAACTGCTATAATTATGCTCATTCTAAGATCATGGAATTTCACATCATAGATTTCAAGTAACTTGCCAAAGTCCTACTGTATGTGACTGGCCAGGATTTAAGCCAAAATCTGCATAACTTCAAAGACTATGCTATAAACATTTAACCATAGTTGCCAGTTCTAGAACTCGGACCTCAGGCAGGATGTGGACACTGCTGACAAATACTTTGACCTGATGATCTTTCAGGATCTCTTCCTCCCATCTTTCTTTCCACATGGGCATCTTTCTTCTGCTTCAACTGCCTTCAACTTAAAAGCTTTTTAATGTACTTGAGAAAACTGCTTTGCTCCAGCTTCAAAGAAGTGGCCCCAGTTGGTTTCTGGGTATTGTACCGGCCATTTGGAAGGGGAGTGAGTCTGATCTCCCCAGGCAGTTTGACTTTTTCTAAAACAATGAAGACTAAGTCTATCTAAACCGGACAACTTAATTCCTTACAATGATATCTGCTCAGGCCCCTCTGGAAGTTCAGTTTGTTTTTACCTCTGAAAAACCAGGAAACTTACTTGGAACAAAATAATCCCTTTTCTTTTTTCTAGGGCTTCATTTTTTTTATCCTGGGAGAATATGAAATTCTAAAGACCTAGATAAAGCCACAGCCCTTTCAGCAGTTTTTCAGCGTCCACTGGAAGCATGATCTCTCCAGGGTTTGCCCTTTGCCTTCCACAATTTGATTATGAATATGCACACATTTGCATATATTTGTGTACATACATCTTTACATATTAATAATATAAGCATATAGTTTCTTTATCTGTTTGCGGTTGTTAAAATGCATTTGAAGAGGGGGCTTCTTGCAGTCTTCTGAGTGCCTGGAATTAAATAATAACTTTTGGTGGCTCCAGAACTGGCCCAGTTCATGAGCCCATAGACTGTTGGTGGTGCAAACTGAGCATCACCAAATGAATTATTAAGAACCATCCACAAGGCAAATTTTAAAATTTTTAATATAAAACATGAGTGCAAAGAAGACTGGAATGCAAACCATTAAGAAAACTGAGAAAGGATGTAATTTGTATCTGATGTGCAGCACTAAAAATGTGATTTATCAATGAATTTTCTAATGTCCTGAGTTTGCTGCCACAGAATATAAATATAGAGAGATATAATTTACTTTTTTGAATTAAACAAGAAGAAAAAGAGTGCTCAGATGTAAGGGTCATTGCCATGTTTGCTCAAAAATCTCTTCTGCTTTATGTTTAAAAGTAATGGTGGCTTTAGGAATGAAAAGGGTGAAATAACAACAGACCCAGCAAAAATCCAGAAGATCATCAATACTTACTTCCAGAACCTATACGCCAATAAGATGGAAAACACAGTAGCAATGGACAGATTCCTAGATACATATGAATTACCAAAGTTGAATGAAGAAGACCTAAAAATTCTGAACAACCCAATATCAACCAATGAAATTG
>NW_004624808.1:8447305-8458969 GCF_000247695.1 Heterocephalus glaber
AAAAATAAGAACCAAGATGCATTATGCAAAGGTACAATTCCCAATGAGAAATGTAATTGTGTTGTATACCTAAAATGTACCAATAAAAGAATTTAACAAAAAAAAAGTAATGGTGGCTTTACTTTCTGGTGTTTTCTAATTTTTAGTAAAAAATTCATGTTTACATCACAAGAATGATTAGTCTATATGACATAGGACACTGAGTTGACCCTGTTCCTGGAGATACATGAAGGAAAGACAGAGATGTCCAGGTCCCCAACATATACCCACCCTGACATACTCCTGCTAGTTGTAGTAGGGGCCAAGAAAGCCTCTTTGTAGCCAAAGAAAGTGAGTGCATTGGGAAGGGTCTTCACTCTTCTGCTACAGTATTTCACAAACATATTTCCCCAAGGAAGAACTTGGCCAGCATAATCATGTGGCTCAGCCAAACAGCATCATTTTTTCTCCAGTTGTTTTCCATTTCTTACTTCAAGATTTTTTTTCATCATATCTTAGTGACTCAGAGGACACTGGAGTATCATTTGTCCTGTGTTTGTGTCTGGTCCCAGCACCCTCCAGGGTTGCTTTCACCTCCTTCTCTCTACTCCTCCTCTTCCATACTCAAACCAGTAGCTTATGCCAGCTTAAGGAACACAAATTCAATTCAATACTGTCCTGAACTAACAAACCTGGGAAGTGATGGCTTCTAGTTAAAAGTTCATTGATAGGAGTCATAGAAGGATGACAGAACATTATTGAGTACTCTGGGAGGTAGATTAACAGGGACTTTGAACAAGTGTGAGAATTAGTCAGACCTAGGTTCTTGTAGGAATTACATCATTTTAATGATCCAATTTAGTCTGGAGGATTCATGTGAAGATTGAATAAGATAATGTACATAGAATGTTCAGCGTAGGACCTAGAATAATGAAGATAGTGATTATTATTCTGAGTCATGTCACTAAGGGCAATCTGAGGGACACTTTGCAGCACTGAGCACCTGCTGCATAAGTAAGAAAACGTACCATGTTCTCACATTTCTCACGGACTATCAGTAAAGATCACACATATGCATACTATCAAGAGCATAAGACAGGTAATGACAAGTATTATACAAATAGGCCGCAGAAAGCTGTAAAGAGAAAGGAAGGGAGGGCGTGGAGGGAGGAAGTGAAGGGAGGAAGGAGAGAAGGAAATACAGGAAGCACCATTTGCCAGAGAAGGTTTCATGAAAGATGCAACCATGGATCTGAGCCTTGAAGGATGAATAATCATCTCAGGTACTTTGGGAAAGTCAAGGGATAGATATTATGAACAAAGAGTAAAGAGGATGGATCACGACTATATCTTCTTCATTGTTAAATCCCCTAATAATACCTGGTACATAGCAGTTGTATAGAACAGGATGTAGAGCTTTGGGTGTAGAGAAAAGGGAACTGCAAGATGTGAATGGTAACTTTAGATAGGGAGAATGATGAGAGAGGTATTTCTGCCTGTTTAACTTTGTGTCCCAGTGTACAAAACTCCCTGTCATCTCCCAGGCATTCAGGGACTCTGGTCCTCCCTGATCAGAGTGCTCCAGGATATATTTACTTCTTACAAGGCTTCCTTCATTTTCCCCAACATTTCTCAGGATTCAATTTTTTAGAAATACAGTAACCTGAACAATATCATTAGGCTTTAATATCACCTTTGTTTCCCAAAGTTCCTCAGCTTTGTCCTTGCAATGTTTTGCAGGGCTCCATGACATATTCTCAGGTCAAAAATTACGCCCTTCTATGTAAGCATTTTCTGTTTAAGAACAAGAAATATCATAGAATCAAAATAACCAGGTCTCTTTTTGGATCAAATGTCAGGTCATGATATTGCCTGGATTGTTGGTTGCTCCTCTTTTTAAAATTACGTCTTCTGAAAATGACCTACAGATCATCTAGCATTCAAGAATATCTTCTTCATTATACAAAGAAAGAAACTGAGGCTCAAAGAACAAAACAAAGCTCTTTGCCCAAAGTCACTAAGCAAGTCATTGCAGAATTTAAGTTAGAACCCACCTCTCTCTTTTTTTCTTCTTATATCATGTAATTGAATTTAGTAACACTTGTTTCATTCCTTCATTAATTCATACTCTTGCTCCAACCCAATTCTAACCTTTACAACTTGACTCTACCCAGAAAAATTCATTAATTTTAAGATATTACTGATTATATCTGACATATAGCTCTCCAGTGAGAAAATCCTAAGTGTCCAAAGCTTGGTTACTGGGAATGTCTATGATCTTTTAAGACCCTCTATTTGTCAAGAGGGATTCAGTACATGGTTCTATGAAGACAATGAGTATAGTTAATAAATTTCCACATACCTGGATTCAAATTCTGACGATGAAGCTTAATCTCTAATTGATCATAGGCCAGTAACTTCTCCATGCCTTGGTTTCCTTATGTATAAAATGATGAGAAAAAAATTGCTCAACATATTATCTTGGGAATTTAATATAATAATGCATGTGAAGAGCTAGACAGATGGAGAAGAGACGTCATCTGTACCCAACATAGATAATTTAGCTGATGAGATTTTGATCTTTTAGTTGATGAGATTTATATGAGATATTTGGATTTTGCACTGTTGAGATGAAGAAATTTAGGTTTAGATGATGAGATTTTGAGCTGAAACTATGAGAGGATGAGGCTTTTGGGAACATTGTGACTATATATTGCACTTAGAAGGGAAGTGAGTCACCGGGGACCAGAGGGCATACTTTAGTAAGCAAACTGCTAAATTGGCCTCCTATATTCCTGTCTCCTGGGATTTAATCTCTTCCCTTGAATGCGGACAGAATCTGTAAATATGGTGGCTATCACATCTGTAATTAGATTATGTTATATGGTAAAGATCAAGAGACTTAAGAAATATAATTTGGGCACCTAATCAGTTTGAATTTGAGTTTATCAAAAGGAAGATTATTTTGAGTGAGTCTGATCTAATCTGATGAGCCTTTAGAAGACAATATAGAGATCAGAGATGGAAGAAGTCTCTCTTCTTCTGGGTTTGAAGAAGCAAGTTGTGAAGAAATGAATTCTAACAACAGCTACATAATCTTGGAAGAAGATTTTAAGTCTCAGATGAGACCTCAGCTTTAGTGATACCTGATTGTAGCTTGTGAGACCCAGAGAAAAGGAATTAGCTATGCCATTCCAGGATTCCCAACCCACGGAATTGTGAGATAGTAAATGGGTATTGTTTTAAAGTCATTAAATTTATGGTGACTTGTTGCACATAGTGCATGGTCAACAAATGTTCCCTACCACTCATTTGGATATTGAATCTGTAAATTTGTTTTGACACATTGATTATGGACTCCATGCTATGGATATACTTTCTTGCTTACCATGCTTACCCCCAGATATGACTTCCCAGTTAGTTTTCTTAAATGTCTTTAATGTCCAAGTATCAAGCCCTACTCTGTCTGAACTCTACATGGAGGTCATAGTTTCCCTTAGTTGCTCTGCCCCTGGAGGCACAGCTTCTCAAAGGATTGGTGCCAATCATCATGGAAGAGGATGCCTATCCTTCTGGGTTCTTTCTTTGATTGGTAATCTTTGATAAGATCTCAGAATCCTTCTGGCTATCCCAGCACTCAGCAGCTCCAGTTGAATTCCTTGGGGATAAGTTGTCCTCCTCCTCTCAGTGACTTTCAATTGTTGTTGACATTTTCATAATGGGCCTCTCATGGAGAAGTGACAACTTCTGAAGGTGTTATCCTCAGTGCCTACTCCCTGGGGCCACATGGTATGTAATTAGGCTGCCAAATGGACCCCATAT
Organism: Heterocephalus glaber; assembly: GCF_000247695.1. The sequence continues at coordinate 8,451,107 of NW_004624808.1, forward strand.
TTATCCCTATGTAGTATACACAGAGGGATGCTCTGTTTGATCTAAGACCTATAGAAACAATCTATGGCACACTTGTGTATTGCTGGGCCATGGCTTCTTCTAAGTGTTTTTAGGGATATGTGGGCCTTAGGCCTAAGCGTCTCCATTCAACTCAGGATTCACTGATTAGTGGCATGATAGATGTAGCAACATAGCCTATAGAGTGTGCTGTCTCCTTGGGTAGTCTCAGGGCTCCCAGAGCACACTTAATATTGCAAATGATGGAGTTGTGATTCACTAGGGTTAGCTAGCTTGCCTAAGTGGTGGAGCCAGATCAGCACTACTCCAAAGCCCATCCACTTAACTGTATAACCACTGTACTGTGAAACCTGCTGTATTGGGTTATGGAAAACTTTGAAAACTTTAGTTTCTAGTTATCTATATGTCATGCATTTACTATGTGAATTTGGGTAAATCCTGTCACTCTTGCCAAGAGGGATTCAGAACTTGAGTCTGTGAAGAAATCAAGAATAGTTAACAAACTTCTGTACACCTGAGTTCAAGTTTTCTATCAATAAAAATGGGAGAAAGGAAGGAATGGTTATATAATGTAACCTCCAAGGCCAGTTCCAGCTCTTCTATTCAAAGATTTTATAAAATATACTTTAGGGCCTTGAGTTTACTTGGCTATATTAGAATACTGTGCTTTGTCATTGTAACTGCCCAGGGATCCAAGGCTACTACTAATTTTAATTGATAGAACACACTAATGAGATAGTGAAAATTGATGGTTTATGTCAGGTTGTGATGTATTATTTCTTGTTCAATCGATACATATTTGCTTAGTGCCTTTCCTGTCCAAAGCAATGGATTATGTGTCATGTGGAATTTAGAGAAGTATGAGAAACATCACCTGGCCTCTTGGAAGTCAGTACTAATTAGTGATGTGGGAACCAACTGCATGTCTGTACTGTACGGCTACAATGTATGAGAACTATATGACAAATAACATGGCAATCAGCTGGTGTGACAGGGCAATTGCTTGGCTTGAGATTCTGGAAATCTAGATTCTAGACATACTCTTCAGTCATCAACTCATTGTGCCACCATAACAGGACACTTCTCACAGGGTTTCATTTCCTGAAAAGTTGGGCTAGAAAATATTTGAGGAAATTTTCAATGATGGCCTTATGTGCCTCTTATGATACATCATTGTCTTTGTTTGGGCTGCCCCAACAAAGTACATAGTGTAGGTGGCTTGTAAATGACAGAAATTTAACTGGGCATAGTGGAGCACACCTATAATCTCAGCACCACGGAAGCCCTGAGGCAAGATGATCACAAGTTTGAGCCAGCAACTTAGCAACTCAGTGAAACCCTGCGTCAGAATTTAAAAAGAAAAAAAAAAGGATTGGAGATGTAGCTCAGCGTGAAGGTCCTAGGTTCAATCTCTAGTACCATAAAAAGCAAACAAACCAAAAGCAGAAAGTTACTTTTTACAGTTCTGGAGGCTGGAAATCTGAGACCAGGGTGCCAGCATGATGAGGTTCTGCTGTTGGGCTTTCATCCAAGTTGCGGGGGACTGACTATTCTTTGTAGCCCTACATCACAGAAAGAGATCTCATTCATGAGGACCCCACTCTACCCGCATGACTTAATTACACCACAAAAGCCCCACCTGCAAATATCATATTGCAATTAGGGTTTCCACATAGGCCTTTTTAGGGGACATATACATTCAACCCATTTTGGTAAGGATGACAGGAAAAGGTTTATTGAATTCAGTACTGCATTCTCAGCACCATTCTTGGGCAGACAGGTTGCTAGAGCAAGTAGAAATCATATTAGGCATCAATAAGTATGAAGAATGTGCAAAAGAATTACATTTCAGTTTATATAAACAACATGAGTATAAGATGCTGAGTGGACCATTTGGCTATCTTGGATTGGTGGAATTAAGGGGTTTGTATGGAAATGAACACAATACAAAGTTTGAAATGAAGGCAGAGACAATATTGTGGAAGAACTTGACTGCCTAGATAAATTATAAACTTACTTGTGCCAAAAATGTTGAGAACCGCAGAAGGAGCTGGTTGGCTGATTAATTGGTTGGTTGGTTGGTTGGTTGGTTGGTATGAAATATGACAGTGGTATGATGAAAGTAGTATTTAGGAAAGAAGGCATAAATGACTGCATAAAAGGCTGATTAAAGAAAGATGAGACTAGCAGCAGTGGCACTGGTGGTCCATGTGGATGATTACAAGAGACTGTCAAAGGACAGGAGCAGTGAAGATGAAAAATCTTTAAATGAGGTATTTTTCTAGTCAATTTGAAGGAAAATTTAGCAGTATCTGATGTATGACCTGATGTGGAAAAGAAAAACTTGGGTTAGAAACAATGTCAGGTTTGCTTTCAGTGGTAGCTGGAAAAAGAGTGTTTCGTGGAAAGAAAGAGAAGTCATGGTAAATGCAAAGACTTGGAGGTACAGGGAAATGTGTTTTGAGAGTTACTGACTTTAAAGGCTGGGGAGAAATCTGTAAACAACTGTAATCCAAAATGTTGTTCGGAAGCTCTTGAGTGTGGTATAATCCAATACCAGTGATGAGTCTGTTGATGGAGGGTTGGGAATTAAAACTATGAGAACAGTGAGAACACTTGACAGGGAGTGTGTAGGTACAAAAAGAAGACTAAAGACAGAAATAAGGGGGACTAGCAAACATAAGGGCTGAAAGAAAACGTTTTTCTCCTGCTCAATCTTTCAAATTTCTTCCACATACACTCAGTCTCTCCCTCCACTTTTTTTTAATCCTCTGCCCACAAACATATTTCAATCATCCTCATTTTGGAAGTAAACCTCTTTGATCACTAGCTCCTTTCATTTATTTCCTCTGTCACCTAGATATCTCTTCTCAGTGCTTCCACATGTCATTTACTCAGCAATCCCCAGCATTGAGGCCTTTTTCATCTAAACAGGGAGACAAATCATTTGCAAATGGGAATGGGACCAAAAGATTGAAGGAAGGAGTAGGGGTAAGAGAAAGGAAAAGTAAAGAATTAAGATGTGTTGTGTACATGTCCTGACTCCCCACGATGAATGTAATCATTATGTACTACAAACATATACCAGTAATTTTTTTAAATGTAAACATTCTTGCTGAGATCCTAGTGACTTCATACTACCAAATTCAATACTACTTTGCCTCATTTCCATCCCTGTCAGTCTCTGAGTACTTTAGTACTATTGACCCTTCAGTCTTTTTTCTTTTTATAGTTTTTAAGTTCTTTTATTGGTACATTTTAGGCATACAATACGTTTACATTTATCATTGGGTGTTTGTACCTGTACATGATGTACCTTGATTCTTATTTTTTCCCCAATACCTGTGCAACCTTCAGTCTTTCTGGAAATAGCGGTTCCCTTGCATCTTGATTTCTTCTATTCTTCTCAAGATAGATCCAAAGAATCTAACATTGAGGAAGAAAGATGGATGGTAATGAGATAGGCAAGGTGTAACCACATGAGGAAATTGCAGAAATAAGATAGAAGACCAAAACTAGAGTAGAAAAAAATCCTCATTTTTAATATATTTTAATTTTAGGCTTGAAATGCAGCAGTGAACTGTGTGTGTGACTGCAACTAGAAATATATGACGCATACATTCAAGGACACAATTAACTCCTTTCCGTGTTTTATCCCTAGTAAATCATAACGTCCTGTCCTTTCTTCTTCTGTTATTCAACCTGGCAAATAAAGACTTGAAATCGCTAAAAGGAGACAGGAACAGTCTCTGAGAGGAGCACAGGAGCTCTTCAAAGTGCTTGAGTTGACTAACGCCCCCGCCCGCTCCGAAGGAGAGCGCCCAGCATGAGTGGGCGGGGGCGGGGGCGGGGGCGGGGGCGGCAGCGGCGGCGAAGAGCAGGGAAGGCTGCACGGGTTGCCCTCTGCAGCTGCGTCTCGGCCAAGCCTCGCAGTCATGGGGCGTTGTACGTCTCCTTCCGGACCGAAGCCGCCCGCACTAGCGGGCAGCCCCAGCCGCGTCCCCGCTCAGCGCCCGGAGGACATGCTGGAGAGAGAATGAGCAAGAGGGACACGCAGGTGCATCCGTTTGCCGGGGGATGTGGTGGCACAGTGGGAGCTACTCTGACATGTCCACCGGAAGTTGTAAAAACACGGCTGCAGTCGTCTTCTGTGACACTTTATATCTCTGAAGTTCAGCTGAACACCATGGCTGGAGCCAGTGTTAACCGAGTAGTGTCTCCTGGACCCCTCCATTGCCTAAGAGTAATCTTGGAAAAAGAAGGGCCTCGTTCCTTGTTTAGAGGATTAGGCCCCAATATAGTGGGGGTGGCCCCTTCCAGAGCCATATACTTTGCTGCTCACTCCAACTGCAAGGAAAAATTGAATGGTGTATTTGATCCTGATTCTACCCAGGTTCACATGATTTCAGCTGCAGTGGCAGGTTTTACTGCAATCACTGCAACCAACCCCATTTGGCTTATAAAGACTTGGTTACAGCTTGATGCAAGGAACCGTGGGGAAAAGCAAATGGGTGCTTTTGAATGTGTCCGTAAAGTGTATCAAACAGATGGACTTAAAGGATTTTACAGGGGCATGTCTGCTTCCTGTGCTGGCATATCAGAGACTGTTACCCATTTTGTTATTTATGAAAACATAAAGCAAAAACTACTGGAATGTAAGACTGCTTCTATGATAGAAAATGGTGAAGAGTCTGTAAAAGAAGCATCAGATTTTGTGGGAATGATGCTTGCTGCTGCCACCTCAAAAACTTGTGCCACAACTATAGCATATCTACATAAAGTTGTAAGAACAAGACTACGTGAAGAAGGAACAAAATATAGATCCTTTTTTCAGACACTGTCTTTGGTGGTTCAAGAAGAAGGTTACGGGTCCCTCTACCATGGTCTAACAACTCATTTGGTGAGACAGACTCCAAACACAGCCATTATGATGGCCACCTATGAATTAGTGGTCTACCTCCTCAATGGATAGCAGCACAGGCTGCCACATTGCAAGAGGGAAGACCAAAAGTTTACAGTGGATCATGGAATACTGGAGTCAGCATGGTGGACAGAAAGAATAGTAGTTTGGGAACATGTACTATAATATGCCTAAGTGGAAGTTTGCTGAAGATAGCTACACCACATTACTTAGTCTTTCAGTAATGTGGAAAAACCTTAGCCACCTCTAAAGGAAATACCTTTGGAAGCACTCCTTTGTCAAAATTGCCATTTCTCTACCGTGTCCACCAGATACAGTTGTGTTTTATTGACCTATAACATTGAGAGTATAGTGTTTATTCCAAGAGGATTTTTCCAGTCTTCTAAACAAAGCCATCCTTAAATATATACTGTACTGTAGATAACATAAATATCTAACTTCTGACTTTTAATTCCTGTAATACTGTAAGATAACAATAATTGGTAGGTACTCAGTATCCCCATTTTGCTGAGATGACTTGGCACAATATTTTAATTATTTGGCACCAGTAATCACTGTTTTTGACAACCAAGGAACTGTAGTCTAAATATCTTGTGTATTAAAATGTTTGTCTCTTCAGCTAACGGGTGCTTGATGTTTAGCATAACGTAGACTTCAAATTGTTACCATATAAAACTCACATCATAATACTTTACAGACTAAAAAATTAACCAATAAAATATTGATTCTTGACCAAAAAAAAAAGTGCTTGAGTTGATCTGTTACAAAATTCATGTCATTTAGTGAGTGTGCAATTCTCTTACACCACTTATTTTTGTATGCTATCTGAGAAGGTATGGTAAAGAGAAGAACTATTAAGTACCAATTTTCTCATGACCAAAAGAACAAGGTCATAGAGGTAGAGGATTATCTTAGACAAATAAAACATCTACTCTATGAAAAGAAAGTAAGTAGATGTGGGGATATGAATTTAGAAGAAGAAGGTAGGAAGTTGAAAGCATTAAACCAGAATTTATCAGAATGAGAAAAGGAAATGTTAGCTGTTAAGATGGGCTGGGCTAAACAGGAGGCTTCTGATTCATTATGCTAAGGTGATCTTCTGAAAATTCCATGAAAATGATAGTAAAACTTTAAATAGCTATGAATTCTTACCAATAAGAAGGGTAGCAAACTACCTGTGGATAAGAATTAAAAACAAATATCTGAAAGATAAATGGCAGATTAATAAGTGGTAGGTATTGATGTAGGAAAGGAAAATACAGGTTAGAACTTTCGTAGAGGCAAGTGAAGCTTAGTAGGCAACTGATCTGTCTTCCAGTACCATAGAAAAGCTCTGGACTGAGAGTGCCCAGGGACCCTTGCCTAATTGCAACTGTCTGCTCACTTAACAAAAGTAAAGTCAGCCAAGTGATATGCCCCATATCCTGTATATGTAGAGTTTCCAGTCAGCTTTCCCATTAATTATTTTTAATATAAATAGAAAACCAGAGATAACTGCTGCAGCACAAAGTATGAAATATAAATGAAAAAGACTAAATATGCAGATTTTTTAAAGCTCCAAAATAGGTGTAAGAATCAAAAGACTTGTAGGATGCTATAAAAAGGACATCCAAAAAATAAGAAAACACTCTAAAAAATAACATGTTTCTCAAAATATTGTATTTAGTAAAGGGTTAGCAGATAAATTTAACACAATTCTCAGTTTAATACAAAAGAAAAAAGTAATAATAGCAATATTTAACATTTAATAATTTTTGCTCTGTGGCAGGCATTTCTCCAAGCATTTCACATACATCAACTGAAATAACCTATTAGCTTTAAGAGATATGTGCTACTAGTTTCCAATTTTATAAATAAGGAAGTCAGTACACGACCCCAGGTCATTTAGCTACAAAGTTATGGAGCTGGCATTTGAACCGAGACAGGCTCGCTCTCTATTAGACCTCTATCGCTGTTGTAACAAACCACTAGTGGCTTAAAATAACACACAGATACTGCATCACAGTTCTGTAGGTCAGAAGTCTAGGGCAGAGCAACTGGGTTTACTAATTAGGGTCTCATAGAGCCAAAATCATGTTGTTGGGCAGTTGTACTATAATAGGGAAGCTTTAGGACTAATCTGCTTTCAAGTGCTTTCAAATTACTGTCAGAATTTATTTGTTAAGTTTGCAAAACTGAAGCACCCATTTCCACATAAGCCAGCAAAGGTAGGCATAGTTCTCATTTTTCAATTCTCTCTGATTGCTTCTGCTTTTAAGGGCTTATTGTGATTCTATTGATTAGTAATTCTACTGAACTCTTCAAATATTACTTTTGCCAAGTTAAAATCATAACAAGTGTGCTACTGGATAGCAAAGGTCATGGTTTCCAGAACATATACACAGTAGTGCTAAATTCAGAGATTAAAAAAAAGAAGAAAAAAATGGGGTGGAGGGGAAGGGGAAAAAAAGGATGGAGATGTGTTACGTGCATGTATCAATTCCCCACAATGAATGTAATCACTATGTACTGCAAACATGCACTAATAATAAATTTAAAATATTTAAAAAATCTATCCAGATAAACAAATTATGGTATAGCCATACAATATAACTGTCAATAGGCAGGACAACATAGATGAATCTCAGAAAGAATTAGGCTAAGCAAAGGAATCCAGATACATAACGTATATACATCATTTCATCAATACCACGTTCTCTGATTGAAGTAATCTAGAGTGACAGAAAGGTCATTAGTTGTTGATTGGACCTACAGATGGAGAAATAAAAGGAAAGAAGCAAGTAAACAAACAAATATGCCACAGCTCGATTTTGGGGGGTGATTAAATGGACATATATATATATACATATATATATTATATATATGTATATATATGCTTAAAAGAAGTATTCAATTAAAATAAATGGATATTATTATAACTGAAC
>NW_004624808.1:8485409-8513096 GCF_000247695.1 Heterocephalus glaber
TTTCTCTAGTGTGAGAAACCGATAGTGTAAACAAGGGTTAAAATGATTAAAATGAATAATTGGTAATTTGAAATAGGAAAAAACATCCAAAGACGAAGGGGTGAAGGGAAGGGGAGGGAAAAGGAAAGGAGGGAAAGGAGAAACTATGAGAAAAGAAAAAAAAATGTAAATGATGTGTGTGTAAATAGGGAAGGGAGGCGGGGGTGAAGGGAGCATAGGTAATGGGGAAAAAATGAGAACCAAGATACATCATGTATAGGTACAAGCACCCAATGATAAATGTAAACGTATTGTATACCTAAAATGTACCAATACAAGAACTTAGAAAGTAAAAGAAAACCAAAATCCATCGTAGCTCACACTCCCTCTTTTCCCCCTTGCCCTGTCCTCTAAACCATGGATAAAGGGTACGGAAAAAGAGCTGCTCTTGGTGTTTTCTAGTCTCCAGAGCAGTATGATAGCCATTGTTTTCCTCTTAATTCTCTAACAAGTATTTATTGATGAGGAAAATTCGGGAATAATTAATACATTTACTTTATGTTGATTATTATGATGGTTTCATGGTTGTATACACCCGTCAAAACTTATGAGATTATATAGTTGAAATATGAGCAGTTTATTTTATGTATATCTATTATACTTCAGCAAAGCTATTAAATGTTTATTGGCCACTTCTCATGTGTCAGGCATTCTATTTGACGATGAGAGTGCAGAAAGAAGTAAGTCCTCATGGTTTCCACCGTGCTTGGTGAACCAGATGAAATTGGTATTTTTTATATGAAAAATGAACAAATATTGGCAATGATTCAATATAACAGAAGTTAACAATTACATGTGCTTGTACTGTCACTATAAGATTGGCAGCATGGATATTAATACTATCTTATACATGAGAAAATTAAGGCTCCCACAAGTAAGTTACCTTGTCAGATGACAGTTCTCCTGGCATTCCTAAATATTAGCCATCCCTGGTCTGGGTTGTCTGGCAGGAGTAAATACTGAGAAGGTCAACTCATCCGAAGCTGAACGTGTAAACCATTGATCGCTGTGGTTTCTATGTTGCTACTGGCCCACAGAGTCGTTCTTACTGAGGCAAACCTAAGGAGCCAGTGGGCCCCCAAGGACCTGTCCTGTTTTCTTTGTTGACATAGGGTTCTTTACTGACTGAGTCTCATATGTTCTCAATTTGTCTTTGAGTCACAGTTGCTTGCCTCCATTTGCTGCAGCCTTGACTATTTCATGTCTCAGTTTCTCCTCGTCACCTTGATTTATTTTTCTGTATTTCCAAGCAAACTTTCTTGGTCTCTGTCATCCATCTCCTAATGGCTTGGCTGCCCAATAATGAATCTTACCCTCTAAATTAGAAACGGTGCCTGCAAGACTGGGGGATAGAGGGCCTTCAGAATATCAAAGAATGATAAATTCTGTTAAATGTTTTCTGACCTCACACATTGATTCCATCAGTGAAGCTTATTTATAACCTATTATTATTGAGCTACTTTCCATAAAATAAGGATAAGGAGATCAACTAATTCATGGATCTGTTAAAAGATTAAATGAGGCAAACCATGCAGACAACTTAGAACAGTGCTTGATCCATGCTTAGCAGTCAATACTGCTATTATTGTTATTATGCACAAGGAGTTATACTAAATGGTCTGTTAATAAAAGAAGTTTGGGAAGCACAGTATTAGGGAAAAACCAGAGTTAGACACTGCGAAGCAGCTTTCTGAAATTTTCCAATCTATCATCTAATTTTTGCAAAAGGCATAATATGATTATTAAAATAAGAAAACAAAATACACTAGAGAAAATGTAAAAGTCCAAGATAGGGATGGAATATGGAGAATCTTCATGGAGAATATAGTATTTGAAGTGCCAACTAAAGAGCAAGTCAAGTTGTCACATGAGAGATGGGCAGGAGTGGAGTAGATAAGAAAGGCTAAATTACATGGGAAAAGGCATAGGGGTAGGAAGGTGGTCTTGGAACTTTGAGGAAAAGCTGTGTTGGTATGGTGTCCTTATAGGTGTCATAAGAGCTGAAGATATAAAGGCAGGCTAAGACCAGACTTCTAGTAAGTTTAGTGCGAGGTCCCACAAGTATCTTTTAAGATCACTTGGTATAGACTGAGCCCAGTGTATGATGCAACTGTATATGGCCTTTGGCACAACCAGTGACAAAACTGGTTCAGAAACTTTGCTAGGTGACACTATAATTTGCTTGTTTGTCAGTCAACTTATAGGATACAATAAGAACATAGAGTCACTTCTGTGGTATTCCTGCTAAAGATACACAACTGAATCTAATAATGAGGAAACAACAGACAAACCCAAATTGAAGGACATTGTATAAAGTAACTATCCATGCCTGAAATGTTCAAAGTGCCAAAATATTAAAAGTTCAAGTGAGGCTGAGGAGCTGTAGAGGAGCCTGGGTAGATGTGACTACTAAATATAACATATGTTTTTGAACTGAATCCTTTTACTATAAAAAGAATTGTTTGGGCAATTGGCGAATCTTGGATGGGACCTAGGGATTAGATTACAGTTTTGTATCAGTATGAACTTCCAGAATTTGATGGTTACATTGTGATTACATCGTAGAACACCCTTTGTGTAGAAAATATTCACTAAAACAATTGCAGGCACTGAGGGACAAGCAAAAGCTCTGTACTGTTTGTGAAATATTTCTGTGCCTTCAAGATTATATATGTACATATATTTTATTTAGCATATGTAATATATATATACTTTATATAACACAAATAATACACCCATATATGTATATAGTTTATATCACATATACAATCATAAAATGTTGTTCCCAGGGGAACAAGGTAACAAGTTGTATTTTTGAGGAAAGTTTCTCATGTCTGGCAGCCAGGATTTGCCATGGGAGGCCCTTGAGGTTGTCAGCAATTTGGGTACAGGATGTGGCTCCACCCATCCAGTCCAGGGAGGCCAGCATGGCACAGGCTGCTGTGCTTCTAGAGGGACCCCAGCAAAAGAAGCAGCATTAGGAATATTCTTCTGCCTCTTTATTCCTTATTTATTCTTTCTGCTTTATTCTTTCTGCTTATTCTTCTGACCCTTTAGTCATATATTGTGAACATTGGTTAGAATTCTCCCCTTGGTGTGAGAATTAGGGAGCAGAGAGAAAAATATGGCCCAATAACAATTGATACATGGGCCGTTCTTCCTCTGCTTATAACACTAGCAAGCTTATTTATGCCCTATCTTCTAGTTTTTGATAAGCCCTTCAGGAAACAAGAAAAGAATTTATCTTGCCTCTCCTCTTTAGTGCAACATAATCAGAAACCAGCTCTGGATCGATAGTTGAGATGAAGAAAGCCCACCTGCTTAGGTGAGGTTTCAGTCAGCTAATTACTCCTTCAGCATTCATGGGAATTGTTTTCAAGGACTGTCACAATGGAAATAAAGTTTAGAATATTGACAGTCCTCACCCCACACCCCAATCACAGCAAGGCACTGCAAGGCTGCCACCCAAAGTGTGACAGCATCTTTATAAAAAGCCCAATTGACTGAACCACCTAATGAGAGCTGGTGTATGTTGCTTCTAGTGCCAGAGATTAAGTCCCTCAGTCACTTCTCCATTAAGCACACTTTGTTAGCATAAAAATGCTAACATTTTGGATTTGTTTGCTATATGCCGGGCACCATGCTATGTACTTTATAAGTATTAGTTCATTTGATTACCATAAAACCCCATTAGGTGGCTGATATGTTTATTCTTTATTTTATATGGGAAGATGTTGAGATTTGAAGGATGAAAGTTATTTGTTCAAGGTCACACATCTTTTAAGTTGTAGAGCTGAGATATGAACTCAGATCAATTTAATCTTAATATCAAGCTCTCCACCACTTTACATCCCCCAGGCCATTTCATATTATCAACTAAATTACATATACATTCCACCATCTCAATCCATCTCAGATTTTAGAGCCAGACTGTCATCTGATAGACTTTGGGCAAGTAACTAATTTTCTGGGACTCAAAGACCATACCTGGGAGGTGGGGATGATAACATTGCCTACCTCATAGGTAGTGATGAAGATTAAATAAATTTATGTATATAAAGCATCTAGAATAATACCTAGCACATGGCAAGTTCTGAGAACATGGTGATGACTATTACTACATAAATTTGAATGTGCCACAGGAAATACTATGTCTTCTGAAAGTATCCTGTCAATGATTGCTTAGAAGACTATGATTCTGGATCCCATTGAACAGAGAAAACTTCACTATCAGCATAAGCATAATAAATTTGGGCGAGCTTCTGTAGTATTGGATGGTCTCTTACAAATCTAGAGAAACTCTTTCTTTGTAAATTATCCAATCCACAAGTATTACGGAAAAACTGCTACCTGTTTCAGCACCGTGTTAAGAGTGAAAGAATAAAAAGATAGTATATTTCTCTTGTCTTCAAGGAGTCAACAGTCCAGTCAAAGAGACTAGCATAGAAGAAATAACACTGAAAACTACTGCGCAACACATAATTACAGTGCTCAGTGGTATGGTACTGATTTGAAGAGACATAAGAGTTAAGCAGTCAAGAAAGAGGTGAATTAGAATCAATATTCACATCTGAGTCAATTGATGAGAATATCCACTCCCAAAGCATGCAGCAGAATTGACTGCTTGAATGTTTGCCAAAGTTAGAGACTGGTGGGCACTGGAAGAAATCTGGACACAGACATACTCAGGAGGAATACTTTGTGCTGATGAAGGCAGAAGTCAGGGTGATTGTCACCAAACTGTCAGATTCTAGGAGAGAGGCAAGGAATAATTTGTCCCTCTAAGTCCTCAGGAGATACCAACCCGGCTGATACTTTGATCTCAGACACATAGTGTCAGGGCCTGTGAGACAATTAATGTCTGTTGTTTAAGCCACTCAATTTGTGGTACTTTTTCATGGTAGCCCTAGGAAACTAATGCAGTGGGGCAGGCAGAAGGAGGGCGGAGAGGGAGAAAGAACAGGGGGTTCTTGCTCAGATCCCAGCCTCCTTTCCCACCACTCACAACCCAACCTGGCATTTGGAAGACACTGTTTCCTTCCGGCCAGACCCAGTTGTGATGGCCAGTGTTGTGTGTCTACCTGAGTGGGCTAAGATATGCTCAGGCCACTAGTTCAACATTATTTCTGGATGTGTCTATGAAGGTGTTTCTGGAAGAGTGCAATATTTGACCTGAGTAAAACAGATGACTTTCTCCAGTGTGGGTGGGCATCATCTGGGCCACTGGGGACTTGGTTAGAACAAAAAGATGGAGGAAAGGAGAAAGCACTGTGCTTGAGCTGAGACATCCATCATCTCCTGCCCTCAGTCATCAGAGCTCCTACTTCTCAAGTTTTCAGACCGAGACAAGGACTTACCTCATTGTACCCTCAAGCTCACCCTTAAGTCCTCAGGCCTTGGCATTCAGACTGAATTATACTACCAGCATTCTGGAGTTTCCAGCTTGCAGATGGCAGACTGTGGGACTTTTCAGCTTCCATAACCATGTTAACTGATTCCTATAATAAGTCAACCTCCCTCTTTATATATATGTCTAGATATAGATGGAGGGAGATGGCAAGAAAGAGACAGGATCTATATCTCTTGTTGCTTCTGCTTCTCTGGAAAACCCTGAGTAACAGACTCATCAAGTTTTTTCTGAAATCACTCATGATTTTCTAGAAGACTATGATCTTGTTAATTCTAATATCCAGTGCTATTCTATAGATCATAGTACAGGGAATAGCCGCTTAGACACCCTTACTCTTTACAAAGAAAGCTTCAGAAACCTAACATGGTTTGTGACATTGCCAAGGTCAGTTTTGCCCCAAACCATCACACATCTTTGTATGTAAATATCATAAAACCTCACAAAGCTAGATCCCTCAGATATCATCTGTTGGTGGCCCTGCTTGATAGAATAAGTCAGAAACAGGACACTTAAAGGGAAGACTCAACCTTAATCTCTGCATTTTTGCTGCAGAGTATCGATTTCATTGTCCTTTAACCTTCCTGTTATAATAACACCGGGCTGTTATTATATTACTGGTAATGAAGAGAGAAGCCTGCCAGGAATTGTAAAGAGCTGGAAGTCACTATAATAAGTCTTTTCACTGTAAAGATGGTGGTTCAAGAACAGTTTCATAAAGACTGGCCAGAAAAAGGTTAATGCCTACTCCAGGTCCCATCCTCATCTCCTAGACCTAATCAGGGTCTTTGAGCAATGTATAGTCTCCTTTCAAGCCCCAGCAATTTCCTTCCATCAGGAATGGAATTCCTATTTGCTTTCTCTAACACATTGTTCACGAAACTTTACTGTAAAGGGCTAGGCAATATTTTAGGTTTGGGGGCCATTCAACCTCTGTCATGGGCTCCTTTACAGCCTTTCCTTTGTGCCATTGTTGTGCAAAAGTAGCCGTAGATTGCACATAAAAAGATAGGTTTGACTGTGTGTCAATGAAATGTTGTTTACCAAAATAGGCAATGTCCCAATTTGGCCAATGGGCTGTAGTTTGTGAAAGTATGGAGTATAGCATGAAAGGTCTGGGACTTGGCTGCTATGGAAACAATTTTTGTGTTTCCAAAGCTTTGGTGCCCAGAGCTTTCCTAGGAAAAGTCATCTCAGGGCCCATATTCTTTTGTACTGTATCATCAGACAAAAGGGAGAAATGAATAAATCTGTCTCATGATTCCTTTTTTGGAGCTCATATTGCCCACACGGACTAAAGTGATGCCAACCTGTGACCCTTTACTTTCTTCTCCTGGAGTATATCAGCTCATAAATTTTTTGATAAAGGACAAAGAAGAAATTGCCTTACAGAATGTCTCCTTCAGTGATGAAGTGGCATTGATAGAAAAGGACTAGACTCTGTGTCTGGAGAGTTGGCTTCTTGTCCCTGTCTCTGTCCCTGATGAACTCAGTGACCCTTCAGTCATTTTATCTTTCTGGTATGACAACTCCTTATCTACTTTATGTGACTGGTGACTGCCATGAGAATAAACCAAAAAGACCAAAGTAAGAAATGCGAGAACATTTTGTAAAACACAGCTGAATGCAGCTTTATTGGAGAGAGATCATTCCTGGTACGGATCTATCTAGCCAAGGATGTCAGGAAGAGAAAGATGCTTTTGTGCATAGATGGAAATCTTACAACTGAACTAGAGCTCTGAAACCTCCTGGTGCAGAAGGGCCAGGACAGGAGAGGGCAAAGAGCTGCAGATGTAGCTGCAGAAGTTCCCAGAATTCCCATTTGACTTGCCAGTTGTTGTTCATTTATATATAAATTGATTCCCTTTACTCTTAGTTGTTTCCTGGCAAGTTTATTGGAAAGAGCAGGTACTCACTATTGAATCCCCTTGTTTATTTTCTCCCAGATCTATTAAATCAGTACCAAGCAGTCAGAATTCTCTGACAATAAAGCAAGTGATTTATTTATCTATAGTTATCTATTGCATCTAGCTTGACGTGCTTCGTTTCTCTGTGTTGAAAATACAGAGCACTTTAAAAGTATCATTTTACTGCCAAAAGAAAAAAAATAGCTATACGTCAGGGTTGGGTACTGATGGGAGTGGAGGGGGCAGTTTTCTGACATGTCTAGATGTTAGTGCTTTTAAAAATATATCAAAACATCTAGAGTCTGGATGTGAACTAACAAGTCTGACTTATAAATCCTTACAGGGGTCTCTTATTTGGATTTGAGACTGGGCTGGGCTTGGTGCAGGTGAGGAGCGGCTGAGTCGGGAGGCCTGGTTTGAATTCAAGCCTTGTCATTAACTTGCTGCATAATGTTAACAAGCTGCTCACTCACTTTTGACTTTCGTGTTCTCAATTGTAAAATGAAAGGAATTAATTTGCTGTGTTCTATGGGTTCTTCCTCCACTCACTTTCTCAAAGTAAGAGTTCCAGCGGGGCATGGTGGTATATATCTACAATCACACCACTCTGGGAGACTGTGACAGCAGGATCAAAATTGCAAGACCAGCCTGGCACATTAGCAACTTAGTGAGACTATGTCTCAAAAATTAAAACTAAGAAAGGCTTGGGATGTACCTCAGTGTGGAGTTCCTGTGTTCATTCACTCCCTAATACCTAAAAACAAAAACAAAAACTAACACTGGAATTCCATGATGTGAACCATAAACTACTGGGGTCTACTGTGGATCACAGCATTCATTTGCCCAAGAAATGTTTATTGAGATGCTACTATGAGCTAAGTATTGGGAATACAATAACAAGTCAAAGACAGACTCAGGCCCTTGATCTCTTATATCTCACAGAGTAGAGACAATCTCTGTCCTCCTGCCCTTGAATCAGAGAAGCAGAAGAGCATTGACACTATTGTTGTTCAATTGCTGTTTTAGCCCATTCTTTTGGACAGTCCAAATTCCACCTAAGTCTTAAGAGAATATTGACATGTCCTAAAAACAAATTTTGTGTAGTGATGACCACAAAATTTGAGTGTGCTTGCGAAAAGTATTTTAAACTGAAAAATTCCTGATGGAGTTTCTAGTTTGGGGGAAAGTGTTGTCAAGCTTTTAGACCTGACCAGTCGACTGTAGGTTACCTTGTAACCTCACCAGGGGCCTTGAGTCCAACTGGATCTACAGCTCCTTTGGCTTCTGCTGGAGCTCCACCATAAGTTGTCCCTTGCTAGGCTCCCATTCCTTACTCAGCAGCTTCTGTACCACCATCCACTTCATTTCCCAAAACCTAAGCCTGAAGGTCATCCCTTATTCTTCCCTCTGTTTTTCATCCAATCCACTGAAGTGTGGTCTAGCATCCTCCTCCTGTATCTCCTTTTTTAAAATTTGTATTTTTATTAGTACACATTTGCAGTGCATAATGTATACATTCATTGTGTGGAGTTGGTACAGGTACACAAGGCATCTTAATTCCTTTTTCATTCCCTCTTCCTTCTTGCTCCATATGCTGATACTCTTCCCATATGAAAAAAACCTCTCCCTACTTTCTATTATGTTTCTTTTATTTTGCTCTTTATTTACACTTTGGGTTTTTAATATAAGAGAAACCATGAAATATTTAAACTTGTGTATCTGATTTTATTTCACTAAACATTGTGGTCAAAAGTGCATCCATTTTCCTGCAAATAAATCAACTTTATCTGTCTTTATGTCAGAGTAGTACTCCTTTGTATATCCCTTTATCTGTTGATAGACATATAGACTGCTTCCAAGATTTAGCTATTATGAGTTGTGCTGCTGGAAACATGAGTTTGCACAGATCATTGTAATATGATGTCTTTAACTCTTTTGAGAAGATACCTAGAAGGGGAACAGCTGGGTCAAATGGAATGTCTAGTTTTAGTTTATTGAGGACTCTCCATACTGATTTCCACAGTGGTTGTACTAGTTTACATTCCCAGAAACAATGTAGAAGTATTCCTTTTTCCCTGCAGCCTCTCCAGCATGTTATTATTAAATTTTTTTGATGATAGCCATTCTTTTTGGAGTAAGATGGAATCTTAGTGTTATAATTTAGATTTCTCTAATGGTCAGTGATGTTGAACATTTCTTCATGTATTTATTGGCCATTTGTACTTCTTCCTCTGCGAAGTGTCTATTCATTTCACTTGCCCATTTTTTTGAGTCTTTTATTTATCTTTTTTATTCCTCTGTTTCCTTCTGTCTCTTCCCAAGCCACCATCACCCTTGTCTACAACAACTATGCCAGATCTTATACTAAACTAGGAAAAAGTAAGGCTAGACCATGCAGGCTAGAACACTATCCTCATGAAATCCATGCATATGTTCTAATTAGCCATTTATTTACCTGGTTTTTCACTTGATCATGAACTTGTGCAGAGTGCAGGCCAAATCTCATTCACCTTTTTACCTCCAGACTCTAGCATCACACCTGGTGTAAGTTAGGCACCCAACAAGTAAATGTCAATGAATGAATTTAGCTGCTGTCTAAGACACGGGAGCTGAGGGAGGCACAAATTCCTGTGGAACTCTAGAGGTGGCCAAAGGAGGCTACTCTGGCACTGATGTTTCTGTTTCCAGCTTCATTTCTATCCCCAGGATATCTGTTTGTGTGTCATATCTTGTAGAAAAAAAGAACTCTATTCTTTTTGAGGAGTGAACAGAAACCGGAGTCTGTAGTCTGAGGCGGTGAGTTAAACCAGATGTGTGTGCAAACAGTAGAGTCTAGTCTTTCGATCTTTAGGAATTCCAATGCATAAGTAGTGCCCTGAGGTTTCTAAAAGGATGAAAGAAAAAATCTACATGGGGATATTTCACCTACTCTGAGTTCTATATCTTAGCTCACAGATATGGATATGTGGTTTATCTTTCACCTACAAAGTCCTACTTTTTCGTGACTCCTTGAAATTTAAGATTGTCACGTTTTTAAGGAATCTTTTTTGACACCATTATGCCAATTAAGTTCAGACAGAATGAGACCACATCCCCAAACATTATATCAGGCCGAGATGAAAAATAAGCACATTGCAAGTGAAAAGTGCTTCTGTCTGGAGTTTCTTCATGATGGTTTCTTTAGGGGCATAAATTTGGGGTTTTGTTGGCTGAAATTGTTTGGCCATAGCACAATACTTGGGGTATATATATATATATAGATAGATAGATAGATATATAGATATAGATATATAGATACATGGATATGTGTGTGTGTGTGCGTGTGTGTGGTATGGGGAACATTGTTGGCGTGTTTTGGCCTCAAAGTTTTAGTTCTTTAAGTGAAATTGGGAATTTTGTCCCAAAGCAGCCATTATGAGAGAGACATGTATGGAAAGGGCACTGGACATAGAGTCAGGAAACCTTTCTTTCAATTTTATTTTTTTTGTTAACTAGCCAGGTAATCCTAAACAAATATAGAATTCAGTTTCCCCAGTTGTAAGATAAGGAAATTGGACTAAATGGATTCTATCCCTGTCAGA
The DNA here is from genome assembly GCF_000247695.1 of Heterocephalus glaber. The sequence continues at coordinate 8,496,344 of NW_004624808.1, forward strand.
TGTGAGGTTTTAAAAAAATTGAACTGAGAACAAAAGTCCTCCGACCAACTGTTATGAACCACTACGAAATGAACTGAGAGTTATCAACTGCTCTGGTCAACAGTGTCAATGCAAAGCCCTTTGAAAAGGCAGTAACTGGTTAGTGAGAGGATAATTAAAAAGGCTTATTGTTTTCATTAATCATATTCCTATCCTAGAAATTAATCCTTTTGTCTCCAAGGAGCTGGCCTAAGGAGCCGAATTGCAGTTCTGAGAAGAAAAGTTTTATGTTCTCTAAAGAGAGCATCAACTGACCTTAGTTTAGCCCAAGAGTGCTCTCTTAGGGGCCTCTGTTGAACCCAAAAGATTTAGTCAGGGGTAAATTCACTCAAAGGTTCCCATCCAGAGAGTTAGGTGAGGGCTGCAGTAACCCCCATGACCATCTTCAAGTCATCTTCCCCTCCTCCTCATGAAATAAGTGCTCCCACAATGCACCAGAGAACTGGGGCTGCTTCTCAAACAGCAAGCACAGCCTTTCCAATCTTATAAAGAACGAAGCTGAGGTAGCTGACAGCTGGGCAGTTTGGCAAAGGATTGTAGGAGCTAATCACCTTTGCTAGAATAGTGATGGAGTTTGATCACCTTTGGACACTGAGTAGCTCTGCCATTGACAGCCCAGAGCTGACAAAATGAACACAACCAGGTTATGTTCTCTTAAAAGAGAAAGTGCAAAGCAGAAGGCGATCTCTATTCAGTGGGAGGATTTAAAGTGCTTGATGAGTGATCCATATGGTGGTCTTAAGCTGCTGAGTGCCCCTTTGTTGGTCTCCCTTCCAAAGTGGACCTATTTCATGGATTGCTCGTGGCCGTCTGCTGATGACAGTAGTGTGAATGACAGGACATGAATGTTCACACCTTGTCTGTAGACTCCACCAGAGGTCCAGGAACTACAAAGCATTCTTTTCCTCATACTTAGAAAGTTCACTGAAAGGGTCTCAAGAGATCTGTCTGAAGTCTTCCCTTGGAAGCAGCAGTGCAAATTCTCAGGGCTTGGGCTGAGTGAGATATGCCTCAAGTCACTGGGTGTTAAAGGCAAAATTAAATCTCAAAGTCAGACTTCCTCTCCTGAGTAATCAGCCACAGGTACTTTGCCTACCAGTTGTTCTTAACTGGAAGGAGCACTGTCCCTCTCTCTTTGCCTCCTCACCTCTGCCCACACAAAGGACATTTGAAGTCACAACGGCTCAGAATAAGGGTGCTTTTGACATTAATATGCAGAGACTCTAATGCCTTAGATAATCCTGCGTCACAAAACACCAACAGCGTCCCACTAAGGCTTACTACTGGTCTACAACAGGCTGTGTCCATTTAGAAAAATACAGGGTTATGACTTTATTTTTCCTCCTTCTCAGAAGAAAGCAGGAGGGAGATGAGAGGAGATTAGAAACCTTGTTTCCAGTCCTACCTGTGGCATTACATCATTGTGTGTGACCTTTATTTACAGCTCTCTTACTGGACATCAGTTACCTTGTCTGTAAAATAGTGGTTTAGCTGAGATGGCTGCCAAGAACTCTTCCAACTAAATATTTTGGACCTGCTTCTTTCAGAATATTGAGCCACCTTGGACAGCCCTTGTTAAGGACTCAGCTTCCCGAGCCATGCCACAGCTCTCCATAGTAAGAGTTTGGAAAGGTGAGACAGTGGGGAAAGTGTTCACTGTCCACCCCCACCTCCACTGATTCCAAATCACAAAACGTTTGAGAAGCAAGTTTCTAATACTCTAAGTGGTTGAACTGTACTTGATCAGCCAGCACATAGAGATTATAAAGGTATAGTTCTCGATTCCCATTCAGAACTGCAGCAGCAGTTGTGTGATGTTAGGTGTGTCCCCAGTGCAGCCCCACCACTCCTTTCAAGGCTCTGTGCAGGCTCTAGGCTAGACTGCTCAGGTATATGGACCAGGAGAGAGAATCAGCTCAGGGTTTGGTGGTGCTGGAGGTAGAGGTTCTCCGGGGGAATAGTATGACTTTTTAAAATTGAGGTGTTATGGCTTGTGTCTAGATGTCCCCCTAAAGCCTAGTGTGGTCATAGGTGGGGCTTTTCGGAGGTGGCTAGATCTAGGGTGTGTGATGCTGGGATTGGTTCACCATGGTGCAATGCTAGGGTTAAGGGTGTCAGTGCCACCCGCCCCAATGGCAGGTGGCCTGGATAAAATATAAGACAGAAAAAGGGCTGCTGTTGTCATTGCTTGTCTCTTGTAGCTTGTTGCTTGCTTCCTGTTCCCTTTTGCCTGCCCTGCTTTGCCATAGATTGTTTCTCCTCTGTGATGCCCCCTGCCTTGGAGCCTGCTGACTATGGACTGAAGAAGCCTTTACAAACTGTGAGCCAAATAAACCTTTCATCCTTTAACTCTGGACATTGGGTATTTTGTCTCAGCAATGAGAAAAGTAACTAAGACACAAGGCTTACTTCTCTAACAGCTGAGAGCAGACAGCCTGTTCCTGTTACAGGGGCCTACCCAGCACCTGCCTTCATAAGCAGCTGCCTGTGCCAGAGCTACAAGGTCAGGCTGTATGTGCCAATTGCTGCTAACTAAAAAACTACTTTCCTCAGTCTAAGCACCGCCTTTGTAGCCTGTCTCCTTTTGCTACTCCAGCAGCTGTCTGGTCTATCCCAGTACAGTGTAAAGAGCTGGCACCAAACATGTGTGCAATACACCTAGCGAGAATTAATGGCTCCTCACTGTTGATTCTTAGGGTGCTCTGCTCTCCCATTCTCCAACTCAAAGTTGAATTCTCCACCAGTATTTAAAGTAAAAAGACATGGAGTTCACTTCTGGCTAGTTTGCTGGAGGCTGGTTCTGTGAGATTGGAAATAAATGAACAAATAAATTGTCAAACTGATTGGTTTTATTCGTTGAGGGAATGATACTGGTGTTGTGTTCTGGGAAAGCTTAGGAGATTTATTACCTGGCATTTTAGATGACCTTCAGGCCGACAGGCTATTGGTAATCATCCTTTTAAATAATGTGAATCTTCTCAAGAGAATGCAAGAAAGGAATAAATTAGTTGCCAAATATGAACTAAGGTCCCAATTGAGGATGTACCCTTTTCCAATGGACAGCAACTCTTCTGAGTTTAATTTGTCCAAGGTTTTGGGATACTGTACAAGTTTCGGGAGGGGCTTGTCAATAATATTTAAAAGATCAACATGCCTCTCCTGGAGTATTTCTTAGAAATTAACCGTGTGTATCCCCTTCCGTTGCTGATCTTCAACCGGAAAAATCAGTGTTAGCATTTACACATTTGTGCTGAAAACACTGGTTTCCACTGGTAATACATGTCAAAGAATGCATACAGCCATCATTCAACAGTTTGATATAAAGATTTAATTACAAACAATTAATTTATCAAGGTCCAAAAGAAATTGAAACAAAGGCTAAAAGACAATGTGTTGTCAGTGAGGTAGGGCCCATTTCACAACTGTTGGAAAGCTTGCTAGTTATTAATCAGCCCTGACAGGAGGAAAACAGTTCCTTACCTGACAGAATTGATAAATGTGGCAAACACTGGCCTTACATTTTAAAATCAGTATGGAATGATTTTCAGAGCAAACCTGGATCAAGCTGCCATACCAAACACAAGGGCTACCAACTGGCAGAGAGTTTAATTGTTTAAATGAGTTCCAATGGGAAAATAAAAAGTAGGAGAGGGAAGATGAAGGAAGACAATGCTGATAAAAGGAAAGTGGTCGTGCCTGGCTTCAAAGAACTTAACTCTAGTAAAACTTGTCTTTGGAATGTGAAAGGGACTTGTTATAGCAGAGAGCAGTAAAATGCAGGCAAGAAATAGGCATTCAGTGAGTTCAGTTCTTTATGGTTAGTATGCAATTTGGAGCTAAAAGTGTGAACTCTGTATCAGAGTTGCACACAACTCTAAGTGCAGAAGCACGAACAACATGGCACAATCTTTCAGGTTAGTGAATTCCAGCTATAGATTCTATTTTGCTTAGATCCATGTATTCATTTGATAAACATTTATCAAGAATTCTGGAGAGTCATTGGTGAATGGAGCAGTTTCTCTTCCACAAAGTTTTGTAAGTAATATATAGATGGAAACTTGCAGTACCATATGACAAACATTGTGATTGAAGGACGCATGGGTGTTGTGGGAACAGAGACCAGGGGCACCAAGGCTAATCTGTTCTACACAGAATTGAAAGAACCTTCACAGAGGAAGGCAGAATCATGTACTGAATTTGAGCTGGGCTCTGGAGTCAGATACACCTGTGTTCTCATACAGGTTTTGCCATTGTTAGTTGTGTGTGACTTTGAGCAAGTCACTGATTTCTATGAACTTTACTTCCTCATTTGCAAAATAGGAATGATAATAACACCTACCCTAGAAAGATGTGCAGATTAAATGAAGTGCCTGTCATCCAAGAAGTGTTCAGAAGAGAGACAAGCGCATGTTTATTCAGTGCCTTCTTCGCTAAGCAAGGAGTGCTGCAAATAGCAAGGAGGTGTTTTAAGGCACAAGTTCTAGGGTTTTGCCATCATGTCCTCACAGGGAGATACAAAAGGGTTGCTATTTTTGAAGTCCTGCGATTAATTTGCTCAATAATTTCTAGAAAATGATTTGCACAACCTGTGCTGACATCTATTGCTTTGTTTTCTAGCGGTGGCTATTACACTGGAACCTTAGGAAATGCTAGTAACTAAACACTCGTGCATATATGCACACACATGCACGTATCACACACACAAACATGAACACATGTGGTCCTAGGCCTCATGTTAGTTTCTTTCACATGTTTTCTCTCATTAAATCCTCACCTCAAGCCTCAGAGAAAACTGTTACCCTCCATTTACTGGTGGTGATTAGGAAGCTCAGAGTGATTGCCTAATTTTTTCTGTGATGGCTAATTTTGTGTGTTACCTTGACTGGGACATGGATATTTTGTCAAATATTGTTCTATGTGTTTCTGTGAGAGTGTTTCTGGATGACATTTCAATCGGTGGAGTAAAGCAGATTGTCTTCCATAATGCGAGTGGGCTTCACCGATCATGTCGAGGCCTGAGTAAGATAAATAGGCCAATTTCCCACCACCAACCACCACCACCACCAGTAAGAGGGACTTCTCCAGTTGGCTGTCTTCAGACTTTACCTATGTCATTGGCTATCTTAGATTTCCATCCTGGCAACCCACATTGCAGCTTTAGGCTCACCTGCCTCCACAGCCACATGAGCCAATTGTTTAGTGTGTGTGTGTGTGTGTGTGTGTGTGTGTGTGTTTAGAGAACCCTCAGTAATACAGTCATATACATTGTTTTATTGAATTTTGTAAAAGTTCTACAGATATTTAAATATTACAATCCATATTTAACAGTCAAAACCATGAGGCAAAGAGAGATTAAGTAACTTGCTTAATATCATAAAGTTAACCTGTGCATTTCCCCTTTGTTAGACTGATTTAGGATGGCAGTTTAGACTCCCAGTTTAAGTAAAACAAATTGTGACCAGTGGATTAGAAATGTTACTAGTGGTTCCAGTGTTGCTAGTGATTTTAGGTTGTAGCAGCATCTGACCAAAACTCTAACACCTTTTGAAGAACATGGCATAGCACATGCAGATTTACAAATGAGGCTATGGGATACAAATAGAGTCATTTAGTTGGGAGTATACATCAGTTCACAAAAGCTACTTCTTTATCCAGTATTCATCTCTCCAATCTGAAAGCCTGCTGTGCATAGCAAAGATCAAATTCCCTCAAATTAAACTTTTCTCCAATGATGAAACTCTGTTTGGAGAGCCATTTCTGTCAAAAGTTGGCAGTCTGGTTTAGCTTAGCTCTCTACGAAGCTACAAGATGAAAAGAGCACTAGAGGACCCAAGACAGTGAGTGAAGCACAGTCCTGGTACACAGAGAAAAAGGGCCAAGTGAAACATGGGGCTGGATTTGGTTGATGATTATCTAGCAAAAAGTCTTTTTCATCCAATATTCATTAAGAACCTACATTGTGCCTGCCACAGGGAATCCAAAAACAAATAAGACATGTCATTATCTTTAAGAAGCTCAAAATCTAGTGTACATCGCAAGAGGCCAAGGAACTCTCGTAGGTGGAGCAAATACATTAATAATTCACAACCAGGTGCCAGGCTTGTGTGTAAGCACTGCCCATAAAGCAGCAAATAAATCATGCACTCAGCCACAACACCTGCCCTTGAACTGGTTAGGGTGGGAAGAGAGCCCTGCCTGCAGCGCCCCTACCAAACCTCTAAGTCTCCTTGAGTAGAATTCTCATGCAGCGATGTGCTGTTTCCCTTTTAGGATCTGAATTCACTCCCTATCTAAGGAATAGCCCACTGTGACTGGGGAGAGATTACAGTATTTTCAGTTATAGAAAGCAGAATATTTGGGTAAAAAATAAGACAGACAGACACTATCCTCAGACAAGCAATCTCCTCAGCCAGGAAGCAAGGCAGCTGGAGGGCACAGTGACAGCCATCCATCTTCCCTAGTCCAACCCAAGAACAAACAATCTTCTCTGAATACTAAAGGCCTGGAAAAAATTTAGATAGAAAGTCTGTACTTGCTTTCTCTCCCCTTTCCTTTTCAGTGAAATGCAATTCTGATGTTCAGTGAGGTTCCGACTAAGTAGATAATGCAGCCACATTTTTCAAAGGGCCTGCCATGGCTTTTTATCCTTCACAGTATCTAATACCTGTCAAACATTTTAGATTAAAATGAGTATGAAAAACACAGCCTCACTTAGCACTGCCTCAGCTCTGCAGGCAAGGGACTAAGATGGAAATCAGCCTTGGAGTTTAAGTCCACACTGGAACTCTCCTTCCAGATATGTCATGTAGTTCCTTTTTATTAATCATCTACTATATTCATAAGTAGCAAATGGAATTGGCTTTGGGCTTGAGCATACCACTGACCTGCTGTTGACCTTGGAACATCACTTCTCCTTTCTGAGCCTCAATTTCCTCATCTTGGTACTGGGAATAATAAACCTCTGCACTTCCTGCATAGGACTATGAGATCACATACACAAGGGGTCTATAATGGGATAGACACATCTCTGATAAATATCTATCATCTCCCATCACAGCCCGAAAGCAGAGTCCTTCTTAGAGTTTATACTCCTGCTTTTGCCTTCTTTATTCCTATAATTCAACCAGGAAATTCCAAAATTGCTGTAGGCTTTCCTTTGGCTATTTACTGCTTCATTCATGTCTCTGGTTTTGCTACCAACTAGGAAGTGAGGCATCCATGCAGCATTAGTACAACCCAGTCAAAATGAGCACATTCTGTTATCATTGAGAATTTGTATAATTTAACTGATGCAAATCCTCCAATAATGAGAAAGTTTCATGTTCCAGATGAAAACAAATCTCCAGTAATTAGCATCCTCTTGTCATCAATGTTTTTTGGCGGGTTGGCTGAATGGCTTGGGTCAGAGATTGGCAGAACTCCAAAACTTCAGTCTATTGGAAGTTCAGGCTTCTTAATAGGGTGAAAGGAAATATTTTAGGAAAGAGGAAAAATTAGCTCTTCTCATATCAGACAAAAAAGTGGCCTAACACCCTATATGCAGCAAGACCCTAAAACTTTTTCCTGTCACTATATCTCCCCACTCAACCTTCTTTGGTTCTTCTATTAACCCTTATATCTGATGCTCATTTATTGTGAGATTTGGGGAAATCTCCTTTTTTATTCTTCATCTCAGTTTTCTCTTAATTTGAGAAATCTAGAAAAGATCCAAGAGGAGCTTTGAAATCTACTGGAATTGAGTCCTGTGATTGTTGTCACCCTACTCATCTCTAACACCACAACCCTCTCTAGGAAGCTAAACCAACAGTAACAATTGACTTCCTAGACAGGCTATCAAATGCACTTACAGACTCGATGCCGAGCTGGAGACCTAGGCTAGGAAACAGACAGGAAACAGAGCCAAAATGATTTGGACTCAAGCTGCTGCTGTTTGTATGGTTAAACTCCAATCATCTACTTTCTCCCCGATGACTCTGGTTTAGATCGAAAGTGCTAGAATTTAGAGCCCAGCTGTATGCATTTGGGTCACCTGGATAGACTGGAGCATTTGGAACAAGGGAAGGGCAGAAGTAGCCTCCAGAAATGCTTTTGATTTCAACAGTGGGAAGGCGGGCTTCAAAAGGAACGATTAAACCATTTCACTTATTGATCAATTAACAAAACACAAGTCTCCTCGCTTTCTACTTTGAATGCTGAGAAGATAAAGAGTCCCAACCTTCCCATTACATCTCCCTGCCCTCTTTCTTCAGCTATATCTGCTTGTTCCTTTTTTATGTTGCTAAGGTTGATAAAGTTAATGTTTTGTTTCATAATTGTGTTTACATGTTCTATGCTTTTCCTACAGAATGATTTTTCAGTTTTACCTGAAATTATTTACATAAAATGTTTAACAGTTTCATTACTTTGTTTACATGACAGTCCAATTGATATCACCCTAATTCAATCTTCAGAAAATGTTTATGGTACCCCGATTATTGATATTGTGCTGATAACCACTTGTGCCCTTCATATCTGTCAGTTTTACTGAAAAATAAGAGTCCTTGTCTCCCACTTTTCTTTCCTAGATATCTTTTTTAATTAGTACGTTTGTATTACATAATGTTTACATTCATCTTATGGGGTAAGTACATGTACTTAACATACCTTAATTCTTTTTATTTTCATTCCCTGCTCACCTCCCCCCTCTTTGTGCTTCTCATTTTCAAAGAATCTATTTCCCTATCACGTATTGTATATCTTATATTTTATTTTTTAAATTATTTATACTTTGAAATTTTCAGACAAGAGAAAGTAAGTGTTATTTAAGCTTGTGTGCCTGATTTATTTTACATAACATTATGGTCCCAAGTGTATCCATTTTCCTACAAATCACTCAAATTTATCTTTATATTTCAAAGTAGTATTCCAATATGTATAAATGCCATATTTTATTTGTTCACTCATCTGTGGATGGCTATATAGGCAGCTTATAAGGTTTAGCTCTGAGGAGTTTTGCTACTGTAAACATGAATATGCATGTATTACTGTGGTATGATATCTTTAACTCTTGTGGGAAGATACCTAGCTGGGTCCAACACAATTAGTTTTTTGAGAATCTTCATTGATTTCCATAGTAGGTGTACCAGTTTATATTCCCAACCCCCAGTGTAGGATTCCTTTTTGCCCACAGCCTGGCCAGCATTTCATATTGTTTGATTTTTTGATGATAGGTATTCTTTCTGGATTAAGATGGATTCTCAATGTTGTTTCAGTTTGCATTTCTCCAATGGCCAGAAATATTGAGAATTTTTTTCATGTATTTATGAGAAATTTGTACTTCATCTTCTTAAAGTATCTACTCATTTCAGATGCATAGTTTTTATTGAGTCATTAATTTTGGTGAATCTGTTTTTTTTTTCTTTTTTTGAGATCTTCGTAAATTCTGACAGAGGAGTAGCTAGCAAAATTTTTGTCCATTCTCTAAGTTGTTTCTTCACTCTAATGATTGGATCTTTTGCTGTGCAGAAATTTTTAGTTTAATATAATCTCATTTGTTAGTTTTTTGATTAGTCCATGTTTGCAGTACACACAGTTTACAATCTTCTTGGGGAGTGGGTACATGTGCATAGTACCACTTCTTTCTCTTTTTAATCCCTTTCCACTTCCTTCTCCACTCCCTCCCTGCTCTTCTACTTCCCCTTTCCCCATTTCATTATTGTTGATATCATTAATCTTAGTTCATGTTTATAGAATAAAATGTTACATTCATTGAGGTCATTTAGTTCCTGTACATGGCATATCTTTATTCTATTTATTATCCCTTCCCCTCCTCCTCCCCTTTACCTTCATTCTCTTAGACCCTCTCCCATTTGCAAGAGATCCAACCCCTTGCATCCTTCTATCAACCCTTTATTAATCTTTTTGTTTGTACTTTGCCTTACTCAAATAAGATATCATATAGTATTTAAGTTTGTGCATCTGGTTTATTTTACTCAATATTATATTTCCCAGATGCATCCATTTTTCTGCAAATGTCTCTAATTTGTTCTTCTTTGTAGCCATGTATTATTCTATTATGTATATATACCAACCACTTTTTTTTATTCAAATGTTTGCTGATGGGTATACAGGCTACTTCCAAGGTTTAGCTATTATGAATTGTGCTCCTATAAACACTGGTATGTATATATCACTGTAGTGTGATGTCTTAAGCTCTTTGGGGAAGATACCTAGAAGAAGGATTGCTGGGTTATATGGGCTTTCTAATTTTAGTTTTTTGAGAAATTTCCATGCTGATTTCCATAATGGTTGGACTAGATTACATTCCTACCAATAATGTAGGAAGGTTCCTTTCTCACAAAAGCCTTTCCAGCTTTTTTTTTTCTTGATGATTGCCATTATTTTTGGAGTGAGATAGAATCTTAGCATTGTTTTAATTTGCATTTATGTAATGGCCAGAGATGTTGAACATTTTTTCATATATTTGTTGGCCATTTTTCCTTCTTCCTCTGTGAAGTGTCTGTTCGCTTCACTTGCCCATTTCTTGACTGGGTCTTTTATTTTAGGTGGTCTAATTTTTTTTTGAGTTCTTTATATATTCTAGATATTAGTCCTATATGTAAGGAATAACTGGTAAAATTTTTTCTCATTCTGTAGGTTGTCTCTTCCCTCTACTGATTAATTCTTTTGCTGTACAGAAGCTTTTAATTTGATGTAATCCCATTTGTTGATTCTTGTTGTTATTTCCTGTGCAATTGTGGTTCTATTTAGAAAATCCTTTCCTATACCTATGGCTTGAAGTGTTTTACCTATTGAATCTTCCAGTAGGTTCAATGTTTTCATTTTAATGTTTAGATCTTTGATCCATGTTTATTTTAATTTAGTACATGGTAAGAGATATGGGTCCATTTTCAATCTTTTGCAAACAGTTATCCAGTCTTTCAAGGCTATCTTTCCTTCAACATATGCTTTTGGCCCCTTTGCCAAAGATCAACTAGCTAAATACGTCTGGAGACATTTTTGTATCCTCAATTCTGATGCATTGATCAGTTTATCTGTTTTTGTTCCAGTATCATGCTGTTTTTATCACTATTGCTTTGTAGTATAGCTTGAAGTCAGGTATTGTGGTGCTCCCTGCTTTGCTCTTGTTGGCCAAGATTGCTTTTGCTATTCTGTATCTATTCTAGTTCCATACGAATTTTAGGATTATTTTCTCTAGATCTGTTTCTTAGTTACTTTTCTCATTGGTGAGACAAAATACCCAACACCCAAAGTTAAAGGAGGAAAGGTGTACTTGGCTCACAGTTCGTAGATGTTTCAGGCCATAGACTGCTGGCTCCAAGGCAGGGTGTTATGGCAGAGAAGCATCACAGAGGAGAAATAGTCCATGGCAACCAGGCAGGTGAAGGCTCATTAGCCCTCTTTCTGTCCCTTATATTTTATGCAGGCTACCCGGCCTAAGGGTGGGTGTAGCCATCACTTTCTCAATCCTAGCCAGAAATATGACAAACCAATTCAGTGGACTGATGTAGTAATCACACACCCTTGATCCCAGCACCACACACTCTAGATCCAGCCACCTCTGAAAAGCACCCCCTATGACTGCATGAGGCTTTAGGGAGACATCTAGGCACCTGCCATAATAATCTGTAAAGTACAGCATGCTGTTGGTATTTTGACTGGGACTGGATTGAATCTGTATAACGAGTTTCAGATTATGGCCATTTTGACAATATTGGTTCTGCCTATCTAGGAAGAGGGGCATTTTCCCATTTCCTGATGTCCTCTTCAATCTCCCTTTTCAGAGTACTATGATTTTCTTTGTAGAGGTCTTTCACTTCCTTGCTTAGATTAATTCCTAGGTATTTCATTTTTCTTGAAGCTGCTGTGAAAGGTAATGTTTTCATAATTTCCTTTTGACCAAGGAAATTTGTAGTGTACACAAATGCTAATGATTTTTATGTGTGATCTTGTATCCTGCTACATGGCTGAAGTTGGTTATTAATTCTAAGAGTGTTTTGCTGGAGTTCTTTGGATCTTCTATGTAGAGTATCATATCACATCATCTGTAAATAATGATTATTTGAGTTCTTTCTCTCTTATATGTATCCTTTTAATTTCTTTCTCTTGCCTGACTGCTCTGGTTAATGTTTCAAGTACTAGACCTGGTGATAGTGGACATCCTTATCTTGTTCCTGATTTTGGAGAGAATGCTTGCAGTTTTTCCATACTCAGTATGATGTTGGATGTTGGATTATCATAAGTAGCAATCAGGTACTGTCCTTCTATACCTATTTTCTTCAAGCTTTTTATCATGACAGGGTATTGGATTTTTTCTAAAGCCTTTTCTGCATCTACTGATATGATCATGTGGCTTTTTACCTTACTTCATTTATATGTTGCATTACATATATTGATTTACATATGTTGAACTATCCTTGCATCTATGGAATGAAACCTACTTGGTCATGACACATGATCTTTTTGGTGATGTGCTGCATTCTATTCGCTAATAGCTTGTTGAGGATTTTCGCATCAGTGTTTATCAACAATAAAGAAAATGTAAAAGCTGTTCTATGAAAATATAAGTTTTCAAAACAAAAATAATTAGAGTATACCAATGGTAAATACACTGAGTATCATAATCTTAAAAGAACATATTTTCATTAGCTAATCTATCTCTCAACTCGTTTCCTAATAATACTATACCTTTGGCATAAAACATTTTAATTATTAACAAAATATCTCAAACTCGGTATTTGAGCAATTTCTTCCTATTTTACAATATCTATTATACTTTTTGGTCCTTATTTACACTTTCAGTTTATGTGTCTTTTAATTAAAGAGTGGAGACGATTAATGTTGAGAGATACTACTGAGATGTGTCCATTATTTACTATTATTCAACTCTTTCTCTGTTGGTGACTACTTTGTTTTTCTTTTACAGTCATTTGTTGTTGTTGTTTACTCATTGACCTTCCTTGGTGTTTTCATTTCATCTGGGTTTTAGCTGTTTTGGTTTCATTCTTTCTGTGTAAGATATTCTTGAGTATTTTCTGGAGTGCTGGTCTAGAATTCATATATATCTTCTGAGCTGGTCTTTTTCATGAAATTTTCTTATTTCTCCACCTATTTTGAGGGACAGCTTTTCTGGGTGACTTAATCTGGGTTGGAAGTTGTTTGCTCTTAGGGCTTGAATTACTTCACTACAAGTTCTTCTGACCTTTACTGTTTGTGTTAAGATGTCTGCTGTGATTCTAATTAGTTTATCTTTTATGTGATTGTTTTTCTCTGGCTGCTTTTAAAATTCTATTTTTCTTTCTTGAATATCTCACAATTTATTAATAATATGCCTTGGGGGACTTTTTTGTCCAGCATAGTTGTTAGGTATTCTGGTAGTCTTGTTTACTTGTATGTTGCACTCTTTTCTCATATTTGGAAACATTTCTGCAAAAGTATTTATAATTCCATCTGTGTTATCATCTCTATTTTCTCAAAGTCAAATTACTCTCAGGTTGTCTCCTTAGAGTTATCTAGTAGGTGCTGGATGGTCTTTTGTTGTTCTCTTTTTTGTGGCTTCTTTGAATGCTTTGTCATAATTTGCATTTTGTCCTCAGTTTCAGACACTTTGTCACTTGGTTCACTAAAGCTTTTGTTTATGAACAATTTGGTTTGCAAATAGAAGCATTTGGAAAAATTTTGGTTTTGGTTGCAAACTCTGCATAGGGTGGTGAACATAACTGCAGGCATTTTCCCCACATTAAAAATGAAAGTGGCTATCTTTTCCAAAACCGTGGAATAGTTCATGAGCTGAGGTACCACTGCACACAGCTTTTATTTTAGATATTTCTATCTGACATCTCTTTGAGGATTCTGTATACTATATTCTATATACTTGTTGAATCTATCATTCATGTTTTGAACCCTTATAGTTAACTCGTCTAATTTTTTTTACTTATTTCCTCCAAATTCACCTTGGGCATAATGAGTGATAATGCTGTGATCTTTTGGTTCATTTCCTCTTATAATTTCTCTAGTTTCTTTATCCCTTCTATAAACTTTTCATAGAGTTATACTACCTGGCATTTGCTTTTCTTTCCATTTGTGACTCCTTGTTGTGCCTTAGGAGAGTTGGGAGACCTTGGGTATCTTCTATTGCCTCGCTTCTATGTGTGTGTTTATTTTTTGAGGTGCTCAGGTTTGCAGTCTAACAGAATGAGGAGAGCTTGTGGTTTATATGAAGACCTTTGGTAATATGCTGCCTGGCTGTGAAGTATTTTTGGCTGTATATGTCCAGTGATACTATTTGCTCCTTCTGTAATTTAATTTAAGTGATTTGGACTCTATCCTTATGTTTCCCAGAAAGAATTACTTCTGGCTATAACAGCATCAACAGATCCAATTATACATTACTTACATATGATAGTACTTGCATTTGCACTTTCACCCTTTGTCTACCGCCTATGCAGATTGTGATCATTTATTGTTAACAGTTGTCTTGCAATGAGATAGGAGAAACAGAGGGAGGAGAATGAAAAATTAGTAAATGAGGAATGTAAAACACTAAGGGGGAGGTTGAAAGGAGGGATAGCAACAGATGAGGAGAACAAGAAAATTTGTTGTGGAGTCTGATTCTGTTGGAGTACTTCTGAAGGTTAGTGTTGAGAGATTTAACAAAATATTTCTGGGGGCAATGGTGAGATATGGGAGGAAGGTTTACTTTGTGATTGGGGAAAGCTATGTGGTTGATAGAACCTGTGTATAGGGAGGACAATGTGCTATGTGAGACATGGAAGAGCCAAAGGCTTAGGATGGGGAGGATTGAAGTTGAATAAGGGAGAAGATAGGAGTCCCTGTAGGAGAGCCGAATATGAGAAATTAAAAACTTGGGAGCAGGAGTTTACATATTTGGAAAAAGAAGAAATATGGTACTAGTTTTGTTGTGGGGGACTGAGATGAAGAAGCTAGTCAGGGAGCTGAAAAAGGGTAGAGAACCCAGGTAGCAACTAAATCACAGCAAATGGAAGAAAAATACACAATAGAAAAAACCTAATGAGCACAAAATCCTTAAAACAGTGTAACACAGCACACAGGAGGTAAGCCACTCCCAGTACATAAGAGGAGGCTTCTGGGCCACCATACCACACCCGTCAGCAAACAGGAGGTGAGCCATGTGGGCACCAGCAGCACAAACCCCTCCACTGCCCCACCCCCATGAAAATGAGAAGACACATAAACAAGTCTCAAAACCAGACTTCCAGATCACCTAAAGCAACCCCAAAGGGAAACAAGATGGAACACTCTGATACTCCACCACCTGGACTCCCTGAACTGGGAACAAAAGAGGATCTGGAAAAAATAAAATCAGAAATAATTTCTCAGATAACAGCAGAGATTGTGCTCATATTGCAAGATACGATTAGTAAATCTAGAGAGGAGCTCAGGAACATGATGGAGTCCCAATACAGGAAACAAATGGAATCCATAAAACAGATGCAAACAGATTTCCAGGAGATTAAAAACTCCATTGAAAGTCTATGCAGCAGAATGAGCCAATGTGAGGACAGAAGGTCAGATATAGAAGATAAGATTGCAATTAGTAATAAGGAAAAGAAAAATTCCTTTAAAATAGTAAGAGACCACAAGAAATCAATCCAGCAGCTGCTAGATGATGCAAAAAAGAATAACATAAGACTGATTGGAGACAAGAAAGAAACAGGAGAGAGTGCAGATGACATAAAAAAACTGTTCACAGAAATGATGGCAGAAAACTTCCCAAGGAGGGGAAAAGAACTTGACATACAGATAAGTGAGGCATATAGGACTCCAACTAGCCTTGATCAAAACAAAATCTACACATAGGCATATAATGGATAAGATTCCAGAAACCCAATAGAAGAACAAAGTTCTACAAGCAGTTAGAGAAAAGAAACAAATCACATAAAAGGAAAGCCCATCAGAATCACAGCAGACTTTTCAATGCAAACCCTCAAGGCAAGAAGAGCTTGGAGTGATGTATTTCAAGCCCTAAAAGAAAATAGCCTCCAACCCAGGTTGATGTACCCTGCAAAATTATCTTTCAAAATTGGTGGAGAATTAAGATACTTTCATAACAAAGAGCACCTTAGGAACTTTATGAATACCAAAGCAGCTCTCCAAAATTTTTAGACAATATCCTAGGAAAAGACAACAAGGATTACAACTCCAGGAATCCCAGCAGAATGAATCCATAGGGTGCAACAAGAAATTAAAGAATCCAACAAACAGAAAAGGTCATGACAATGATAAGTCAATATGTATGAGTTATAACTATCAATATTAATGGTCTCAATTCACCAATGAAAAGAAATTGACTGGCAAAATGAGTCAAGAAGTAATATCCAACAATATGCTGCATACAAGAAACACAATTAAAAAAGAAACTCATAGTCTGAAAGTTAAAGGGTGGCAAATAATACTCCATGGAACAGGAATACCCCCCCACACAAAAAAAGCAGGAGTAGTTATCTTCTTTGCAGATTAAGTGGATTTCAAATGAAAATCTGAAACACTCTGGTCCCAAGAATTTCAGATAAGGGATACTCAACTTGTATGTACAAATCTATTGTGAACATGTGTTTTCATTCCTCTCAATTAAAAACTTAAGAACCGGACTGTTGGTTCTTAACAGTAATACAAGAAATTTCTATATTGTTTTCCAAAATGGTTTTATCATTTTACATTCACATTAGCAGTA